>VWZY01001541.1:247437-335927 GCA_013399075.1 Chloroceryle aenea | reverse complement strand
GTGCTGAGGGAGCTGGCACAAGTCATTGCCAGACTACTCTCCATTATCTTCAGTAAGTCATGGCAGACAGGAGAGGTGCCTGGGGAATGGAGGAGGGCAAACATCACTCCAGTCTTCAAAAGTAGCAAGAAGGAGGACCCTGGCAACTATAGATCAGCCAGCCTAACCTCCATCCCTGGAAAGAGCAACTTATCCTTGACACTATCCTTACGCGTGACAAGGGGGACATCAGGAGCAAACTACATGGTTTTATCAAGGGGAGGTCATGTTTGACCAACCTGATAGCCTTTTATGAGGACATAACCAGGTGGATAGATGATGGTTGAGCAGTGCATGTGGTTTATCTTGATTTCAGTAAGGCATTTGACACTGTCTCCCACAGCATCCTTCTGGCTAAACTGAGACAGTGTGGTCTGGATGATCAGGTAGTGAGGTGGATTGGGAACTGGTTGAAGGAAAGAAGCCAGAGAACTGTGGTCAATGGGATGGAGTCTAGCTGGAGGCCTGTAAGTAGTGGAGATCCACAGGCATCAGTGCTGGGACCAGTTCTGTTCAACATATTCCTCAATGACCTGGATGACGACACAAAGTGCACTGTCAGCAAGTTTGCTGATGATACCAAGGTGGGTAGAGTGTCTGGCTACGCTGCCATCCAGCGAGATCTGGACAAGCTGGAAGGTTGGGCAGGAAGAAATTTGATGAAATTTATCAAGGGCAGGTGTAGAGTCTGGCACCTGGGAAAGAACAACCCCAGGTATCTGTGTAGTCTGGGAACCGACCTCTCGGAAGTCAGTGAAGGGGAAAAAGACCTGGANAGGTCCCTTCCAGCCCTTAACATTCTATGATTCTATGATTCTATGATTCCATGATTCTATGAAAACCACAGAAAGTCAAACTCCTTCCATTTGATCCATTGTTATAAACAAACCAAAAGGCTTTGGCCAATAACAGACTTCTTTTTTTTTTTTTAATTGAAACTTCTTAATTGTCTTACCAATACTCTGCTTAATTATCTGCCTGCCAGTTTCTACCTGCATCAGTGCTAGGAAGCACAAATAGCCTAGCCTCTAAACCTACTAATTTGATAGTCTGACCCCTGATCAATGTTATAATCTATAGCTTGTTGCCTTTCGCTTTAGCTATCTGTTGCGTGTTCTGATGAATATCTGCCTTGGAGGAGAAACATATGAAAATTACATCATGTGCAACTTGTTTGAACTGTTGTGCAACCATGGGACACCGAGCCACTCTGGGGAAAAAGTTAAAATGAACTACAGTAGATGTCAATTTCCAGGGTTTTCACAATATATTATATTATATTTAAATTAAAGGGAATGTTACTCTGGTTTCTTCCTGCTCTGAACCTGCTGGTTTTTCCCTTTCAGAATATTCTGATAAAAAACATGATCATCCTCTGCTAAGGCTCTCAATTCCTCTTCAGTGCAGACAGCAGGGTTTATATGATAAAATTTTAATGACCGTGGACCTGCATAGCAATGTGAATTACCAGCACATTTTTCAATAATATTAGGTGTCTGCAAGAACTGACATTGGGTGATATTCCTACTGCTGAATTCTGCATGTCCTAAGAGGCAGGCTTCATGGAGATAGAGGCAGCACCAGCAAAAGCTCCATTATCATGCAGCAGTCGTATGGATGAAATGGAGATTTATGAATCCCTGCCAGAGAAACGATATTATGGACTGTAAATTAAAATGAGGCCTTAACACATAGTGAACTACATGCTAGAGAGGCTGATTTCCAGATTGCCCTGTCTATTCAGTCCCAGGCAGCTTTAGAGACCACCCATCATTAAACAGTCCTGAGCTCCCCACGAAACTCAGACATTCTAGGTTTGAAAAGGCAACTGCCAAAGCTTTCATAGTAATGGAGAAAAAAGGAATCCTCAGCTGTTTCATGATGCATTTTACTTGCAGCATACTATTGTAGTATGATGACTAGGATGTAGTAGCTTTTTTCTCAGATGTAATTCCAAAGCCTTCCACTGAGAGACTTCAGTTCAACTCCTCCCCATGTCATAGTGCATTGCAAGCTCAAAGAACCAGACTTTGGTCTCTGAATTATTGTTGCTGCAGTCTTCTCCAGATCTGCCACTACATACTGGTGATACTCCACCTGAACCACTAAATGCAAATAATTAAAATTGTTTACTATGTCTTGGTGAACATCTTTCAGAAAGCTTCTCTGGGAAAAATACAATTTCAAATAAAAAGAACTAAATCATAAGATCTGAAAAAAGCTTTTAAAGCTCTCAGAAACAGCAAGCTTGCCCTAAAACCTGTAAGCTAAAGGGATAAATTCCACTACCCCTATGCATATACAAGTGATTCAAGCAGGAGGCAAATGATACATCCTGTAAGATTCATCCTGAAACATATTCAGGTATGAAGCTGGTATGTCCAATGGCTAATGCTTTCCCAGGAAAAGAGAAATGTACAGCACTTTTCCCAACAGAACATGAACCCAACACAGTTATTTCCTTTTCATTTTCCACCCATCTAAACAAAAAGCTCCACATAATAAATCACAAAATACATTTACTCATCACACATGTCAAGTCATCTTTGAGAAGCTCACTCTCCCACATGCTTTATTATATTTTATATTCCTTCGAGAAGTGGCTTACTCCCTTAAGAAAAAGATAATTTGTCTTAACCCTCCCACCCTTCCCCAAAAAAATAAAAAGGCAGATAAAAAGGGAATATCTTCCCCTTGAGTGCCCTGAAATGGGAAAAAGAATACAAAATAACTTTCTTTTCTGCTTATTTGTACAATTTAAAATGATAAAATTCACTTCACACTTCAAACCTCCACAAGGACACTTTGCCTCAAGTGCAAGTAGTTCCACATGGACCATTTTGTGCTTGTCTAATGTGTAAATGTGCTGTTTTATGTTGAAGTAAGTATAAGCAACTATACAGTGCATATATAGTAACTCAGCTATCACTTGATCCCCACAAGTACCATGCCCTAAGGCATGCTACAGGCCATGATTCATAAGGAAAGCGAAGTATTTTCAGTGGACTATCTGCAGTGGCATACCATGTAACAGAATATATTCTAGACCTGGTGAAGCAATACATTCCAGAATATAAAAATACAATAATTTTTGGAAGGCACAAGGAAGACACATTTTCAGAACATTTTTTTGAGCATATTAGTTGCACTTTAAAACACACAATGTTCTACAAATTTCGGATCTGTTCCTTGATATATTCTCACTTTTCCATAAACACATTTCTGTTGGCTTTCCCAGAACAGGAATATTAAAGACAGACAGCGTACCATCTTCCCACCAGTGATGAAGTCGTGCTGTCAAATCACATATGTGTATGACTCTATGAATAAGGGTCTTTGTAGTAAAGATCTTCCCAGCTCCACAGTGACTAGTACCAGGCAGCACATAGCACTGCTAATACACAGTGTGACCATGACAGTCTGAGCTGCATCTCCTCAAACAACAGCAAGAGAATAGTGACTTTCCAACTTCATAAAGTTAAAAAATTTAAAAGAGACCGTTTTACATCACCTGGAAACAATCATCCCAATGTCTTTTGATTTAGTCATCTACGACTGCAGTTTCAATGTCTTGTACCACTGTACACACAGTCAAGGATGCACCAGTGGGGCACATGCTGGGGAAGAGCAGGTGCTACCACTCACCAAGATAATTTTCATGACTGCCCTGCCTGAACCCGGCCTCCTCCCACTGGTCCAGACCTTGCCCTGACTCCCAACCTGGCCTCAGCCTGTCCCCAGGGAGGTGCCTGACACCCACGGCTGGGGCTGATCCCACTGCCTCCCAGGTGCCTTGCTCTTGGCTAGCATGTCAGGGCATGTCCTGTCACCTCCATGGGGACACCCCCAGCTGCCAGCCCACAGGGAGCCACTGTCCCACATAGTGCCAGGCAGCAACCAGTTCCAGAGTATAAGAGATGGATTGACTACAAATACCTTTTTAACAAAGCAAAGAAATGGTCATGTTTTTGGTGATAAACCTGAAAGCTCTTCCTAGTTTATGCCAGATTTTTCCTAGCTAATTTCTCAAGCCAAACTCTTCACTTTGTAAATGCCCACAGTGATGTTAGGTAAATCCAAGTGTGATTTTCATTTTTAATTGTTCTGGTTGATTTGTTTTGCACAGTAAAGCTTCTCACTGAGATGAAGGTTCCTTGTACACAAGCACCTACACCATGCATCTGTAATCATACCCTGTAAATGGCATCAGCAAAAGAAAGGAGTGACATTTTTTCCTCTTGATCACAACAGAATAAACAACATTTTAAAGGTTAAATTATTCAAATTCTACAGTTACCTGTAAAAAAAAATGACGTCTCTGCTGTACCTTCAGATTTCTTACATCCAATTATTTTGATTTTTTTTTATCCTGTCCCAGGCTTCCTGACTACTGCTGCTTAAGGGGCGAAAAAAATGTGTTGTAACTAGTGGCAAATCATTTACTTCCACTGATAGCTACAGCTTCCAATACAAGGCTTTCAGCTCAACTCAGAGAAGTTAGAGGAACTATACTGTAAGCTAGTAAAACTGGAAACAGATGACACCTAAATGCACATCACAGTGCCTTGTACACTAAGAAAATCCTTTTACATTTTTAAGGTCAAACAAATATGACTAGGAAGAAATATGCAATAAATGGTTTCCATACAGAATACGGCAAAATAAAATAAAATAAAACTACAGAATTCAATCTAAAATCCAGTTTTAATAGACATAAATCCCTGGAACCCCAATGTTGCTATCAGTTACTCCATAAGGTTGATGGAAAAGCATATTTTCTCACACCAGCAAAAAATATCTGGCCCTTCAATAACAAAAGACACTACATAATGTTCAGAAAATAATACATAACTTGTAAAGGTTTACTGATTTTTCATTTTATGACCCTGTGGCTACCTATTAAAAAAGTAAACCAAAATTAAACAAAGGATTCTGTCAAGTACCTGCTGATGATTCCCCTACCTCTAGCTTTGATTTTGCATAGATTATCCAAGGTGCAGGTGTATGCATGAAGATCCACTGTTCTTTAACTTAAAAAATACATCAGTTTAAGAACTGAAAAGCAAGAGTATGACAGTTCCAAACATCTGATCTATTCCTTATCAATTCATGAACGTTATATATTTACATCCAGACCTTTTGATCCAGACTATTCATTTACCCCATTTTCTGTTCTGTTCCTCGGGTTGCAACACCATTAATTTTTTCACACAGTTATGAAAAATAACTAAAAGGAATCAGGGAAAACAGGCATACCACACTGTGTAAAGTAACATTATGACTGAGCTCATAAAAAGAGATGCTGACTGAGGAATTTAAAGTTTTTCAAAACTTTTGATCTTGTTTATACATGGGAAGGCTTGATGTGAAAGCTTGATGTCAACTGTAAAGAGAAACATGTCTCAAGACAAAAATAAAAACCAGACCTCCTGTTGAAATATACCCAAAGATAACCAACAAGTTTCTGATCTTGAACAGAACATCATGCAAGTGTCTTGCATTAAATATTATCTTATGCCAAGGAGCCCTACTTTTTATTCTCATTATATTTTCTTCATAGATAAGTGTTTGGTTTCACAGATTTGATAAAAAAATGAAGTTGCTGGAGTAGATTTTCAGTAAGCTGTATTAGAATAAGTACCCTGTTATATTTTCTTTGCAGATGGGTCCTGAGATAACATGCTGTTTTGTGAGGATCCATATGCAAAGTAAATATAATAATTATCCTTTTCATTAGTGATAATAACAATTATTAGTAAGCAGAGTCATAATAACCCCTCTGTATTTAACTCTGAGCTCTAACTCAGCTGAGGAAAATCTGAGCCTGTCATTTCAAATATTGCTAGATTTCTTTTCTGGATCTATTACATTCAACTTTGGTTACAAAGAAAGAAGCTATTTAACATTTAAGCATTGTATGCACAAAAGGATCTTCGTGCAAATTAGTTTTACCCATCCTGTGGTGGTATTACCAGGTATAAACCAACAGCCAACATCTTACTGGATTTGTTAAAAAAAAATGGTTCTGTTTGATGAAATTATTCTGGTGATGATAGACTGATGATATTTGAAACATTTTACCATTAGAAAGATGATGGTAATTTTTGTTTCTAACAAAATAATCTTGATATGTATGCAAAATTATTACAAATAAGATGCTGTATTGATTCTATATAACAAAAGAATGACTTGTGTATTTGCTTCTAGTGGTGACACAGAGGGCTTTGAAAATTGCATCATGATGGAATTGTTCTGGGTTTGTGGGTTTTGAGGGGAGAGAAGGGATTGTTCTTATTTTTTAGGAGAAGCTCAGAGAAACCCAGAGACAGACTAGATATGACACATGTGAACAAAAATTGCTGTTCAAATGTCCTGACAGAGACAGGGAAAGATTGACATGAAATTTAAATCATACAGAAAAGATAGAGAAATATTCTACTTTCAACTAGTTTATTAATCTTTTGTATATTCAGGGAGGTTTAAAATGCATTTGTATCCACCTGTCAGTGTTCTTCTAATGAACCCTTTGCCTATAACCATAGAAGATAATTGAAAAGGTTGATTATACTTGCATAGAGCAACAGAAAATGAATGTTCAAAAATAAAAAAAAATAAATTACGGGACAATTTATTAGTGTTTGCAATGTTAATACATATTTTATTTCTGACCTTCATCATATATTCTGGTAAAAATGTATACGTGTTTTTGAAATAGTATTGCTTGATAAAATGAAGCATCAGGAGAGATGCATACACAGATATATTAACCCCATGTAGGAATCACACATTTTATAGTGAAATAAAGTCAGGAACCTTGTGTAAAAATTTTAAAATGTTAGTGGTGATAATAAACCAAATGCAGAAGTTCTTTAATGACAACGAGCAAAACACTAGTGGGGAATGCAAAAAAACCCCATGGCATATGGAAAAAAACCCATGGGAAATTACAATATTCCCAAGTATTCTGGAAAACCATTTTTCCAGTGAAAGTGATTAACTATATTGTATATTTGCCAAGCATATTATTTGCAAAGCAGATTTCTTTAAGTCAGTGAGTTTTCCCTAAAAGCTCCATAAAAGGGATGAGGTTTGAAGAGTTATTTGAATTAAGACAAAAGACAGTGATTTAACTCATTAATAGAAGGCTACAAAAGTTTCCAGTGAGATTCCGAATAAAAACCCAGAAGGAGAAAGGTATTATGACAAAACCTAGAACAAGAGATCAGTAAGAGACACTGTAGCAAAGAGAATTAGAGAAAAAGCAATCTAAAAAAATAAGTGACTGTAGAGCTGGGAAGATCTTTGAAGGAGAAGGTTTTCAGTCTAATATAAAGTCTGTTTGCATTAACAGAAGCCTTTTCATTGATTACATGGGATTTCTGATAAGACCATATGAATTTAATCTTAATGCTCTTCTTTAAGCCATGCTAACAGGAGTCCAACCTGTGTCAAAATACCATAACTAAATGTAAACTATGTATCTGCGACTTCATTGTCCAACCTACAGTCCATATGTTCCATCAAAGGTTACACAAAGTAATAAATGAATGCCCTGACAAATTTAAAATTAGTATGTACTAATGCACAGAACAACTCTGTTCTTTTCTAAATGTAGATTGGCAAGCAGATCTTGCTAAAAGTTACTGGGGGTGTTGCTATTTCAATCTGCTAATGTTGCCTCAGTGGAATCCAGTGAATCACAATTTAACACAAAGAACAATGACTCTCCACATGTTCCAGTCTGTATTTTCTGTGTATATGTATAGTTAAACCCTACATAAACTGACAGCTTTATTTTAAGACACACAACACCTTACGGTCAAATGAAATGCCCATATACTAAAAAGTAGATGTAATTCTTTTTCCTGAAATTGAGAGTTCTGTAGGCAGTATCCTACCCAAATATAGGTTGGGTGTACTAGAATTCTAATAGCAGGTAATCTGAAGTTCTCATTAAAGATATGAAAGTAATTCATTACCTAAGTGTGTCTAATTTAACCATATTTTCCCCTTGAAGGAAGCCTGCCCTAGTGGAAATTAGTGATCCAGCCCACACACTTCCAATCTTGTCAGTACTTTCAGTTTATATTTGCAATTTTTTTTTAGAATTCTAAAAATTACTTTCTCTGTCATCTCTTCTGATCTCCACTGGGTATTTATATGCAGCAAGTATAATTATGCTTTTGGCAAGCTAGTGAAAATTAAACCCTTATGAGCAAAGGGAAAAAAGCAAGAGGGTGAGGAAGCATAGAGGAGGAAGAAAATCCATTTTAAAGTGAACTTAGCACAAGCTTACTCATGTATAAGAAGAAGGCAGCTACACATTGTAATCTTGCAGCACACTTCTAGGAGATGGTGACATTTAGCTCATGTTTAATGAAAGCTGAGGATGGCTATTGTATTGAATTGAACAGGGAGTGTGTCTATGGGAATATATTGAAGTAATGACATTGGAAAGTTATCTTGTTTTAAATATCAACTCATATGCTCCTAGATGTCCAGTCTCGTTGACAAGCAGAGATGTACCTCATATAGTAGGCCTTGCAGAATTACATACACTATACACTCTGAGATCTGATTTTTATATACCTCACTTTTGCTTTTTTTTTCCTTGGTAAAAAAAACAACTCCTGGTAGTATACCACCCTGCTGTCTGTTTTAATTGAAATCTTTACCAGGCTTTGTTCTTTCAAGAGTTCTAAAAACTTAAAGTGAGGCAAATAATAGATGAGGTATTTGGGGGAATTCAGCAGTGTAACACTTTCCTCACTTCTTCGTATAGTTCAGCTTCTTCACAGTACCCAGAAGCTTAAGTGCTATCAAATCGTGCCATGTGGTGTACAGCTGCACTACTTCAGAGAAGGAAGGAGCTGTGCAAACTCTTCCTGCAAACCTCAGGAAAGTACTCAAAATAAGCCTGTTCCTTGCAGTGACAGAATACAGTTTACAGAAGGTATCCTGACAATGGTCATGAAAAACTCTATAGAGCTTTCAAAGGTAGCCCTGACACTTGTACTCACAAGACAAGCCTGGGGTGTATACAATTAATTTTTGAAGAAGACTTTGTGAAACTACTCTGGCCTTACTGTCTGAACAGAGCAACACCAACCACCCATCCTGCACCAGTGTGTCTTTAACAGCAATTCTCACAGTGTCAGGCACAACCTGAACAGTTCTCAAAGCTGCAAGTTTTTCTACGCAGGTATGTCTTTCACAATTAATTCCTTTTGAAGAAGAAGCCGCTATAAATCTCATGAAAATTTCACTCCATAGAAAAAGCTGACAGTCTCAGCTGCCTAATTAGAGCAAAGAAAGGCCACTTCCAATGGTTGAAATGTCAGCAGCATAATTCCACAAAAGTTTTAGTAGACAAAATTATTCTGAGTGAAACCATCTGAAACTGGTTCGTAGTGTGTATGAGCTATAGGTTTGTTCGGCAGAATATATATTGAAATGTGCACACCATAGACAAGAAAAATCAGAGCCACAAACAATTAATTCCTTCATATATCAATACTCTTTTGTCATTATAGTATACTTCTGCCTACAATAGCAGTCAAAGAATTTGCAACCTGATGTAAGAGAAACTATGAAGAAGATTAGTCTTCATGGTACTCTACCTCAGATCTGCTTGCCCCTGAAATGGACTAAACAAAATTTGGATTGCTGCAAGACTGTGTGCTTTGCACACAGAAGCCACAGAAAGCAACATTGCTGCAAGCCTGCTGCAAAAGTACCATAAAAATAAATCAGAATGAAAGAAAGCACTGTGGTTAATACATGAAGATGGAAAGCCAGAATGAAAGGTTAAGAGGTGAGAACTTAATGATTATTATCCTATCATATTTTAAGAACCTGATCTTCATTTTGCCAAGGTAAATGTAGCGCAATGTAAACACAGGTCCATATTTCTAGCCTTAATACTAGCTTATTAAAAAGATGGGAGTTATTTGCTTGGCATAACAATACTTACAGTAACAAAACATGTTTTGTAAGAACATTGTGTAAAGTGAAGTTCAAACTGAGTTACATATTTATTTAGAGGGTTCTTAGTTGACAGTGATGCAACAGATTCAAGTGGAAGCAGGGTGGGGAACTGCTACATAGACATGGTATGTCCTGCAACAAGGAATGGATAAACCACTTAATTGAAGGGAGGGGAGGGGAAGTATGAACTTTCAGCAGTAAATCATTATCTGAGTTGTGTCTAAACATAATTTTGTGAAGCATGAAAAACTGAAGCCAGAAAAGATGTCCTGCCAAGAGAAAAAAATTGAAAGAAAAAAGGAAAGACAAACGACAAACCCCAAACAACAACAACAAAAAACAAACAAACAAAAAACCAGCATATCATGGACAGAAAAAATTTGTTTTACTGAATAAGCTCTGAATTCATCAGTCAAAAAAATGCTGCAGTGTAAATTAAAGTTTGAGTATTCTTGAACTAGATGAGAATCTTTATCAAGGGGAGATAAGAAGACACTGCAGTAAAACGGTAAAAAAATTACAAGAAAGTTGTTTAAAAGTGACATTTTCCTCATTACTGAAAGTTCTATTCAGCTTCTCTGAGGAGTTCGTCTGACTTTGTATTCACTGACCCCAAAACATACCTGGGTCCATGCTTGCTGTAATAGATGAACTGCTGATGAATCCAACAGACAGTTTTAAGAGCTCCCATCAGGGCAGTTAGTCATGCCATGGGTGCTCTGTGAAGGTGCCTGGAGACTGAAAGCGCTGAGAGGTCCAATTCTCTCTCCATTCTGCAGTGGGGACAGCCTCAAGTATCCCAATTCCTATCAGAGCCACAGATCCTATAAGCCTAAGTAGCTGATCACTAAACTGAAGTTGCTGGTCTGTCAAGAATGCCAGCTCCACTGAGCAACTGCAGGGAGCCTATTCAAATTCAAAACACTATGTGCTAGCACTCCTGATTGATTGATTGATTGATTTAGTTTTGTCTGTTTGTTTTGTGTTTTGTTTTGTTTTGTTCATTTTTGGTTCGGCAAATTGCAAAAGGGTTTGTTTTTCATCCAGGTCAGACTGAACTTTTTCTCAAACCATAAGATTCCTAAATCTGGATTCCTTGCTTAATAGTCTTCAGTGTTATAGGTTATTTAAATAAAAAGATAGAGGATCCAGGTCTACCTTTTGCAGCTTTTATGGTTTTCTTCGTACATTTAGACCATCCTTGGTGTTAATTTTTTGCATTATTATATCCTAGTTATTCATCACTTACCATAAAAAAGCAATCAGTCATGTCATTTGAAACTGAAAGTTAGAAAAACAGTTTGCTTGCTAGTTTTTATACAGCGCGTACAGCTCTGTGAGAGGCTTAACCAATGAAGCCCAGTTTAATATGGCTTTATGTCTGGCATTTCAATTATCCCATGCAAGATCTATTTTTCAAAGCTTAGGGCATTCCAGCAGCTTTCCCCTGGAAGGACTTGATAGCTGAAAGTATAGTTTATATACTGTATCTAAAGGTATTATAGTCTCTGACAAATGTGTCATATTTATCAGCAGACAAAACATGTTCAATGTCTAGGAGATGAGTGCATTAGTAAATATGAAAGTTACAAAGAGCTTATAAATAATATCAACTAAATGTTTCTTTTCTTATTAATATGTTCTTACCAAATGACTATTTCTATTCCTGCAAACTGAGTCCTCTGCAGATTGACAAATCTGTTCTTGTTCCTTCTTCCCTGTACAGTACCAAGTTTTGCCCTAAAACCTTGAAGCCAGACTGGTTTGCGCTTTCTGTATCTGTGAAGCTTTCAGCTTTCCTTCACAGCAAGAAAGTATTACCTCTGATTCTGTTAAAATGCATTTTATGTATTTTTCAGGCAAGATTATTGGTTGTAAGATTAATATGCACTTCTAGTTTCAGGGGTCATACTGGCTTTTTAAAAAGAAGCTTTTTAAAAGAGAAGACTCTTTTGAATTTATCAGGAATTATGCAAGGAAACACATCTTATCTGGAATAAACAGTGAAAAGAAAATCTGTAAGACTGTAGCTATCCATTACTAGAGCTTTACCTTTTTCTTTTTTTCTGAATTAAATATTATTAATAACTTTAGTGGCCATCTCATCTTAAATGTGCAAGGCATTGAAAGGTATACTCAAATCCCAAACAATGTTTTACAAAAGAATAAGAAAGACCAATTGTTTCAGTTATGTGAGTTTTGATATCCTGAGCAATGTAATCCTATTTCATAGGACATTTTGTTTCTTTTATTTGTCAAAAAAAAACCAAATAACCAAACAAAATAAAATCCATTTTCTACTGTATTGAAATTGATAGTTCTAATAAATTAATATTTACTGCAGGCAAATATTTTTGTCTGACCAGAAAAAAAGGAAAAAATCGTACAGACTTTGTGGTTTTTTTTTCAGGTTGAAAAGATGAGCAGCTATTGACAGTGAAGATATGCTGTGAGAACTGGCAAGCCAGATGTGCTTCTTACACATTACACATGAACATTCTCTGTCTTACTGCAATGACCTTATGATCCCTGGTGCCAAGTGTTCAAGTCCCAGCTGTGGATTTAAACTCAATCTCGTTTTGAGTTTCCACTCTCTTGGCAGCGGAGTCATTCTTCACTGCACTGCTCAAGCCAGAAAAAGCTTCCTGACTCAGAGGCAGACTTCAGATAAGCAATGGCTATAAGAAAAATTGTAATTTTGCAAGCTCTTTCTCTCCCCCAACAGGTATTACTACAAATGAGTGTCACTGAAAATCTTCTGAGCTTCAACTGGGTAGATAACCTCATAGGCAATTGTGAATCTAACATGGTGTCCAGATTAGCAAAGCAGACAGAAAAAAAAGACTTGTGTTATTTAACTTCTTCCCATCAAGCATGGATTTTTGTGGTAGTTTTTTTGTTTTGTTTTGTTTTCTTTTTTTTATAAGAAAGCCTTCTAAGGTAAGGAAGATGAATAAGTAGTCCTAGCCTGGACATTAGTAAAAGCTGCACTACAATAATAATACAGTAGATTGTTAACATCACAAAATCAGGTAATTCAGATATTAGGGAATGCCAGAATAACAACTGCTCTGTTTTCTTTTTCCCTCTCTGTACATAAGCATTGTAAATGACATCTGCTGTTTCTTCTCACTGAGTGCACAGAGCAGTTAAATAGCAGCTATTCTGTACTTACTTTATCATGACTATTCAGTGAATAGACCATACACCCTTTTCAGCATGCTGTTCAAATCACGACTTGATACCAAGATATTAACTTCCTCAAGGGTTCTTGACTCTCCCCCACTACAGCTTTTTCATTATTTCTAAATATTAACAGATTTATCCACACACCATCACTGTGCACTGTGTGGTAGCATTGCTGGGCATATTTCACAAAGAAAGCTGATGCGCATCTGCTGAAACTGAAAATAGAGAGGTGTGAAATAAATTTCAGAGCTCCAGGGTCTTGATTTTTCCAGCAGTTGGCACTGCACAGCCTCCCGCAGGCTCCAAACAGATACCCTTCAGCCTCAGCTGATGGGGCAAGTGCAAGGCATTCAGCATGTCAGAGTTGGTGCAGTGCAGGGTGTCACATGGTTAATAAGAAACACACAGTGAGCAAGTCTTCAATGAAATGAAAGCTTCATTTAGATTGTGTGTCACCAGGCTAACTTCAGACATCTTTCCTACATTAACTTTCCAGCCAATGAAGAGGGCAACTTAGCATATCTGGCACCAGCAACTGACCTGGCTTTCTCACCATCAATATCAGAGCAATCCTACAGAAAGCAAACTTCTAGTCTTTCAATTAGCCCTCATGAATATTTTCTAACTTTAAGCTTCTAGTCCATAGCTCTTTTCCAATACTAAGCTTCTCATCTACTTAACTACATTTTCCTCAGTGACCAATCCTGTACAGTCTCAGCTCTCCCAGATTCACAGTTCTGCTTGGACGTCAAGTGGATGAATACTGAAAGCAGCGAAGACAATCTTCCTGTGGAGACCAAGAGCCCTCTGTGAGTACCATATCAGAAGAAAAGAGCTGCTCACCCTGATATACATGGAAGTAGCTATTTACAACTGGTTCATGTGCAGTCAGGTCACATCAGTGATTTCTCAGAGATAAAGCAAGTTCAATTCAGATACAAATCACAGACTTTAGCTGCCAAATGCTAATGTTGCTACTGAGCCAGGGCAAATGGAGGTATTTTTAAATGTGTACGAGTCGACTAAATGTGGGTGGTTTTCCTAAAGAAAGAACAAATTAGCTATTCCAGGTTCATTTTCCAAAGCACAGAGAGGCTGAATTCTCTCTAATTAACAGTTACAGGAGGGTTGTTTTGGTATGTTAAAAAAAAAAAAAAATTACCTCTAGATATTTTCAAAAATCTGAGCCTGGGCAGATCTTGGCAAGGGAAAATGTCAGATAACTTAATTTTGGCAAAGTTATATGGAACTGAAGACAGTCTCCTAGTGAAAGTTTCTCTGTTCAAGAAATTATGTTATCACTTCACCTATGAGAGTTTTCTCACATGGGTAAATTTTCTGGATTTGCTTAACAGTAATGAATCCCTGTGCTGATACACTCACTCATTCTGGAACATGCCTCTACAGGAAAATTCTTGCACTTGATGGCCCTAACTTAAGATTCCTGATACAACCCTATTTCTGTTTCACTTTAGTGGAGTTTAGCCAAGTAAAGCGTAAACTCTTGTTCATTGTTCTGATAGAGGATTAGTTAGACCTCCCAAGCTAGCAGTCCATCTGCTCTGCCAGCTAATGCTATTGTCCTGGAGACACCACCTCCTTCATTGTTCCACTGAACAATCCATGCCAGCTCTTTTCTCAGCTGACACTGACAAGTACATGTCAACCCATTTGCATTCTCCCGCACACATCTGTGACACTGAATATAGCTTTTCACAGTTTCAGGCAGTTTAAAGCCTAGTAAGAGCTAGGAAATGCAATACCAAATTTTAAAAATAAAAAAATATATATATACTCAAGCTTTTGATTGCACCAGATTAATTTATTCATCAATGCATTGTCCAGATTTGTGTGTTTACTTTGCTCCATTCTACCCTTTTCTTCCAAAGGACATACTAGTCAACACTGCAGTGTGAAATAAAATGTTTTAAAGCTTTCAGCAAATTGAAAGTACACTTGCATATAAATAAAATTGGATTCCCTAGTATAACACATTCTGGTAATTTCTAAATAGATATAAGAGCAGATCCTCCCTCACTGAAGACTGCTTTTTGGGTTGAATCCACAAAATGTAAGGACCAAAATAAGGAAATCAATTCCTGCCAGTAGGTCCTTGAAAAGCTCTTGCTAAATGAACTGATGCAATCTAAGTACAGGATTTATAGTCAGCAATGACAACAAAATTCTCATTACTCTGAATATTTCAAAGAAAAGGCAAGAGATAGAGTAAAAGTACAGTTTCTGCAGGAGGTAGAAATCTGAGACATTGATAAGGCACGGACCAAACTCAATGCTCTGTCCTTTACCATGTCTGGCACTGCTTCATTCAAACTTCATGCAAACTTCACGTGATCCAAAACAAGGTATATGGATAAAGGCATTGTACTTTAAAAAAACAAGTTGAAATTTCATTTGTTGCCTACAAGCACACAAGGATTTAAGGACAAAATTAAACAATACATCCACTCACTGGCACAGTGTCTGTATAATATAATTTTGCTGATTCATCAGGTTATTAATGAGTGTTATTTACTGAATGTTCCAAAAGGAATCCAAGCTTCCAAACTAGAAAGGGAAACAGTGTCTCTCTGTCATGCCAGACCATTTTCACAATGTGTCCTTCAAATGGCTTCTTTTCTCAGCCTCTGATGGGACACCACAATGACCACCGCTCTTGGACCAGAGCAATAGGTGATAGGTACTAGCTTTAAAACAACATAAATAAGGGGGGAAGACTCAATGCATTCTCTACAGATAGTGTGCACTCTTAAAAACTTAATTTCATTTACGTCAATGTAAACTATCTCCAGAGATTTCTCCAGAGTTAATTCTGTCTCCAAATAAGAGGCACCTGACAATTACCCACCAGTTTGACTAAATTGGTTTTAAATTGGAACAACTTGTTATATAGAAGGGGGATTCGAAGGGGGATGTAGTTTTGCCTGAGACACATGATTAGATTTAAGCACTGAAAGAGAAGGTCCCATACTCTGGACACAGTCTGTCAGACCCATACAACCACTTATTTATTTATTTTCCCATCCTCTAGCTCTTTTTTTTTTGCCTTTTACTGGAAAGCATTTCAGAAAGTGAATTTTTATTTAATTTATTTATTTATTTATTTTTAACAAAGAAAGCAGAAACATTTGTAATTTGTTTTAACACAAGAGCAGCAAGGTGACATAATCAAGCATTCCCAGACTCATGTATTAAAATGATTTGCTACCAACTCCTGCCCTGCATCTATGACCTAAGAATTCTCCTTCATGATTCCTTTTCATTTTCCCATGCAGATCACTGTGATCCATGATGATTTTTGTGATTGTAGATGGTAATAGAAAGTCCTTTACATCACAGCAAATCTTTTCCTTAAGCATATAAAAGATTTGTTCACTAAATATCCAAACAGAAAACATTCCTCAGTGAGGGAACTAGTTTCCTTATTTGTCTATAACTACTCAAAGAACAGTGCTAAAAAGGTGCAAGGACAACAAGAATCAACAGTATTTCCTTCTTCTAACAAGAGGCTGCTAGCTAGTAATCTAATTTCAGGAGAGAAAGAAATAGGAATATTTTCACATAAACTAGTCTATACATAAAAGAAACCTCTGTTTATATATATATATGTACACATATAAGCATATATACATAACATGTGTGTGAACATATATACATGTATATATGTGTGTGTGTATACACCTATACACATATATGTATACACACACACATTAGCTGAATTTTGTCTGAATTCTCAGCATGGATAGATTTTCCAGCTCTGGTGTTAACCTAAGAAAATAGATACATCTAGTCCTGACTACATGTCCTCCTACAGCTGAAGTGTAGGAGACCTCTCTTCAACACCAACCAACTTCTTCCAAATTGCAAAGCATTCCAGCTCCCCTGGATTAGAAAACGGTAGACTGGAAAATTGCAGGAGACTGGTTTCTACAGTCTCTCTGTTTGCCACTGCAGTCTGTAACAAGACAGCTATGACCTGTTCTACAAAAGAGCTCACCTGCAGCAAGTGCCCCAGAGGCAAGTGAAGATCTTCTGTTTGTTCCAATAGTAGATCTCTTGCAAAAATCAGTGTGATAAGTCTGGAATTCTGTTTTCCTCTCTGTCTTTCTCCTTCAATTTTTAGTATTATTGTTCTTTTTGCTCAGGCAATCAGCCTAAATATCATTAAGGAGACTAGAATCTTGGCTGGATTTAATGAAAATATTATGTGGAGAAAAAAAAATAAATCCAAGAAGTAATGAAATAACAAGGAATTACTATAAAAAACCCTCTCATCATCAGATACTACTTTTATCACATCATATGCATTAAAATTCTCTGAACTGATGTCCTTTTCATCCTAATGTACTAAATTAAATATCTGCTCCTTGTAGAATTTGATTCATCTAAACTAGATTAAAATCAAATCATGAACAAAATCAATTTCACTTAAAGTACAATAATCCCAGTCCACTAAGGCCCCCTCCTAGTAATCACAATAAATGCTGTCTCTAGTGCCATTGCCATCCCTTATTTTTCCCCCTAGCCTTTCACTGGATGCATAATTTTCGTATCATATTATAAATTATGGCTTTTATATCTCATTGATATATTATTAGAGCAAGTTGGCCAAGAAGCCAGAGGCAAGACAACCTCACTCAAACATTCCTCCAGGGTTTTCAGGTCAAGTCATTTTTTAAATTTGGATTGGTATAAACCTCAAGGGATTTCTTGATTTAAGAAAGAACTACAAATATTTAAGCTGTCTTGGGGGGATTATGCTGACATTGGATCGTGGGATTACCTCCCACATAAGACTCAAGGGATTTGGAATGGTTCAGCATCTCGTCAGAAAACTGGGCAAAAATGCTTCTTATGTGATGTTAATCAGATATTCAATCATTCCTCACTGTAAGCATGTCAAAAGGTAGCAAACAAAGAGAGAGGGAAACAGTTGCTTTGAGATCCATAGGAGAAAAAAGCAATCCTCTGACATATCGTAGTATTCTGCCTTTTTCCCAAGGCAGCACAATTTCTGGTGAGAATGGGCCAAAATCCGCCCCCCCGAATCCCCTTCAAGTCACTTACATACCAACTAGCTCACATCCTGCTCCTTGAATTGCAGATGATGCTACTAGCAAGGTGTCATCTAATTAAATACTTTTACTAATAATTAACACTTGGTACTTCGAGACAGAGCACCATTTGACTCAGAGTGTTTTAATCTAATAACCAAGTCTGACAACAATCTTCAAAAACAGAAAACTGACTGTAGCTGATGTAGTTGGAATTGCAAGAAGGTTTTAGGTAAAACCCCCTCTGTCCTGGTCAGATCCAGGCTCTGCCTCAGATCTGAGGCCAGGCTTGAAATGCAATTGAAATCGTTCTGTCAAGAACAGCACTTTAATAAATTCTCTGACCATCAAAAGTAACTGTGAAAAATGTCATTCTCCTTCAGTAATGTCCTTCTCTCCCTTTATTTTTTTCTCCTAAAGCAGAAGTTAGAAGGGGAAAATGACAGGAGTTAAAGTCATTCACCACTGGAACAATAAAAGGAAAAAAAGCCAGCAACATCCAGAAATAAAATGGCTACTTGAGAACTGTATTTGCTTGGCTCTGCCAAATGTAAAGGGTCAGTGCCAGACCATCATGTTGAGAAAAATATCGCAAAGGAAAAAGAGATTTTTTACAAAGGAATGTTGAAAGGAAATTAGAAGTCATTCTCAAAAAGGAGTAACAACATCTTGTCAAACATGGATCTAATTCTCTCAATTAAAGTACAGTTTTTGTAAAGTTATTCAACAAATAATAATTTAAAAAATCAAACTACAACGCTAAAGTCACATTTATTTATTGCCCAGTGTGGAAAACTGAAGGCTTTTTTGTTTGGGTTGTGGTTTTTTTTCTCTTCATCTTCTTCTCTTGAGAATGAAGAAAATGTCCTTTTTCAAAGGCATGTTCTTTACTCCTTCATCCAACCACAACATCATCAGACACTTTACTCTCTACCTGTGTAGCCTCACATATCACCTGTATAGCATATTGTGCAAAGACATAATCAAGGTTAGTTTCAAACTGCAGCGGCAGAAGATAAAGGAGACTGGACTGTGATGGGAAACTCAATCATATGTCTGTATTTTTTAAGGGTCCCTGACAGAACTCGCTGTTGGAGAAATCTGTCTCTTAATGCATAGAAAGCTCTTACGTGACAACTCCACTGAACCAAAATTTAGCTGTAATAGTCTCTGTATTTCAAACACAGGCTTTCTTCTTTGTATCTATAAGGCAGCACAAGAATCACAGTATACATAAAACCAAAGATTGTCTGTGCTGGAGAAAAAAGAAAAAAAAAAGGATAAAAAACAATCCTAACTAAACTTGACAGGAAACTACTTTTCACTCACTCATGAAAAGATTCCAGCATCACTGACAACAAGCCCTGCTGATTGGGGTCAGTCACTTTTCAAGCCCAAGGGGACCGTCTTTTCCAACTTCAATCACAGTCTCATAACTTCCCTATAAATAAACATACCAAGGAACAAAAAAAGCAGAGAGAACCAGCAGTCACAATCCACATACAACAGTGGCATCTAATAAGCTGCACTAATAATGTTTGTGTTCTAGAAAGTGTGTACAGGAAGGTGTCAGTGTCCTCCACACAAATGAGACAAGTTTTATTTGAACAATGTTTATAACTTGGAATGGTTTGGTAATTTTACAAGTACATCTGCCCAGAAAAATGCATTTTAAACACTAAGCACCATCTAACTTTTTATGCTCATGAAATACTTCAATATAAAATGTCAGATGTTTAACAAACACAAAACTGGAATTTCACTTTTAATGCTGATTTTGAATAAGATTTGATGCTTAGGATTCTAAGGACCTATTTTTTTTCATTGAATCTCCAACTGAGTTTTCAAGCAATCTTTCTATATAAGAGGAAAACCTAAATCGTGATGGTTAACCAAAAATGTAACTTATTTCATACTAGTCATATCCCAAAATATTGATAATTTTTACAGGGGAGAACAACACTGGTTTTATTCCTAGTATTGCATATCCTGAGACAATCCTATGTAACAGTCTATTTGTGTGTGGAGGAGGGAAGCAAGAAGATGAGATTAACATTAAGAGATTTCAATTTATGGATCGGAAACAGTTATATTGAATACATACAAACTCCAGTGTTTATATGTTTTCTTGTAAGGGATCCATCAGCCCATTTCTTTTTAAGGATTTTATATGTATAGGTAATATTCCTTTGGGCAGTACATAAGCATACATGTATTTTTAAATTTCTTTTTTTACTATTTAATAATTAACCTGCATCCATGGCTATAGATCAGTTTCTAGATGTAGAGCAAGCCTCGGTATCAAAATACCCAAAGGAATCTCTTGTAACATCAGTATTTCTGAGATAAATATGAAAAAAAAAACCCCAAAACACTATTTTTGAAGTCAATGTCAGTCAGCACAAAAAACCTAGGAACTGTTTACTCAGTATAAGAGATGCTTGCAAAATATTTTTCCACACATGCCATTACTGCCAGAAAAGAAGCATCACAGCATTATAGACAGCTACCACTGACAGAACCTGAAGACATCGGCTTGTCCATCTCCCCAGTGTAAGACGGGATCAATTATGCTTAACCTAGCCAATACTTAAAAACTTGCAGAAATTGGCATTTCACAGCCTCCTGAATGACTCATCTCAATGCTTGGAGAGTCTTTTCGCTTCAAGGTATTGTATAATGCTGTATTTTGTCTAATATCTACATAGGCAACCAGTGAATTAAGTTCTGTGTTCAGCACAAGTGCTTAGCTATACCTTCAGTATTACTCTGTGAGCTGGTTGTATGGCATCTGCCACAGGCTCTCTCTATAGTTATAATGGAAAACACACGGGCTCAAGCTCTGGTATGCAATTATCAATAATCACTCCTTTAATAATGCCAAAAAACATCTCCCAGGTAGTGTCTAAGTATTGCATGTGAAATAGGTGGAACCAGTAGCAGCTTTCACCTGGCAGTACAAAGCAGGCCAACCTCTTCTGAGGGAGGGTTAAAGAACAACAGTTTAGCCATATGCATGCAAACTGTGTTGCATTATCGGAGGGCCAAAGAATGGGCTTGAATTTTTGGGTTGTTTTTGGCTGATATAGTCCAAGCCAAAGGGAGAAAACATGTTTCTGTTAGAAAATAATTCAGACTAATTAATGCTATTCTGTTTTTCTGCCAACATATAAGCATAAAATTAGCATTCTGTAAATATTTAAGATGAGATTACATTTCCTCTGTGAAATCACATTTTTAATCTGTTCCAAACAGAAGTACACAACTCCTTGAAAGAAGAAAAATCTTCATTCTATTCAGCGCCTAATTTATCGGTAAAAAGAACAATCCAAAATTAATTTTGCTGTATATGAAACTTGAGCCTTTTTCCTAGTACTGTCTGCTTCTGAGAATCCTTAGTAGCAAACCCAAAAGGTTTAACAATTTCCCTTATACCAGGGTAGTTGCATAAGGTAGATGCCCCAACAAATCCCATTCAGTGCTTCCTCAGCAGGTTCACTATCTGATCTGGCACTGCCAGAACAATGGCCAGTACTGAATTATGAAAAGGGACACTGATTTTTTTAACATGTGCAAGTAAGAGCTGCCTTTTTCACAGGAGGTTTAACGGTGAAGGATATACTTTCTCTTGTTCCATTAGTATAACTCCACCACTGGTAACAGCAATGCAAGTCATGGCCAGCAGTCACTCTTCTAATCATAGTGCTAATTAGCTCAGGATAAAAGAAAGGACTTAGCCTTTGCAGTACTCAGTGGTGATATATCTGTCTATCACTCAGTTGGAGGATTGGGTAGATCTGTGTAACATTGTCGGGTTCTCCTTACACTTCAAGTGTTTGAGAACAGCTTTGCAAAAGCCAGTAGCCTGAACAAGGAGATGCAGAACTTAATTGGAAGGAAGAAGGGAAGGGGATGCATAAATCCCACCTCTCAAACAGTATTCTGACTAGCCTGAGGTTGTAGTGCCTCCTAGCACATTCCCTCCCTCTCTTGGAGTCAAGTGCTCCAAAAGGCCATGTCTTTAATTCTTAAGCAAAACTAAGGAAGAGGGAATGTCAGCCGTCTTTGTTACTTCTCTCCATGCAAGCATGCATCCTGTATGCTGGGTAGAGGCTCTTGTGACAGGCTCACTGGACAGGGGAGTAGAGCCTTAGTCTGTATTGTTATCCTGAGAAACTCAACAAGAAGGGAGGCCAGGAGGAAGAATACATGCTTTAGAAATATCACATGCAAAAGACAGGACTTCCAGCAAGCACTGATATGACTTTCACTACATGCACAGCTGTATGCGTATACTGATGCATCAGAGTTGGAGGTTTTATCAGTAGATACTTTGGCACACAAGGAGTTCAACACAATGATAGCTATCGAGAGTTTTCAGGGTTTCATTCCTATCTAAGTGCTGA
The DNA here is from genome assembly GCA_013399075.1 of Chloroceryle aenea. NCBI lineage: Eukaryota > Metazoa > Chordata > Aves > Coraciiformes > Cerylidae > Chloroceryle > Chloroceryle aenea. The sequence goes on along the minus strand of VWZY01001541.1, from coordinate 313,234 downwards.
ACATGCCCACGTAATCTGTGATTTAAGTGATTAAAGTCCTTTAGCCCAAAATGCTCAATGAGTTTGTGAGGTATTTAAACTACAGCTTAGAGAATTGCCAAAGCCAGAGGAACTCAGTTGTTTGGAAAAGCTCATAAGCATATTCAGAAATTCACTTGTGTATGGCATGACTCAAACTACTCTGATGACATTTGGAAATAGAGCAATCACTTCCCAGCACTGGCAAAGTAACAGATTAGTAGCTACTCTGCAATTCCACTGGGTTTTGAAAGGTGATATTTTCTATCATGTCTGAGCATCTGACATTTCATGTTTTCTTACCAACAAATCTCAATTTATTAAAGCCACCGAAGCAAGTGTTTTCATTAAAATTGAGTCAGAATGTCTCTTTTAAAGAATTTTCAAATGAATTCTAATCACCTACAGTACAACCTTAAGTTCATTTTCCAAATATTTTGTTAACATTTCATAGTTGTGGATTTCTTTGATGTCTCCTTTTTATGAACTTCCATCATATGAAGTTCTTGGTTTCACACTTTATACTCACTTTTTAATGCACTTAATCATGTTAACTGGTAGTTAATTTTGTTTTGATTGTTAGAGTTACATTTTCAAAGACCTTTTAATCATTTAGTGAATATTTTCTCCAGCCTTTTTATGAGGCAAAGGGTTTGATCTCTGCAATAGGAGGTTTTTTAATGAAATAGTTATCCCATTCAAAGATGGTGACTTTCTCTGTTACAAGAAGTAGCAGAAGAAATAATTAAATAATTATGGAAAGAAATTTTGGAATATATTGAAATGGCAAATGGAAAAGCATAACTGCACTAAACATAAATTTCTAAAAAGAAATCCACATAGATTCTCTTAGAGTAATATCATTGTGGAATTAAGAGAAATTAATACAATCCTTCGCTTGCAATTCCTTGCAAACTCACTTACATGCTTATCATTTGTTGTTATGTCAAGTTTTGAAGGAAGGTGGGCAGGGGCAACTCAAGCTGCTTCCCATATATCTGCATTAGGTTATGTCCAAGTCATTAGGTCATTACTGAACCGTACAACCACTCTTCCTAACTGTCATTTGGACAAAGATTCTTTATCCCATCAAATGTATGTTTTATTCTTTTGTAACCACCCCAGATGGAGATTACAGAAAGGCTACAAAGACTTGTTTTCATTTGCAACATTAAGATATGCTTTTAACATGACATTTTTTAACTACAGCAACAAACATCCAGCGGCATCCACTCTTGCTGCTGTTACTGCCTGGGTCTTCCTTTGCCCTCGCTGTCCTCCTCCAGCCAGGCACAGCTGCCATGTGGATGACAGCTACCACTTTAATAAACAGAAAAAAAGGAAAGTGAAAGCAAACAGGCAAAGGAACATCAGTTTGCAGCCTTAGCAGGCTTGCTCCCTAGCCTTTTGCTTTACTCAGACTGGATGAAGCTAGTAACTAATGGAGCCTGTAGGGAAAAGAGGAGTGCTTGGAATAGGGGGCACACTGTTCACTAAGGCCACCAGCTTTGTATAAAAAAAATCATCACTGATTTTAAAACGCATCATAACTCATAACCAAAATTAACTGCTTTGCTGCAGTCTACTGGTACTGTCTGAGCTATCAAGATTGAAGCAATTATGTGCTCAAAGGAAATAAGATACAAGCTGTAAATTTAATGCTAAGTCAAATTTGTTCGTACTCTAGGACAGTCACATCCAAAGTTAAGACTCTCCTCAAACTCCCTGTAAAGAATAACCCCAGCATCTGACCTAGAGAATGTCTCCCCAGACAAACTGGCTCTAAAATGCAGGGCTCTCCATAGGATGCCATTAAGCATAAGGCAGTGTCTTCATTTGCCTTCATGCATCAGCAGTTAACTCATTATTCTATACAGCTTTTGGGAAATTTCTCATATTGAAAAAAAAAAAAGTGTGAAGTGTAAATCCACCTCACTATGCAGCTGTGCTAGCAGTTCTCAGTGGCTTAAAAAGAAGAATCATTGACAGGCTTTTAGAAGCAGCTGCATCCTGTCCTCTCAGCCTTAACACATTGCTCTGGGCTAGCTTGTGGGAAGAAGGGAAGGCTGCTGCTGCTGGTGAAAAAGCTGGGGATAAGAAGAAACCAAATTACGCAAGAGGTTTAGGAGAAATATGGGGTGAAAGGGCATGAAAATTCAGGTACATGGAGATCTACTGGGCAAACAAAACCTTTTTAATACAAGAAAGCTGCTGTAGTCTGTGAGAAAAGCAGAATGTAGAAAAAAAGATATATATTTTGGAGCACTGTGTCACGTCTCGGAATTGGACTTTCCAGAGGAACTTGGTTTATTATCTAATGAACAATCTGGATATTTCAAACAGAAAAAAAATGCTTAATTTTAAACTGCAGTTAAATTCAATCTTTTCCTCATAAATCCAGCTCTTTATTTAAGTGCCTGTAAATAGACATAAAAGCCCACTAATTAATATATTTAACCTCTACCTGTTGCTAAGTGTTTCTGTGTGTACAGTAACTTGTGAACATTTATGCTGGGAAAAAAATCTGTTTTAACCATCAGCTAAAAGTTGTCATTAAGCTCTTGAAACTGGTAACCTTGCTACTGATATGCTCATAGATGGATGGCCTTTTATTTTTAGGTGAGTCTGGCATCAAATCATTGAATTATGGAGAAATGTGGCTATGATTTTTCCAACCTTTTTGCAACCCTTTTAGGCTAGATTTATTTCAGTGACTATTATAACATTACATTTTTTGTTTACAGTAATTGAACTGAGCAATCAACACAAAAACAATGTGTCTGAGAGCTTCTCTGCTTGTGTTACAACAGTCATTTAGTAAATTATACACAGATGTCATTCAACTCCTTGAAAGGACTGCCCTAAGGTTCAATCCTGGTTTACATGTATGCATTGACATTCTATTATTAATGCTTTGGCCCATTGTATTCCCTCTTACAATACTAAAATGAATTTTCAGTTTTCCATACTTCAGTGGAATGAATACAGTCATCTTTGGTGTGGGGGCCGGGCTAGTGGAACTGAATCATGATTATAAAGCAAAGTATATTTCTGCTTCTCATTAAAAATCAAGTGAGGAGTTTGACATCATAACCTCTTGTTTTTCTGGTTTCACCCTTTCATTTTGTATTGCTTCAGTCCATTTCAGCATGACACAGTCACAACATTAGATTTACTTTCTGAAAAATACAAGCATCTCCTCCTAACACTATCACCTTTCTTACCTAGAAAACTAGACTGAGCAGACTCAGCTCAATAACAACTTTAACTTACAAGTAACTTGAAATCAAACTCAAAGGCATTCCTTTTTTTCTTTTTCAGCTATCCACAATCTATGTCAATGAATTTGCATAAACGAAAAAGCAATCTGGTGGGTATTAAAGGGAATCCCTTGCTCAAGAAACTCTGGAAGTGTGAAGAAATAGTGTTAGTAAAACCACAACAGAATGTGCAAAAGGTTCTGGAAAGATTCTTGTTGTGCCATTCCAGTTTTCCAGTAATTACACGTACAGATAGAAGACCGTATTTCTTCCCTTTCTGAGTTCTAATTCCCTTGGAAAATTCAATCCATGACAGAAGTAACAGCTAATGTTAAAACTCGACATACCCTGATTTAGACCAGTGGTGTCCATTTAGGACAAGCTGGTACATGCCAGTAGCAGGACCCCTACAAAGCGAGCTGACAAATCCAATTGCTTTTATGGTAATGTTGGATGGGCAGACTAACTCTGATGATAGAATAATTAGACCCTGAATTGCAACCAGAATTTGCACATAACTTGTCCATACTGAGTAATGGGACTCTGCGAATCCTAGATAACTCTGTGCTAGTTGCATACCGGAGCTTTTAAGAGATGTTCCACATCTTTGGATATCCTCTGCTAGCTGGAGGTAGTAAGAGGACAGACACAGCCTAACAACATATGACTGGCCAGCTGGAACATCAAGCAGCCACCAGTAGTAAAGACACTTCTGAAAATAATAGTGAACAGCTTTCTGCTATTTGTCTGACTTAGAAAAATAAAAAAAGCCTCATGAAAGCAGAGGATCACCTTCACCTGGAAGAAGTCAGAGAAGGCAGGATTGGAACCACTTTTATGGCTAAGAAATTAGGGGCTTCCAGGCCTCTGAAACACTAGGTGTGTGTCAATGCTAGTCTCAAGAATTAAATCCCTGATGACTTTTAATGACTTTTTAAAACCATCATATAACTTGATTTTATTGAGGATTTTATGAAAAAAAGTCTTCCACTGTCCCCTTACACTCTAAAGGAAAGAGCTATTTGTCCAGGGTTACTGGGTAAGCACAAAAGGAAGGAGAGCCCCTCATATTTCCCTATGTATTGAGTGACCTGAGGAGCTTGTATCTCCTTGGATGGCAGCATCACCACAGCCTCCCCCTAGGGATTAGTAAACAGCCTGAGTTACTGCAGGAGCATACAAATACTTTCCAGAAGGAGAAGAGAAAGCTCTGCCAGGGCATAAGGACCCCTCATGCTGGGATATTATGCCTATTCCAAGCTTAAGTAATCAAAATGCCTTCAGCAACCATTGCTCAAGCAGTGCATGTCCTCCTCTCTGCCTCCCAGAAGGCTTTAAGGAGACATTAATTGAGTCATTTGTTTGTAAACCAAAGTGTATAGATAACATGGGATAAGGATGTATACTAATGGTGGGTAAATGTCAAGATATATTCTCTTTAGGTAGATTAAATTTTGCTCCTTTTTTTTTTTTTCTGCAGTAAGTTATGCAGCTTTAGAGAGATAACAGTTGTAATGGGTGCCACAGCAGGTATTCAGCCATTTAAAAATAATGCAACATTTCTAATTTGCAGTCCCAATATACATCAGGCTAGCTCTATGATTTAAAAGGTAGGCCTTAATTGTCTTCTAGCCATTACTTTCTTTACAGTCCTTTACAGTCTCTTTTCAATTTCTTAGCAAGTGACCTAGTGCCTGAGGTAATAATTTATAGTGTGAAGAGCTGTTACTCTGGAAAACAAAACAAAAAGTTACTGCACATAAAAAAAATAGGTGTCCAAAGAGTAAAAAAGAAAAGTAATTATTAGACAACTTTTAATAGTAACATAGCTGGGAGGCAGGATTCCTAAACCCAACTGGCTATTTTGTGCCCCACACCATATGGGGTATACATAGTACCATTCTGCCTGGCCAGAGCTTTTATGGCTGTCACATACCTCAGGAGCGTATGCCATAGCAGAAGATGCCAAATGGAAACATTCTTACCCTTTTAGCCCCACCAGGAAATCCATACCTGCCAAGAGCGTCCATCTTGATTTTAGGGAAATCATTCTAAGGAAGATGTATCTCTAATTTACTTAGTTTGAGCTGAGAGAAGGCAACAAGGCAGGACTGTAAAGGCAACTGTGACAGACAGTCTCTTCGAGACACTTGAAAGGCTATGTTCCTTAGCAGGCTCTAACATACACCTTTTCACAAGGAATCAGCCTTTGCTTCACTGCCACATGCACTCCAGTTCTTCCAAGAAGGGCTCCTAATCTCAAACTGTAAGCCTAGGCATTATCAATACCACATTCCTTTTTCAGTTCTTGCATTTAAAGCATGCACTGAATATGCCCCAAGGACATGTGGAATGTATGAAAAATAGATCTCTGGATTTCCCAACTGGCACACTAGTGTGGTGTTAAACCACTCTATTTCTGAGTCTACCTATGCCACACAGAGGGAGTATAAAGCTTAATTAATTTATGTTTGTAGAGTGTGAACTTCTCAAAAGGAAGACACGGTGTAAGTAGAAATTACTCCTTTAAAATTAGATATTGGGGGAAATGATCACACACTGTGGACTGAAGCTTGCTGCTCTGTTCTTTAAATAGTGAGAATGCAGGCAGAATGCAGGCAGCAAGGTCAATGGAGACTGCATTCCTCATCATACATTAGTTTATTCATAAAGTTCAAGCCAAAACAAACTCTCCTTGCACCTGTTCTGGCACTTTGTTTTGTAAACCCAAGCTGGAGACAATATTCACTCTTTGTAAGTGAAGATATTTCCTAGGTAGTATGTGTGGTCTCTGGGCGATGAATGAGTTGTCATGGGTACTTTCTGTTTACAGTCCCACTGACTGGAACTGCATCCCCACCAAAAAGGTCTCTTGTTGAAAATGAAGTATTAGGAGCAGATACTGTCTTTAAGGGTAAAAAAACAGACCAAAGGAAATAAAGAGAAGGGACTGGAAAAAAAGAAATCTCAATATTAGCAGAACCAGAATTAAAACTCTTCTACAGATAAGTGAATTGTTTATGTAAATAATTCTAACATTATTTATCACATCTGGTAATTTGCCTCAGTTTCCAAATATGCAGTTATTTTTCATGTTTTTAAATGTTGTAATGTTATTTCAGGTAAACTAAGTACCAAAAAAAAAAGAGTACATGAATTCCAGATCATAATCACTGAATTCTTGTTTGAGCTGAAACAAGTCACTTAACTTTCCTACACAATTGGAAATAAGGTGTGTCTGTCTAGGTAATTATGAGAACTACCTAATATTTTGCAGTGCTTATTAGGGGCTGTCACTCCTCACACTACTGCAGAAAGCACAAAGGTGAGATCCTAAACGTAAGTCATATTAATTACATCGTCAACAGCGTGAAAGTGCAGTAAGAGTAAATGAGGGCAATGATGACTTTGCGCTTTGTCACAGTGCTACTCCATGTATTCTCACTTCCTTTATCAGAGCATATCTCACTCATAAAAAGAGGTTCCAAACAAATATGAAAGATAACAAGCAAGAATGGAAGAAGAGGAATATTGCACCGTTGATTCCTTTCTCAGCTGCTAGCACCTCTCAGAATATCATTCAACCCATTCAGTGTTCCATGGTCATTTTTTTCCCCTTTTTTTTTCACTCCAGATTTGTTTTGTATCTCAGGCCTGAGTTGCAATGCCTTGGCATACTGTCAAAGCATTAGTACAAAGAAACCACAAAGTAGTACCTTCACTTCTATAGAATTTTTATTTTACCATTAAACTCACTGGACAGCTCTTCTACACTTTGTAGGCAGAGCGAGTGTGTGCATGTGTGTCTGCATGCATCTGAATACATGTAACGATGATGCCTAGCACTATCCAAAAACACCTGCGACCTTACCAGACACATAAAACCTAGAAGCCACAGATGTTATTAAGAAAGAAATCTAACTGGTTGAATATGCAAGGAGGGAGGGCGAAAACCACCCCAGATCACGTGGGAACGCTATTTCTTAAGTTCATAGCCCATACATGACCACAGCCTTAACCTTTAACTCCTGAAGATTATGTTGCTGCTCTACATTATGAAACAAGTAACATGTAATTCAGACCAGTGTGCAAGGTAGGAAGACTGTCAAACTTCAGTTCAACATTCTCTAACTTCACAGAGTCTTTAGTATGTCAAAACTCTATAGATTACTTTACAGACTGTTCCCTTCAGCATAGTCACCCATGCAAATTCTAAAGACATGTCATGGAACTCCCTCACAGAGTGGATTTTGAAAAGCTTTATCAAAGTTGCACTCTCTTGAAATACAACTGGAATATTTTCTATTTGGAATTAGAGGTTGTTTGAGACACATACTGTTTACCATTGCTGATTTCCCCATACCTTATAATGCCTGTACATAGAGAGAGCAATTCTAGGTGATAGCTCCAGAGAATTGGTCTAATTGAGGGAAATTTACGGATTCCTGGAACTAAAGGAGTGTTGTAAGGCCCCAGGGAAATGTCTCCAACTTCCTCTCCCTCACCAATAAATCCTGTAGAAATGTCAGGGTTTTTTTCTCTACAACTCACCAACCTTGATGAATGAGTCCAGCATAATTAACAAACTTACAGAAAAAAAATGTGAGTGACTTTAATTACATATATAAACATCAGCAAAGCAAACACAAGTAAAGAGTTAGTTTAAACAAGGAAAACATCTTTGTAGCAGTGTAGGAATTAAGGGATAACTCTTCTGACGCTGTTTGATTTTTTGTGCTCTATCAGCTGCAACACCATTAGTATATTTTGGAGAAGTTAAGAAAACCTAGTGCTTTAAACAGAAGGATTTGCATGTATTTATGAAAATACAGCACTGCCAAAGCATGCCTGTAAATTAATTGATGAATACACTGTTGCTATATAAGGTTAGCAAACAGCAGGGTAAGATTCTTCTAGAAATGATAGAATATCACATTTTTTGAGTATAGTTATTTATGACTTGCCCTTCCAAATAAAAGGAAAGGAAGAGAATAAAGAGAGGAAAGAAAAAGAATCCAAACAGCATATGCAAAAACACTTCTACCAAAGTGCCCTAAAGCAGCTGAAGCATTCAGCAGCCAGCCAGATCATTTAATTTCCTCTCACAGACATCACTCCAGGGTTTTTACAAAACAAAGCAAACAGTGAATATATAATTGTGCAACATTGTTTTAAAATTAAGGAAATTCAACAATGCAACAACTGAATGGTTGCAACATCAGTGTCTAATTTTTTTTTCAGATTGCCTTTATGTTTTCGCGAACTGATACTCACCATTCATCATGTGTTTTTTTTCTCTTTTTTTTAGAGGGGTCTACACTGTAATAAACAGAGTGTTTTTAGAAGGGAAGATAACCACATTTTCAAGGAAAAATACTAAGATGTTTCCTGAGTGTTTTAGTGGAAGTGATGAAAGTTTTGCTAATAGTGGTGAAAGAGGGAATAGATCCCCTCTTTGGTATACTCAGTAGTCAACCTTTTCCATACTTAAGAAACATTTTCAAATATATCAACAGTTGTTACAGAAGAGAAGGCTATGGATTTGGAAAAAAGAGCTAGTTGTGAAAAGAACACAATGGACTCAAAGCAAGGGAAATGTAGGTTAGACACTAAGAAAAAAAAAACACCAAAAAAACCCCCACTTTCCAAGAGTAAGGATAATGACAGACTGAAAAGATGACATAAAAAGAGATCATTATTTTCCACCACTGGAAATTTTTTAAAAAACATGTATAAATTATTTATCAGGAAGGATTTATAGACAAGTGAATCTTTCTTTTGGCAGAAAGCTTTCTTAACTGGGTGATCATCTCTGTCTTCTGTCAGAGAAAAATAAGAAGATATGAAAATACAAGAAAGGAGAGACAGGAAGAGGGAAAGCCATTTTCACTTAATAAACATTCACTCATTGTTGTGAATCACTACCCTTTAAGAAGCCTTGTCCATGTTACATGACTCAGAGCCTTCTTCAGAATTTATCTGGGAAAGATTTAAACCTATGTGCTGAACACAGGTGCTACAATAGTGATTTAATGTGGGATTCCAGAGACATACACACTATTCCTGATGCTGCCAATGACCTAAAATGTTATTCTGGTCATGATACTCCACTTGACTTTGTCTCACTTTAACAGTCTATAAAATAATATGTACTTTCTTATTCATTTGCTTCTAGATCTATTGGTGCAAATCACAAGTCAGAGCTGCATAACATTGTTGTTGTTGTTGTTGTATTATTACTGATATTAATATTTATTATTTTAACCAGTCTTGTCTGTCACAACTTTTGAATAAATCTAATAAAACAACTTTTAAAACTTCACACCCGTGATGAAGGTTTCTATTTGTCATTGTTTGATAGTAAGACATTGTGAAAACATAAACCTAATGTAGCTGACAATTTAAGGATTTTATATCTGTTTTTAACTTAGACTCAGCATAAGTCCCTAGCTTCCCCTTGATATGCATTGGCCCAGTAATTAAAATATATCTAAGCTATACAGAAATCATGCATATGCTATTTAATGATGTAACTAAAATCTTGAATGAAAATGTATCATTGGACAACTCTGTCTTCTGGGTATTCACTCAACAGCGCTACCTCTACCAGGAAAAATAATCAGTGCTAGCAAAAGTACCAAGGGACAGAAACTCAACCACCTGTTAAATTACACAAATACTCCCTGGCATAGTGTTATTCCTGGCCAGCTTGGCTTCTTCCAAACTATAGTTTAGACGAGCTTTAGGAGTTAACAGTTTTCTCCACAGGCAATTTGTCTCCACTCACCTTCTTTTGTAGACTAGCAAATTTTAATAATGGGAACATGGGTCACTCCATGACAGTTGACCTCATTGGCATCAACAGTCCCAGGCACATTTAATTTCCCAGTGAAAATCTTGCCAAGCAGCTCTTACATTAAATGAACTAATTTTTATTCTAACTTGAGCCAAAAAGAAAGCAAATGGTTTCTTTTAATAAAAGTTTGCTACAGATAATTGGCTGCAATTTTACTTCTTAATCTATTTGTTCTGTACTTTAACTAAATAATAGTTTGATGTGAAAAGATTTAGGAAGCCCTTGTATTACTACTAAGTAGAAGTAACTACCTCACATTTGAACTATCCACACACAGCCTTACAATGTTCTGTTAAGGCTTTCCAATCACATGATATACTTTACAGGACCTACTGTTTTACCAGTAACCATGTCTGCAATACATTTATCAATTCAGCAAACTGTATCTGGCTTCCCTTTGGTATAAAACTTGCCAGCAGTAAAAGGAAACTCAGAAGTAAAAACTTAGAATCACACCTTGTTGCTTCAGGATGGTGTCTCCCTTGTAATGACCATAAACTCTATGAGTTTTAGCAATCAAAAATTGACTGCACATGTCCCAGCCTAGCGGCCAATCTGCTTTATTACGCTACCACAATATCTCACAGTTTAGCTTTGTACTATATCTGTTTTGGTTGCTTAATCTTGGGACTACTCATTTGTAACACAAGGTGACCTTTAACAAAAGCTTTTCCTTCCACATAAATGAGGTGTAAGTGGACTTAAAAAGCAGACAGGTGGTGGTGTTCTTCATGAACTGAAGATGCAGTAGTTTGCATCTCATTCAAATGACAAGTACACAGGTTAATAACTAATGTATTATTAATATGTATTTATTTCCTCTGCTGTATTCAGTTTTATAGCAGGATGCATAATTAATGTACTATTTTAATCATGCTATAATAATGAAAGTCTCACAAAAGCAATACACAACTGAGTTTTGTGCAGTTAGCAATGTCTAGTGGGAAACATTTTCATGTCAACTATAAATAAATAATTAGAAAGATAAACAAAATGCATGTCACTGGCATTATTAAGGCAAAAAGTCTTTCAATAGTTGTGTTAAATACCAACAAGAGACACTGAAAGGTTTAATTTCTGTTGTTTGTTTTTAAACAAGCCACTTGAAGGAGAATGGATTTGAAAAACTCAGCCACTGAATTACTGCCCTGGCCTTCTTATAAGGTTTGATGTGCCTCAGTGGTTTATTTCTCATATGCTGTTCACCCAGCAATGGGGAAAGCAAACTGACAAGAAAAATGGTCAGCACTGGGAAAAAAAGGAGGCGGATGGAAGGAAGCATTGATTTCTTTAAATGGAGAATGCAAGTCTACACACTCTAACAACAAAATGCATGGGTGAACAAGAAAAAGCACTAGCCCCAGGACTGGCAGTCCACTGTAACTCGTGATAAAGTAAATGCATGGGATTTGGCATCTATCTGTGAAGACTGTTGTGCTTCTCCTCTTGTAGCAGGATGCCTTTGTAAAGCTCCATGCTGAAGTCTAGTTAGGTGACCCTAAACTGAAATGCTGCACTGCTTTCAAATATTCCTCCTGTCTATTGTTAATATCCGATCTAATAGTTTAAAATAAGGGCCAGCTTACATAAATAAATCTACTTAGCATCAACTACATGAATACTGCAGGACAAGAAATTGCTCTAGTAACTACAGAAGGTTTGAATTTTCTAATCTTATTAATTGTATAGGCTATTATTTTAAAAAAATAGTGGCATTCTAATACATTAAAGTGACATTAGCAAAAAAATATAAAACTCTACCTTTAAAATCTAAACCCAGCAATAACAACAAGATGGACTTTTGTCCTTCATGGACGTGGTAATTCTTTGAATTAGGTAATATTCTGTTTGATTTCTAAGTGAGATATTTATGCCTCTGTTTCTTACTGTATTCTATCATTATTATGACTATTTTACCATTTACTTAAGTGTTATAATCAGCATAACATGAACATCAGTAAAGAATACAACTGGAACCAGCTACTCTGCCAGTGGACATGACCATAGTTCTGTTAAATTCTATGAACTTTTATAAGTAATGCTGGGGGCAGGGGAAGAGGAAATCTAATATTTGAAAAACACTTAAGTCAGTCTGTTATAAATGCCAAAAAATAGGACAAAAATCTAATTATTTAAATTGTAACCCAAACAGTACTGATTCCAGCTGATAGAAGTATTAATGCTCATGTCCACGACGCAGCCTTATCAGTACTGAAAAGGTTGCAGAATTCCTGTGTTAGTGTCTGAGAAGGATTTTCTATTGACTATAGAGTATAACATATGGGATGGTTTATCTGGCAGTTTTATATATTTCTTTCCATACGGTTGATATTTCTGGTTAAGGGATGATAAGTGACAACCAGTCAAGCTGAATGCCTCCAAACTTAGTAAAGCTTGAGGAGACACCACAGAAATAGAGTAAAGAAATAATACTTTGGGAAAAAGCTGCATGGAGTAACAGGATGAATCCCAGCTTTGGCACAGCACAACTTCATGTAGTTCTTCACCATGGGCTATGCCAAGCACACAAACTTTCACTTCAGCCCTAATCACCAGGTTTGAACTTCGCCAGGTTCTGTGGTCAGGTATGTGATGCCTTTCACTATGTTGGTCCTTCTTTTGCTGTTCTCTGTGATTTTACATTGTGTCCATCACTCATGAACTTCTGAATTCCCCTTAAGCTTTTAACCTCTACTTGTAAAATATTAATTTACCTTTAGCTTATATATTTCTTTTAATATGGTAGTTTCCCACTCTGATGGTCATAGATGCTTCTGTAGTCAGTTTATGAGAGAATGCATATTACTATCCTTTATATTTTTTTGTTTGTGTTTGTTTGGTTTGTTTTTTTTTTAACAAGATTTTTTTTGTCTTACTTGCAAGGAATGGGATAGAAGCATATAAAATGTAAAAAAAAAAGGCTTCAAAGGATACCCTTTTGTAAAAAAGTAGAACCATTGGAACTGCCTGCAGTTGAGAAGGTGAAAATGAATCAATGAAAACTATGACATTAATGCAGAGAAATTAAAATACATTACACTATATGTAGATGCTCTCATTCTGAATTAAAATGATTTTATTTTTTGTAGCTTAATCCTCCCTCAAGCACTTTACTTCTCAATAAGAGTTTCCATATAGGGACTTAATGATCCTTAATTTAGCTGCAATAACTTCATACTTTTAGTTATTCTCCCACATAGAACTGCTGTAAGATATTAAACTACTGCATTTGCTTGGTGATTGCACAGTTAGAAACATACAAGGCATATCTAAGTGATGCCATTTATAACAGCATTAATTTGAACCTCAAAACTACTAATGCAGATCTATTAATGCAAACCTATGGACACTTCTATGTGGACACTATGAAGCTTCTTTTAAAATCTGTACATCTTTTTACATAGTTATTTTCAATGGGAAGATCTCAAAACACTTCAAAATATGCAAAAATTGTTGTCCTGTTCTTCTGAAGAAGTGAAGCAAAAGAATTTAGGGTGAAACTCATAAAGTAGCTTAGCATTACTGAGGTCTTCCCAAGTCTGTCACTTACTGGGCAGATGCTCCAAAAGAAAGACAGCACCACTTTATATTCTAAGTGTGTTTTGAATGAAAGTGTTTGTGGTCATTACTGCTTGCAGCTAAGCTCACTGCTGTCTCTGTGTGCTAAGCTTCCTTGTAGAGCACCTATCCAGACCACACCTCCACTGGATTTAGGCACAAGGATGCTTAATTTCTAAATCTAAATACAGTAAAGTGCAAGTTGGACCGCCTTTCCAAAATAGCAATGCTTCTGGGAAAATCCTAACAAAGAAATCTGGCTCAGGTGGCAATTAGAAAAATAAAAACCTACACCACCAAATGTTTAATTAACATGAAAATTGTGAAATATGCTATCAAGTGTGAGTAAAATGGCTGGCGAATATTTGAGGAGTTGACAATGTCATACACATGCTTTCCAGGCTTACTGATAACCAATCCAGTTGGAAGAACAGTGCATTCAGCCATAATAAAATATTTCTCATGTTGTCTTTTCAGAAAAATAAATAAATAAATAAAGGGGTTCAGTTCAGATTGGGCAATGCCAACTTTATAACAGAAACAAACAAACAAACAAAACCCCCTAGAACTAGCAGGCTGAATTGCTATTTTCACCTGGGATTTTTGGCCCTGTGGTCTGGGTAATATGGGAATTGGGAAGCGGAGAGATTTAGTCTGGAAAAAAAAAGAAATAATAGGGCTTCTGGCAGAATAAATGAGAGAAATGTTGATTTTTTGTTTTGAGACTGGGGAAAAAAATCCAAAAGAAACAGTTCGTCTTGGATATGCAGAGGGAAGGAAAAAAAACAAAGATTACACTAAGGTTATGGTCCCAGGAGGCAGGAGGGATAGTGAAGTTGTAAATGGAGACAAAAAGGAGGCAGAGGAGAAGAACTGAGAGGAGAGATAAGAAATGGTTTATGTTAAAACAAGTCTAAATGTCACCGACTCCCCCCCGCCCCGCCTTAACAAGTGGTCTGAATCACAAGAAACATGGATACTATCAGGAAGGTAAGGTCTTCCCAAGGGACTACAGTCATGGGAGGATTATTTCTTTTTGCCTTCCCAACACTGACAAGTACACTTTTATAAACAATGTTCTGCTTTTAAAGCATATAATTTATGCTTTAATAATTCAGAGGTTTCAGAAAATATTTAACAAAGCAGTATTTACTGTAGATGCTGAACTAAAAAAAACAACCAACCAATCAAAACAAACATAACCACAAACCAAACCAAACCAAAGAAAAAAAAAAAAAAGAGAAGGAGCATTTTCAACTCTGATGTTATGAACATGAAGTAAGCAGATATAACACTTCTGATATATCGTGTGATTGTGTAAGAATAAAAATATGTACCTATAAAGACAACAAATATTTTTATATTTGTAGATGAATTCAACGTTCAGGTGTACTTGAAGACAGTTTAAACTGCCCTTTGCCTCTTCCCCCTTCACTCAGGGCCCATCTTCCCTCTTCCTGCCTGCAGGTATCAGGATTCACCTGAACCCCCAGGAATTATATTTTGATCACTCAGACAGAAGAAAATTACTTACTTTGTTTTGGTATGGTTTGTTTTCTGTGGATATGGAAAACAGCAACATCTCACATAGGTCAGACAGAGCAGAGGATTGGAACTTGCATCTAGGGGTCACAGAGTATGCACTTTTGCAAAACAGATATTACTGGTACATAACTGCCAGAAACCCTGATCAGAGAGCATCCTTTTCTGAAAGGGTCAAGTGTGTTTGCAGTTCTGTGGTTGCACAGTTTAACTTTATTTTTCCCCATTAAAATTTTGTTTCAGTTGCTCTAGAGCTGATCCATATGTCTGGAGAAGTACATTTCTACACCTATAATGGCTGTCATTACAGTTGTATGGTTTATTACACATAAAGGTGAAATGTGAAGGATATTATAGGGCAAGTAGTTCTCAAAATTATTCTGCTGTTTCTTTCTATTACTAGTCCATATTTTGTTTTTTCTTTTCTCTTCTTTTAAAATCCAATAGTACGATCAGTGTGTAAAGTTAGTGTTGAAATGAGCATTTTTGTGCCACTTCTCGTTATAGGGATTGGAAGTTTGCTCTCCACTGATATTTGTTACTAAGCAAGCGAAGAGAAACAAACATAGCTTTTAAACCATGCCATGTAAAAATCAATTGAAGACAACAATAATACTGCTGATGTTTTGAAAATGAAATCACCTATATCTGGAATCATTGTGTATGTACTGTATACACAGGACTATCAGTCTTTCTAAGCTTCAATAAATTCCTCCACACACCCCCTGTCTTTTTAACTTGCAGTGGTTCTGATAACATCCTCAATGTACTGGGAAAGTTGAAAACTTACAGAAACATCACTCTTTCTATTGCTTTAAATTAGGGGAGAAAATCTACCACTGATCAAAATATTTTACCCTCAAATAATGCTGGTTCCCAAGTCCCTTGTGAAAAAATACAACCCACTACAACTGAAGGGAATGTACGAGAATCATGCAACATCTTGCACAACTGGAAGAGAAAAATTAAGACAGGAAGAAGTTACCTACAATGCTCCAAAAGAGTCAGTGAATTCATCTGCAGAAAAGCTACCATTGTATTTTGCAATGCAAGTCTCACCTGCCCATACGAGACATCATTTTTAAACAATAAGAAGCTCGTTCATGAGACAGTTCTTGTCAAAATGAATTTTGACCATGCCTCTATGTTCCTCCAAGATTTCATGTTCATTCAAGCATAGTGCAGCTATGGTAGAAATAGGTGTTACTTTTTTTTACTGTCTGGCCTTACATATGCTTAAATAATTTGTCACTCAGAAACTGTGGTATGTGATGATACCCTAAAATTTTGAAAGAAATGCCAGCCTTTTAAAAAACACACAAAGAATCATATAGATATTTAATAAGTAATTCAGGTTCATTACCAAGATGCCTCCAAAAACAAATCTCAGAATCAAAAAGCTATCATGTTCTAAACAGATGACAGGTAGTTATGATAAGTACTGGACAAGTTCCAACTTCCTATCACCCTATCCAATTACCTATCCAATTTATTCCTTCTCACCATGAGGGGTCATGTTCACCTCACCAAAAGTTACCTGAAAACTAATGTCTAGACTTTCCCCACAGTTACTGGAAGATACCATCAGCAGATATTCCTTCCCTCCAATGATAAGTTCATACCTGTTAAACAGCTTATTTTTCTGTATCCTGTCCTTTCCTAGAAGATAATTTCTGACTTTAGTCAGATTTAATACCTTTTTGCAAGACTTTGGACTACATCTGAAATTCAGTTAATGTCTACACCTATGTTAACATATGGGAAAGAGTCAGACAAACAGATTTCTACACTGAGACATGCAGCAAAATTATTCCACATTTGATTTTTAAAGTAGATTATTTAAACTATATTAAATCTCTGGTAGTCGTAATTCATTTGGAAGGGAGTTAAGTTAAACCACATCAAGGCAATTTTTATTCTGAATGAACATCTATCTATACAGGGACTTAATTAGGTTTAACTAATCCACTTTAAATTTGTTTTTACAGATTAATTTTCCTGAAAGTCTCCATATAAATAAGCTTTTAGTTAACTAAATGTAGTTTCAGTAAATTATTACCAAAACCTTGTTCTGTTTCAAACGCAGACTGTGTTTTGGTATGTATTTTCTTGTTGCACTTCAACTACCAGAATATATCACAGAGACAGCATGGCACAAATCCTTTTAAATGTCACTAGTAAACTGAATGGCTTTTAAAAAATGAAATGGTCTTGTGTTTAAAATAATGTTTTACTCCACTGTATGTTTTTGAAGCTGATTGTAAAATGTCTTTTTTTTTCTTTTTGTGCCATAAAATGCTATTTAGATAATACACAGCGAACATTCTCAGATATCTCAGATAGTCTTTCATAGCAAATGTCTTATTCTAGCTCATCTTCATCATCATAATCACCCCATTAAAGCAGCAAGAAACCAGACTCAAATTAAAAAGAAAGCTAAAACACTGCTTTTTTTGCAGCAGAGGTATTTTTAAATATAAAAGTTTAATTTGAATTGACTTAATTTAAACTGAGTGTGCTAGTACTTGTGCTAGTATTTGGAGAAGTACTTTTTTTTTTTTCCCTTGGGTAAAAAAAACCCAAACAAACCTGTGGATAATTTCCTTAGAAAGAAGCAAGGATACTGTATTCTACTGAGGGACAAAATTAAGGAATGGTATGTGGTTTAAATGGTTCCTCATACATTTAAGGAGTGTTTCTTCTTTGTTTATCTTCATGGAAACATAATAACCTCAATGCTTCAGAAGCAGAAGAGTGTAATGAGTGAGTGTTAGGAAATATGTCCTCTATCCCCAGGTCTTTCTTAGCTTTCTTTGCTTAATTTGGGACAAGTCATTTCTTCTCCTGTACCTCACTTTTCCAATATGTAAACTGTGGCTAAAAATAATTAAGTCCTTTGTGAAGTACTCCAAGCCTATGGTTGAAAAACACTAAGAAAAACAGAATACTGTACTACTCTTTTAGTACTAAGTATTAAACGCTGATGCAATGATATAATCAAAACGTATTAGATGTGTTCACACTAGTAGCAGAAAAAAAAATATTGGCATGAAATGATAGAAAGTTCAAACTGATATATTTACAACAGAAGCCTAAAATCAAAACCTATCAGTAAAGTAATGAACTGAATAGTTCCCCCGTTTTTCAACAAAATGCATTACAGCAGAGCTTAAAAGGGAAAGAGGTCAGGAGGAGTAAGGAATTATGCTCAGGTCACATGAATTGATGATAAATATATTAATACTACAGCATTCACCTCCATCTGACTGCTTGGAAACTGACAAAACATTATAAACACAAAGGTCATTGCAGCCAAGAAATGAGGTGGATTCCCAAGATGGAGTCACTCAACACAGAGAACCCTCAGTAGTAAAATAAAGAGCTGTAACATAAAAGTTCTTTCAAAATAATTGTCTTTATTGCTGAGCTGGCTTTACTCAAACAAAACTACAAGTAGAATTATGTGTATGGGGTAAAGGCTTAGGACACTTAATGACATTAGCTTCAGCGAGGAGACAGTTCAGCACTTTCCATCCTTCACCACCCCAAAACAACTGTCAGACAAGGAAAATAAAATAATGATTCAGAACACTACAATATTAATTTTAATTAAGCAGTTAGCAGTAGTAAAATATTTCTTATCACTTTGATTGGTGCTATGAGCACCTTCAGTGCTCTCTAACATCAAAGACATGGGGGGATCTTTGTATATTTTTTACCCAATCCAGAAGAGGTCTCCTTGACTCCTAATTACAGACTTGTGGAGCTGCCTCCTCAAACCTTAAAGCTGCTAAAAGAAATGTCTTCCATTTTATTTTCACCCCACATTATTCCCTTTTTTCATTTGTTTGGTTTTTTTTTTGTTGTTGTTGTTTTTCAGAGACACTAACATCCTCACATTAATATCTCATTGTGAAACACAGATTTCTCAGGGAAGTGAGGGAAGCTATCAGCACTGCTGTCCCTACTCCATCTGCTTCCATCATTACTTTTGATATAATTTGATGACTGGAGAATGTGTGTGATGGGGGATGCAGCTGAGGAAGTGGAAGAAAACACATAGTTCTGATTCCATTTGAAATTTATAGTAAAATTAATTTCCATGTTCTCCTTTCACACTAGTCCATGTGCTTTCTCTAAAGCAGAGGCACAATTCCACCTGTTTTACTCTCTGTTTGACCTCCACAGTCTATACCTGAAGCTCAGTTAAGAACAAGCTTTAGCAGCATTGCAAATGCTAATGCACACCCATAATACTTCTGCAACAGAAGAATAGGCTGATGTTTTCTTTAGTTTTTTATCGTCCACTATTTAAGAACAGTCTATTTCTCTTTCTAAGCACAGGTGCCACACTCCTGTGCCTGATCTATGACCTGTGTTTGGTTCAAAAATATATGCCAACCTTGTGCCTTTTAACTGTCACTCAAAAATAAAATATTTCTTCTTTCTCTTACATTTTTTTTTCCCTTAAGCAGGAATCATGTTGCAGTTATCTGACACAACCTATAGCTTGTCACACAAAGCAGAGAAAAAACATGAAAGGACCTGTGGTGAAAACAACAGGTCTAAGTGGAATGCAATATATAAGGGGCTGACACTGCAAACTGGATAACATTCATGTTCGCCAATTGCAAACAGAGAGGCACAGAGACGATTCTAAGGATAGTAACTTAAAATACACTTAAACCCTTCATTTAGCTTCTTCTGAGACCAAAGGTTAAAAGTAAGTTTGACATCTTGTTGTATTGCCTTTGCTTACCCTAAGGTAATAAAAGAACATATAAAATATAATAATGGGTCCCTCTGCGCCACGACATTGCATCACATCTATTACCTACCCCAGGAATTATCAAATGTACTCTTATGGGGAATTCAAAATCACTAATGTGCTTTTTAAAAATGCAGTACCCACAGCATTTTAAAGTGGCTTTCTTCATTTTTCCTCTCAAAGGGTATTTTTGTTGTTGTTGTTCTTTAATGATTTATCAGATCATCTGCACACCATGAAGTATTTATTTTCTTCCTAAACAATGTCACAGAATCACAGAATCACAGAATCACAGAATCCTAGGGGTTGGAAGGGACCTCGAAAGATCATCTAGTCCAACCCCCCCTGCCAGAGCAGGGCCACCTANCTCTCCAGCCTGTCCAAGTCTCTCTGAATGGCAGCACAGCCCTCTGGTGTGTCAGCCACTCCTCCCAGCTTAGTGTCATCAGCAGACTTGCTGAGGGTACATTCTATACCCTCATCCAAGTCGTTGATGAAGATATTGAACAACACCGGTCCCAGCACCGACCCCTGAGGGACTCCACTAGTGACACACCTCCAACCAGATTCTGCCCCATTGACTACAACTCTCTGACTCCTTCCTTTCAACCAGTTCCTGATCCACCTCACTACCTGATCACCAAACCCATATTTGTCCATTTGGAAACATCTAAATATAAATGTCTATTATTCTCACAGCTGTTCTTACACCTTGTTTATAGGTTTTTTCACCTGATCCCTGCTTTCCTTAGTTCACAGGCCCCTTTGGAATGTAAACTGTATATTGATAGATAGTTTTGATTGTTGATATCTTGCACTCACATTCTATGAGAGTAAATAACTAAAGCACAAAAGAAACAAAAAGCACTAAAGAATCTCTTGAACTAATCCCCCTGTGATTTGATGTGAGCTAAGGAGCTGAACTTGACTCTGTGATATTGATTTAGTGAAAATTAATACTGATAGTCTTCCTTTTAAAATTCTCAGTACTGTATAATGCCATGAAAATTTAGGTGTTTATCTCTCTCTGGATCTCTCTGAACTACACACACATAACAATTCCTATTAATGCTAATGAAATATAGTAATAAACCACAATTCTGTCATGTTAAGAGCTTTGCTTAGCATGTTGTATAAATGCCCTGAATTAAGCTTCAAAACACACATAGAAAAGAGGTATTATTATTCCTGACTCACAAATAGGAAAATAAGCACTGCAAGACTCGTTTGCAAAGTTTGGCATGCAAGTTTCATTCCAGAATGGTATTACTGCAATTTAGTGTGATTTAACCATGTGTTAAAATTTAACACATCCTAAACACTTTCCTGACTTAGACCTAGATGTGTCTCACTGACAAAGCTGTAACAGAAAACTTTGACTTCCAGTTTCAAACTCTTAGCTGTGCAACGAGGGTAAAGAGTTGGCTTAATGTCTGCATATTCAAAGTGTAGATACTGTTCAGCAAGCAGTAAAAAAGCATGAAAGGATAAAGTATAGCTTATAAGATAAGCACTGTAGCTTCTCTTGGGTTTGAAAAATAGTAATTCAGATTTCTTCTAAAATCATGTTCTCTCTCTCTGTTCTACATTCAACTCCCTATTCTTTCCCTTTTCTTTCAATCTCTTTAAAAGCTGCTAACATCAGCTGCTTCTTTGTGGATTTTTCTTTTTGCTTCGTTGCCTACAAATTGCTGTAAGCTCTTCATTCCCTATGAACCTGTTCAGCTGGAGCAGAACAGCTGTACAAGCAGGCTGCTCCTAGTACACCTCTGCAAAATGTATAGGAAAATGATAACAAGCTATACAGACTAAAGTTTTTTGTCTTCTGAAGATGTAAGAGGGGATATATATTTTTATATATTTAAATCTGCATGCAGTTAAGCAACTGTACAGCTGAGAAAGATAAATAATCGTTAAAATATTGGGTACATTTCTCCAGAGAGTAAAAAGCCTAAAACTCTCAGTCTCTGCTTTACATCCCCTAGGGTGTCAGAGGATGTCTAACCATGTCAGCTGGAGTGGAAAAACACTGCATGTCAGCACGAGAAGCCCTGATTGCTATAAAATAAATGCCTTTTTAGTTCCTCACCTCCTTAACCCCCTCACATATATACAAAAATGTTCACTCAACTGACTTTCATTCTTTAACTTCTTATTTACTTTCAAAAGATAATAAACTCCATTACACATATAAACTCAAAAGATAAATATATTTTCAGGAAAAGCATGATTGTCTTGTTTCTTAAAACATTTTAGTATAGTCCATCATTACTGGAAAACATTCTTTCTAATGCTGATGTCATCCAGCACTCACATATAGGAGATCACACGGCAATCTAAGAATCAAATAAAAGCCCAGGGCAACCCCTTGATAAAAAAAAAAATAATAACTATGGGATGGTTCATTAACTTCCAAAGTTCCTAAGAGGTTGAAGATCTCTGAAATGTCTGTCTTTCTGCAGTGCCTGCAAGCCTGATACAAGATTTAATGAGTCCTCTGTATCAGCACGGAAAGAAAGAAATGTTCTCTCATTTCAACTTCAGCTAGCTGTCTTTTTACCTCTGTAAAAATAGTTATGCCAGATATTTAACTGCAGTGTAACAGCACAGTGTTCTGTTTCAATATGGATAAGAAGACCAACTTTTTATCAGTTAAAAATTTTTGCTTTTATGC
Organism: Chloroceryle aenea; assembly: GCA_013399075.1. NCBI lineage: Eukaryota > Metazoa > Chordata > Aves > Coraciiformes > Cerylidae > Chloroceryle > Chloroceryle aenea. Next base: position 290,558 of record VWZY01001541.1, on the reverse strand, counting down.
AGTAGAGAAAAAACCCTGCAAAATTAAATTTATTCTAGAATCCATTTTTATTACTATTTTTCTCCAAGAAAAACAAAATTGATAAGACAAAGGATTTCTCAATACCAATAGCATGTCATAATGCTTCATTATTCAGTATTGAAATTTACTTCACTAAATCCTAGCCCATGACAATAAAATCTTCATAGATGTTGACCTATGCACAGATAATTCCATATGTAGTATGTTCAATATCTACAATAGTTGTACATACAGTTTGGTTTATTTTATTTCTTACTCAGAATTACCTTGGAAAGTTACAATATCAGTCTGAGACTAAAGAAATGCAAAGGCCTCCAGAAGCAAAGGAAAGAAACTGTGTTAGGTTTTAAGAATTCTATTGTAACATAACTCCTGTGGACATGGGTGTTAGGTGAAGAGAGCCTGGGAGTGTAGTTGGAGAAGGATCATTTCAGTCGTTTTCAAAAATATTGAACAAATACTGTGGACAAGATACTACAGGCTAGATGGATCCTCTTAATTTCCAGACTCCTGCTAAACCAATAAGCTACATCTCTTAACCTGACCTAAAAAGTCTAAAGACCTAATGAGGCACATGTCATCTTTGTAATACTCTGGCCATAACAATTGCTCTTGACACTGCATTATCAAGAAGATGTTACTGCACAAAACCAAATAGGTGCTTTGTTTTGATTTGTTTTAATCTTATCTTGAACTGTTTCCTTTTTAAAAGTGAAAAATTCGAAATTTTATCTGGTTTTGAGGTCACTCAATACATTTGTGTATGCACAATTATAATTATTGTTATTAATAATATTACCTAGAGCATAAGGTTGATAAACTGAATAGACACAATAAAACAGAAAATATTATTTTGGAGGGAAATTGGTTATTAAAATTAATGTGTATCCAAGTCAGATAAAGCACACATACTGTGGTACATACTGGATATTTACTTACCCCTTGAAAATCTTAGATTTTAATTTGATTGCCAAGTAATTTCAGCATCACATTCTGTTGCAGGAATTATACTGACCCCAATGGACAATATCTGCAGTAGATTTCAGCATTTGCTAAATTTTACTTAGCATTTGCACAAACCTGCAATTTAATCAACAGATAAATGCAGGAGTTTTATTGGTAATGAAACACAGCCTTATAGAGACACAAACCAGGCTTAAGAATGGAGAATTTGCAAAAAAGTCTTCCCAAGCTACACTGCCCCCAAATAAACAATTAAATCTGAGACGATGTTGAGGTTGGATAGATTGTTTTCAGCTATCATGAAGCTGATGAGACTTGCCTCCATTCATTTCTTAAATTTAGTGGAAAAGTTACAAATCTTCTGGAACGAAGATGGTAAAAGAATGTTGTAAATATGACAATAATGGAGGGATTAACACAATATGCTTTCTGAAATAAAAAACCATCAAGTAAAATAAACAGGGGCTTATTTTGTTATTTTTTGTTGATATTTGTTTGCCTGTAATTATTAACTATTCAAAACAGTATTTGATGAATAGAATACTGAAAGTTACAACATATATACTCTAGCATATGTTGTCAAGTCTTTCAGGATTAGCTTGAGAAGACTGTTTTCATCTTTGTGATATGTGAAGCTCTGGTAAATTAGTATCATCTACTTTCAGAATTACCTCATGATGCTAACAAACAGCATGGATGTTAGGTGCCCAAAGGTGCAACAGCATTTCACTTGTTTACTTGCTATGCTGCCTACAGCAAGTTAGCACCTGACATACCTAAAAAAGCAATAGCAAGCAGTTCAGAGGATACAAAAAATAAAATAAGGTAAAATATTTTTTTTTAAAAGCCCCACCCTGGTGGCAATAAGATTATGCTATTTAGATATTGCTGAATTATTTCTTTTCCCTGTCAGACTAAATTTACTGTCACTTTAAACCTCAATCTTATGTTTTCTATTCCTTAGAAAATCTTTTAGCTACATTTTAGGCTGTTAAAATCTCACAAATAATTCAGATATCATTGGCATAAAATATAGTTATCACAGCTTTAGTAAATTGCTGTAAGTGATCGTGGTACATTAACAGCTCTGGCATCACTGACAACCTGTATTACAACAAAAGGCAACTTTCTCTTCCAAGTTGTCTAGTTACAACAAAACACCCTGAAATCTCCTATGACCTGATAGCAGAGTATTTTACATGAGTATCTGATGTGTTGTCTTTTTACTTATATATCCAGTGAAAGTCTCTTGATATATTCATCCTGAAGAACATACGCTGTATGATGAAAGATTCAACTTAACTCTTAAGTACATTCTTTCACAGTCATTTCCCCCCTCTACACACATCCAAAGAAAAACCTCACCTCTAGCTGTTGAATCTTCCTTTAAGTACCCCAGTGCAAATTTAATGCATTTTCAGCACTATAAATCTCAAGTCTTCTCTAACTAGGAATCTCCTCTTTCAGTGACTAATAGTAAATATGAACAGAGTCTCTACTGTCATTTTCAACACTCTTGTCCCATCTGAAGACAAAAGAATTAAGGAGTATATCTTCGTTGTCAACTTCCATTCTTCAGCTCCTAGGCAGTCTGCATACTGCACATACAATGGTAAAATCTCATTCTGCTTCAGGTGAGAGAAATTTTTGAAAAATTCTCTAAGTGTCCCCACTTAACTGCTTTAAAAGATCTCCAGCCATCTTGTAGTGATGATACTATGCCATAAATGAACAGTTGTTTCTAAAAGGTCTCACAGATGCTACTAAAGTGTTAAAGAAAATGTTGTCACAGATATTACCAAATCCAAAAAAAAAGTTTTTATTTATTTTTAATTCTACTAGTGAGATTTTAATGTAAAAATCATTCTAAGATCCTGCTTCTTGAGTGACAATGTGAGAAAGAAAATCGTACTTGCAGTAATGTACTACCCAGTTGTAGAAGGCCTTCAATGAGGCAAGGTGAAGAGTGGAGAGGAGAGTTCAGCTGGAAGGGACCTACAATGATCATCTAGTTCAACAGCCTAACCACTTCAGGGCTGACCAAAGTTAAAGCATTTTATCAGGGTCATTGTCCAAGTGCCTTTTAAACACTGACAGTCTTGGGGCATTGACCACCTGTCTAGGAAACTTGTTCCAGTGTTTGACCACCTTCTCGGTAAAGAAATGCTTCCTAATATTAAATCTAAACCTTCTCTGATGCAGCTTTGAACCATTCCCACATGTCCTGTCACTGGATATCGGGGAGAATGTCTGTTAAGTGTTTATTTTTTCAGAAAAATATCAGGAAGAAATATAAAGGAATGATATTAAATTAAAAAAATTAAGCAAGTGAAGGAGAATCAGTTCAAGTTAATTTTGAAAGAGATAAGACTGTGATGTTCTTTTTGTTGTTTGTTTCTTTTTAACATTTTTGTGTTAATACCATGTTTCATGATATTGTAATCTTTTGTGTTACAACAGTTATGACTGATAATTGCTAGATGTACTAAATCTCATTACAGCATTAAAAAAGGTCCTCTGTAGTAGACTAGAGAATTGAGATCGTTCACACCATCAAAACCTCTGACTGACTGATCATGCCAAAGAGATTTCAATTGCTGAAGTGTTCACTTTCACTGTGTGTGAATAAAGAGGGGCTGAATGTGTCAATCAGCAAACAAAACTGTCAAGTCTCTGGAGTTCAATTTTTCCTGCTTTCATCTTGAATGAATTATTTATTTATTTATTTTCACAATGTGTATTTACTTATATGAAACCTTCCAGGAGTAACAACAATTGGAAGGTCAATGGAAAAAAAAATCCCTTCCGTGGAAATATAAACTGACCTGCGGGGAGGATAAAACATAATTAAGATATCTTCACCCTGCACTAACCAAAATGAATCTATTCAAACTGTCTAAGAGGAAGACAAAGGACTGTGTTGTTTTGCTATCTAATAGAGAAAAAAAGTTACTGATAGATGACATAGTGAAGGCCAAAGCCTTTAATGTCTTTTTTTTTGCATTAGTTTTAATTAAAAAGGTCAACAATAAGGAGGTGGCTAGCAAAATTAATACAAACAAGAAAGGAATTATATCAATTAGAAATACAGACAGAAAAGGTTAGAGACTACTTAAGTAAATTAGTTTTTGGAACAGATGTGCCTGATGAACTTCCTCTTAGGGTATTTATAGAACTGGTAAAGCCATCTCAGAACCATGTTGCTACCATGTGAAAGACACATGAGATATCAAAAAAATAGGGGAAAAAAATATGCAATGCTCATAAGGAAGCAGGAGCTTAGGAATAACAAATTTGTCTGTCAGCTGTTAAGTCTCAGAAAAGTTCTAGAACAAATGAACAACGTGATTTGTAAGTAGCTGCAAATATGAGAGGGAGGTAAGGAACAGGCAAAATCAATTAGTTAAGAATTAGTAAATTCTTTAAGAATAAACCATGTCAACAGGATTAAATCTCTCCTCAAAATGGTAACAGACCTTGTGGAGAGGTAAAGTTGCAAGCAAGGTCATTTACATAGCTCTTGACTCATAGAAAATTCTCAAGCATGCAAAAAAAAGAGAAAAAATTAAATTTCACCTAAATGGCACTAATACAAAGTGGGTGCAAAACTGATTGGATAACTACAAGTAGTGTAATTATGACTAAGCTATTGCTAAAAAATTATTTCTTTTACTTTTTTTTTTTTTCTCTCTAGCAGGCCTGTTTAAAGTTTTAATAATATTGTGAGTGATGGAGAGAGTGCTTACTGCCTTTAGAGAAGACATTTAATTGGGCCTGACAGAGTGTTGGAAGTTCATTTTGAATGCAAAATTCTAAAATGCAGGAACAAATCTGTACAAATGCAAAATACAGAGCAATTGTGTGGGTAGAGGTTTTTCAGGGAAAGATATGGAGGTTCAATCTGGAAATAAATCAGAAGTGTCTTTCTGTTGCAGGAAACACATCGTTGGATATGTAAAACTGAAAACTACCTGCAGGATACAAAAGATAAATCTGCTTTTCTTCAGTTTTGGAAAAACTGACATTGTTTCTGTCTTGTTTTGTGCAGCTCAAAGGGATAGGAACCAACAGGAAAAAGTCCAAAGGAAAATTATCATGAGTCCAAACAACAAGGAAAGGTCTCAGATTTAACAACCTGAGACTGTTAAAGGTAAAAAAGAGGAGGATGAAGATGATGGCAATCTTTTAATGTATAAAAGGTAGGTCTAAAGAGGAATATCTTGTGCATGATAAAGAACTAGTGAAATGAAACTGTAGCAAGATACTTCCAGACAGTAAGGAAGGTTACTGAAACACTAAACCAGGTTGCTAAGCAAGCTTTGGAGTTCCCAAATTCATTGTCTTTAAGAAACAAATATCTGTCAGCAACAGCCTAGGTATAGTTAGTTGATCTTGCTTTGGAAGGGACTGGATCATCAACCAAATTATTTTTCCTGAATATTTGTTTGTTTCTTTGTTTTTCAGACGATAGGAAAATATTGCTTTTTTTAGAGAAAGTCCTGTAGGCCTTTACATGCACAGCCTGACAGAAATACTACCTGTATGTTTAAGAACTGCTATAAATCATTTCTGCAGAGTCAAGCTCTCACTGCTGTAATGTCATATCTATCTATATGTAATCTATCTATATGTAATTCCATAGCCATCTATATCTGAAATTAAAGAGAACTCTGGAACTCTTTCTCAACCATTACATGATCAGACCATTTGTTTTCAGACTGGAGAGTAAATCAGGTTCAGACAGACTCAAATTTCACTGAAAAATTGCAAGAATGATTCGAATATGGTATTTTAAAGCTCATACATGCAGTTTGGTTATGAAACTCAAAAATTAGTATAGCAAATTCAGTAATGAAACTAGAAATGGTTGCAAAAGCTCATGCTACAAAAATACTTGCACACATAGAATGATGTGATAATGAGCGATACATCAGAAAAAAATTATAGCAGACCATATGAACAGAAAGCATACTTAAACTCAAAAGGACACCTGTGCCAGCATTGAAAATGATTTATTACGTGAATTGCAGGTCAGAGCAGACAATATATGCCTGCAAGAATAAACCAAGAAAAGGTCTCCTTCCATTCTAAACTGGACTATTACATGCATTTCTAAATCAGTGTATCATCTAGTGCAGCAAGATTAGCTCAAATTAGCATACTATAAACAGCGCTATTAAGAAATTTAAAGGCTTTGACAAAATGAAGAAAAATTCAGCTAAAGTCATCACACAAATCTTAATTAAGGCTGCTGTCTTTGAAATACAAAAGGAAAACAAAACCACAACCCTTGGACAAATTGATGCTATTCTCATGCAAGTCAATTAAAAAAAAAAGTGCTGTAACTCTGTTGGCAACTTGTATGTCAGTAGTTACATCACCCAGGTCTAGTAAAATGTAACCCTTGTTTGTGTGTGTAACCTACCCTTTCTGGCTTCACTTTCTCATCATAACTCCAGAATTATAATAACTGCATAAGTAATAGATGTATACATATGCAGGCATATAACTGGGTAGAAGCAGACTGATATAAGATGGTGTAGACTATAATTTCAGAACATTAATTACATAAACCAAAATTTTTTTTCTTGTTGGTTTGTTTGTTTTGCCTTTTTTTGTTTGGTTGGTTGGTTTTTGTTTGTTTGTTGGCTGGTTTTGTTTTGTTTTTTTCAACCTGATCTAGATTCAGCAAGATCAGTTCATCTACACAGGGTAGTTCAAGTTTACAGTCACATTTTTCCTTTACTTGTTTTCTTCTTCAGCGAAGCTTCAGTTCTTACAGTCATCAAGACAATGGTCTCAACAAAAATCCCAGCTGAAGACTTTGTAACTGGCCATACAGAGAAAACAGGTTAGCAGTCTGCAGTCCTCATGGTCCATGTTGCATGTTTTGATGCAACTCTGAAAATACACTCTAAATCACATTCAACTTTTTAATATTCTGTAATGGAAAAACAGATGGTGCCTGTTGTATCTTTTACAAAATCATGACAGAAGACAGTAAATTAGGAGCAATCTCTTTACATTCTATCTATGTATCTACAATGTCCTTATGTTTATCAATATATATTACCATGCCATAATATTACTACAGAAAGATTGTGTTCACAGGTGTCACAGGTTGGAAGGACCTTATAGATCTTCAAGTACAATCCCCCCTGCCAGAGCAGGATAATATAATCTAGCACAGGTAACAAAAGAATGCATTCAGGCGAGTTTTGAAAATCTCCAGAGAAGGAGACTCCACAGACTCTCTGGGGAGCCCATTTCAGCGTTCTGTGACCCTTACAGTAAACAAGTTCCTCCTGAGGTTAAGGTGGTACCTTTTGTGCTCCAGCTTACATCCATTCCCCCTTGTCCTATCACAGGGCACGAGAGAGAAGAGGCTGTCCCTTTCCTCTTGACACTCAGCCCTCATATATTTATACACATTTATCAAATCCCCTCTCAGTCTTCTCTGCTCCAGACTGAAGAGCCCCAGCTGTCTCAGCCTTTCCTCATAAGGCATGTGTTCCAGTCCCTTCATTAACTTTGTAGCCCTCTGTTGGACTCTCTCGAGCAGATCCCTGTCTTTCTTGAACTGGGGAGCCCAGAACTGCATGGAATACTCCAGGTGAGGTCTCACCAGTACAGAGTAGAGGGGGAGAAGAACCTCCCTCGATCTGATGGAAACGCTCTTCTTAATACACCCCAGGATACCACTGGCCTTCCTGGCTACAGGGGCACATTGCTGTTCAACAGGTGGTAAAACCTATCAAAGAAAATATACCTGTTTATACTATCCACTGGTAATCAGCTCTGTTGTATAGGCAAGACTATGTAATTCAACATATTTTCTTCTGCACTGATCTACATCAATGTAATGCTATACTGAGTTCCTCCTACTCAAATACCTGATAAATGAATCAGTTACAAGAAGCAATAGAGTATAAAGCAAGCTTCTGAACTGGTTTCCATTGCATTTGTCATTGCAATAAAGGAATAAATCTTTCAGATCAGTACTTCTGGTGTATTCCCAAAAACCTTCATCATGAAACCTGAATTACAGCATTCTGAGATACAGAAGGTTCCTTCTTGACAACAAGCATGTTAATTATCTTGCTTTGCCTTTCATCCTCAGTAATTACTTTCGTTCCATATGGTGACAAGCTAAGTGCCTTCTATTTGTGTGTAAAAAAAGCAGTGTGATCTTCTGATACCAAAACTGCCCACATTATGTGTCATACAAGAAGTTCGATTACCAAATCAAGTGCTGCTGTGTGGGCTTGGCAACATCATGACAGCTTCTGCTAAAATTCTCCTTTGTCAGTATTACAGTTGAGCCCGGTAGAGATTAAAAGTAGTGGAAAAAGACAGTATTAAAGAAAAATTTATTGTCTTTTTACAGGATTGCTGGAATTCTCTGTTCTCTGTACCCTAGAGTAACAGGAGCTGACCATTCAGAAAATCAGGTCTATGCAACAACAAATTCTGACTCTTGCCTGTGTAGCTGGTAGGAGCAAAGTCAAGAGAAAAAGGAACAGGAATGTTAAGCCAGTTGATAATAAAACAACAGTGCCCCCTACTCCTCCAGCCTCACCCTATGCATATGCTACTTTAAGCTTGTCTTGCTGCAAAGACCTATTTATTTGTTTCTTGCTTTCCTTGCTGCTACCAAAAATGGAGCTAAAATAACAAGAAAATTTGGGGAAAAAAATGGTGCATGCAATAACCAATGAAAAGCCTTTTTATGCTTACTATAGTGTTTTATAAACAAGGGAGGAAACTGCCACTTTTGAGCCTTTCTGTTGGGCTTGGGAGGGGTGGGGGCTGGGCATGATAAAAAAAAAAGCATGCTAAAAGTCTTAAATAGCATTTTCTTAAGAGCTAAACTATGGTCAGCATCAGTTGAGCCAATTCCTAGAGCAAATAACTTTCATCAAAATTATTTACTGCATGTCCAGAATACAGACAGACTGTCCCAAAGGTTAATTTAATTTTCTCCAATTTAACTCGGTCTCCAAAACCCACACAACTTTGGAGGAGTATCTCAGGAAGAAAATTGCTAATGTACGAAACAGCTTTATTAATTCCATGCAATTATGGCTAGCACTTAGGAAGAAAGAACATTCAGGAATAAGCCAATTTTACCCTTCTGTTAAGGCAAAGTTAAACTAGTAAACTTTAAAAAAATGTTCATATCAGGTTTTCTTTAAAATAAAACTAAAATTGGAAATAATAATATTATCCAAGGCTATTTAAAAAGAAAAAAAAAAAATCTCAGATATAAACATTTGCTTGTGAAAAGAACAACCAAAATACTTTGAGACTGAGATGAAGTAGGAAGCTAGTAAATTAAAATACCTTGAATGTGTGTCTTGGTTAGCAAACAGGGCTTATAGAGTAAACATGGTAAAATACTGAAGACAATGAATAAATTTAATGTTTACCTTCTCTGTAATATAACAACCTAAGGGGCAAAAATAATATGCAAAGAAGGTTACATACTTTGACAGTTATGCCATTTTTAAATAAAACAAATTTCATACTCAGCCTGTACTTCAGTTTAAAAATCGACATATTAGTAGGTATTATACAAACTTTCCTTTAAGTTAACCCTGAGCGCATTTTTCACCTTGCAGTACAGATGCAGCCTGTAACTATTATTTTCTATTAGCAGCTACCCTCTTCCCCATCCAAGTGTGTAGCTCTCTCAAACACACACAGACAAAAGAATCTTTTTAGGCTTTAGACATAATTCAAAGACCAGACTGTTACTCTGTTTTGAGACCCTTAAAGCAAATTCCTTGACTAAAAAGGCAACCAGAACAGCAACAGGGAATAAAAAAAAAATTCAAACGCCAACATTTTTTAAGCTGTTTTTTTTTTCAGTCTTCATCTTGTAAAATTGCATCATTCAATTACAACTCCCACAAAAAGAGAAATTTACCTAAAATTAGACCCTCCTGAAAATCATCATAGGCTTCTTCTAAGCAAAGGGTATAACTGGAGCTACCATATCTGATCTTAGTACTGATGATTTTCATCTTTTGCACTTTAGGGCTAAACTGAGTATTCTATAGAGAAATAGTGTAGTAAACTGTTAAGGGAATGTAGCCTAAGAGATTATTATGAATCAATGTTTCTTTATGTGTATTTATTTTTCTTGACAATACTGTCAAAAATGGTGAATTTATTTTTTTTTATATCAAAGCTTTCTTCTTCCCTTAAATAAAAGGCCAAAGGAAGAACAGATCGGAAAACCATTATACTCATGAAGAGAAAAAGAGAGGTTAATTCAAAATTCTATGGTCTGTTGAACCCAATATCCGCACGTTCCCCAAAGCAACAACAAATGCACCACGGAAACTCAATCAAGGCATCAAACCCACTTCAGCAAATGTGTTGTGCCAATCCATTATTAATGTTGCCTCTCAGGGAAATTCTATATCAGCATGAACTTGCTGAAAATATTTTTCACAAATTCACATTATACTATTTCCTTGACATTAAATGCCAAAGATGGCAAATTAGGAGAGGCCTGAAAGAGGGGAGAGATTCAAGGATGAGTTCTGTTCACAGAACCGATCTGATGAACAAGCTGCACGAATACATTCAGAAAGGGTTTAATAAACTGACATTAGCTGTTGGAGAATTTGACAGGTTATAGATAAGTAAGTTGTCCTTGTGAAGAAAGCTTCTGTAGGACTCCTTTTCCTGTATTCCTCCCTATGCCAATCACGAGTGAAATATCAGTGAAAAAACATAGCTGAATTAAGCCATTCAGCAGAAGAGCACGGAGCTTAACTGTGTACCCTTGCATCTTTTCCTACTGCCAAATAAAAACACCATTGTCCTTGCTGAAGAATTCCCTTTCATGTCTCAAGGATCTTTGCCAGCTTAGTTGTGAGAGTCACACTGCGTGCCCAAGTGGAAGTGAGAGGATCTCACGTCTGCAAATTTATCCTTTCACCCTCTTTTTTGGCAATAGAATTTGAATGCAGTCGGCACTGCTGAGCACACCAAGAAAGTTCATTCAGTAGGTGCCCGCACAAAAAAAAAAAAGTCTTTTTACAATTTGGATGTGAGCTACATGCAGGTTGTCTAAATATGCATGCCAAGTGCACATCTCAGCCACACAACTTCAGAGTATAAATCTTATCTGCGGTGATAATACAAATGTCCACTTTCACAGATTGAGTGCCTGCAGTGGGTGGGAGGGGAAGAAAGAAGGGAAATACTTTACATAATGTGACCTAATTAAAACTGTAGATTATAAAGGAAATTGATGGCACAAAAGCTCAGATATTAAACACATATTTTTAAAGATTCAAAATCATGTTAGAAGGTGAGTATTCATTAGCAGACTCTATGATACCAGGGAACATTAGAAGAATTTTCACAGGAATTTTCTATAATGCCAGTGACTGGGTCGCTCTGAAATCCCATAGGTTTTCCTTAGAAAAAATGTCATTAAATAAAACAACAGCGAAAATGAAACTTGTGACATCTGAAGTTGCTATAAGTCTTTATGGTTATCATCTGGCTATCACTGATAAAATACCTCTTACACACAAACATTATTTAGTAATCCAACTCAAGTATTACATAGGTTTTTACTATTATTTTTTCTTAAAAGATTGCTAATTAAAAGCAACCGTGACATGTAAAAACATTTTCACTGAGGTGAAAGTGAATGGTGACTTTGCTGAAATATTAAATGGCACATTGAAGTATGAAAAACACAATAAGAATAACTCATTCAGTATGAGAACACACAGAATTCTGTATTCATTTCCTTAAATGTCTGCTCTGAAAAATCAGCTCTTGGCATGTGTCATGCAGCTGGGAAAAACCAGTCTGTAATTTCATTCATTGCTCCAGTTGGATTTGATTTGCTAACACCTCCTGCAATAAGGACAAACTGTTGTTTTTGCAGAAGTCTGGGCAACTAACCCTACAGAAAGTCTTTAAAAACACACTGGTTGGGAATGGAGGAAACTGTGAAATGCACAAGACAACAGTTTTATTTGGTAATAAATTGAATCGTTTGGAATAATTGCCATATGGCACATTCTTTTATTTTTTTTTTTTCTTTTTGTAATGTTTAGTAGTTTGTCATTAGAAATTTGTGGTGTTCTTTTGCTTTTAAAAAAAAATCCCTTTATTAGGGCAAACATGCTTTTCTTACTTTCCCTTAAAGTCCAAGGATCTGTGAAAGGTAAGCACATATTCACAATATCCTGCTAGGTGAATGTATATTTTGTTCAAAATCCTTTTAAGAAGCAAGCAATATCCACATGAAGATGGACCAGAACAGGGACTGTAAATTAAATCAAACGCATTAAAAAATGTGATTTATAGCACATTTGCTCCTTCAATCTACAGTTCTTTTATTCTAAATACCTCTTCCTAATGAAAATTTTCTGGATGTCACCACAATTTACTCGGGTCAGCATCCAAGTGTAGTACAAGCAACATATTTAAATTAGTTTATTTGGTCAGGAAAGAGCAATATAACCTAGCATATATCAGGAAATTTAGCTGTACTTAGGGACAAAGCATTGCAGCTGCAATGGAGGAGCAGCAAACTGGAAGTATTCTTTTTGATTGCAAAGATTCCTAAGAAGGCACTGAATAAATATGGACGAAGCATCATTCTTCTAAGGAGGATATTAGGGTTCCAGCTGCTAACTGTGTTTGCGTTTCGACTGTAAGAAGCACAAAGCAAGATCCAGGATAATCTGCATGCATCACTCCATCACAGGATATATTCAAGACCAGGTTGGATAGGGCTTTGCGCAACTTGTTCTAGTGGAAGGTGCTACTGCCCATGACAGGGGTTGGAACTAGATTATCTTTAAGGTCCCTTCCAATCCAACTCATTCTGTGATTCTATGACTGAGCAGCAATTCTGCCCCTCAGTTCTTACTCCCTCTTCATACCCAAGGTGCTCAAGATCCCTTTTTTTCGATTTATTTCCATACAGTCCAAAGAGGGAGAACAAAGACAGGAGAGTGGGACAGCTTTCAGTTTCTGGCTCTCCCCTTATACAAACCAAAACCAGGAAAATTGTCTCAGGCTTAATATTGCTCTCTTTGCTGGGTTTTCCCTGGACTAGAGAGAAAGGGAGATTTAAATTAATTCATTCATTAGAAAACTATCCTGTTTGCTAAGAAGGACAGAGTCTTACAGCCTGATGGATTGAAGAAAAGCATTGTATGATTTCATAGGTCTGTAGTTCTCCATTTCTGGCAATATGCTATTTCTTTAAAAGAAAGCATTAAAATACTTGAGGTAAAACCATAACTATCCTAATTTCTCAATTCAGTAAAGTTTTGGTTTGTACTAAAATTATAGTAAAAATGAGTTATGGAAATAGCTGTCATATAGGCCATTTTCAAAACATGAATAATTCAAACAAGTTCCTAATTTTCTTTTCCTCAAAAAATATTAAACCCTGTAGCTTGTACAATTAATGCAACTGAAACAGTAAGTCTTTAAAAGTAACCACTTATTCCATACAATAGCATTTCATTGGAATTTTTATTGTGTTTATTTTCATGGAACTCCACAGACAATATATCCTGTGCAAGGAAAAAGTGTAATCCATTTTACTGACAGTGCACAGTCAAAAGAGAGATGGAATTTGCACTTCGCATGTTGTGAATGAAAATTGAGAATATATGTAATAAGCATCTCTAAACCTTAATGAGTTATTGAGCTGTGTGTCTCCTAGTGTGATGCTTTTTAATTTATTTTCTAGTTTCTATGTAACTTTTCTGCAGGAAAAAAAAAAGCACAAATGAAATTATAGTGAATACAGATGATGAAGTAAATTTCATAAAAAGCAAATGCTATTGAAATTAAAACTGTATTTGCCCCAAGAAAAATGCATGGTAAGAATCAAGCCAGGAGTGACTATGTCAATGAAACTCCAGCCAAAATTGTCCCTGGACTTCCAGAAAAGGATACTCATCAAAGCTATACTCTCCAGAGGCACATATGCATACAGAGGCAGAAACTATAGGTGCTGTTTAAAATACCAAACATTTTTTAAACATCAAAGGCAAATAATTTTATTTCCCCTCAAGACTAAATGAAGGAACTCAAAATATGTAGTTTTTCTGGCAATCACAATTTTAGCAAAATCATCCTAGCTCAGAATTTGGGTGGAAAACATCTAAGAAATAGAAGTCAGAAAGAAGTATGTTTATATGGGATAGAAGTACAAAAACTGTCAGACAAATGGAAGAAAAGAACAAACTAAAAGATTGTAAACAAAAGCTGTGGACCAAAGATTCTGTTCAAATGAAGGTCAGGGTTTGGAAATCACAGTTAGGTTCCCTATTCTACCACAGGCTTACTCAACTTCTGCTAAATGGCTTAGGGTAAGAAAATTCTTTTGTGGCCTCTCAGTCCTAGATCTGGAAGTCACTTCTCTCTGTAAGAAAACAATTCTTACTAAGTTTGATATGTTCAAGTCTTCCAGATCTGCAGTGACAGCAATATTACAAAACAGTTTTACTGCTGAACCACCTTTGTCACTGAAAAACTTTACTAAACATGTAACATAAAATCATTTCCTTCAATTTCAGATCACTGTTTTTTACTTATGTTGTCTCACACTCTCAAGTGACCTTAGTATAGAGGTGTACAACACAGGAGCTGTGTTACATCAAGAGATCATGTCTAATTACACTTCAATTAACACTGGCTAAGAGTACCACACAGTCTGCTACTGAAGCTCAGAGTATGTGCAGTGACCATGAAGCCTCTATAACTCAGTTGTATGCCTGATCTGGGCATGAAATCCATTCACTTGCCTTCTCCTTCTCTAGTTCATCCAAATCCATGAAGGAGGCTTGCTAGATCAGTTTCATCAGTAAGTGCCTCTGCATTACACCTAACAAATCTGGCACTGCGCACCAGTAGTTGTTGCTGTTTCATCTAACAGGTCAGGGCAAATATTCTGAACTGGGCTGAAGCCACTTTTCTTGATGTGAATCAAAATGTTTCCCACTCTCCCAGGCAGATATTCATACATGTTATATGACCTACACAGTGAACCAAAGTGGAATTAAACTAAGAAAAGCTTAACCTAATAGTAGCATTTCATTACTGCATCACTGCTGAATTGAGAAGAGAGTGATAAATGAGAAGTGGTTGGAAAAGCAGGCTAATGCTCCATAGTCATCAACTCAGAGATGATGTGGTCAATGAGCACTTGCATACAGTCAGGTAGAGTCATTAAACCAAAAATTAAAAAACCCCAACCAACAACAACAAGAACAACCAACATCCCAAACCCAAACTATTTACTCACTTCCAAACTGATTAGGAAGTATTTATTGTCATTACTTCAGAACTGCGTACCAGCTTGCCACTGCTTGTGTGTAGTACAGTTCTGCAGTCCTGTAGCTACAGCACTACCCTGCAATCCTTAGTAGACCCCCACTAGCAAAATATCAGTGAGTACTTCCTAAGGATATCAAGCTTGCCAGACATGAAGATGATATCCTGACAAGAACGGCTTGAACACAGACACTTAGCACATATGATACAGACTCAGTCAGAGTGCCAAAAACATAGAGAACTCCAAAGAGCAAAAAGTGCTGGATACAGAGACAGATCCCTTCTAACATCTTTCTTCTGTTCATCCTGAAATAAGCTAAATCTCCTGGTAAAACTGTACAACTATAAAAAGTTGGCATCCCAGAAAATTATGACAAATAAAAATGTAAATTTATGTTCAAAGTCTATCTAGTCCCTCCCTTCATTTTTTCTCTACTTGATATTCACTACATATTTGACTACACTAATTAAATTTGGTCCTTGGCACTCAGCCTAACTTATTTACAGCTATGTCATGAGTATCTGGCAAATCCGAATTCCTAGTATGTTGAACCTTTTACGAGCAACTTAGCTTAGCAATGAAGAGAAGTTATGGGCCTTAACAAGCATACAGAAAGATCCTGTGTGCTTACACATCTTAAATCTCTTCAGCAACTGCATAAAAATACAGGCACCTAGGTCAGGAGAAATAGTGTATTAGACATTGAATATTAATATTAAAGGACACATTAGATGGTGACATTAGAAAACTTTACCTGAACACTTTTTTCAGAATGAAAATTGAAAGACTTTCCACTGTTATATGTTGTGAGAATACACAGATCTCAGCAATTAGACAAAGGCCCCACAATGTGTTATCTCAAGTCATGTCACAGCTTTTTGTCTTTTTGCTCATGGCTGTCCACTGGGAAATAGATTTTTTTTTTCTTTTTTTCTTATTGCTTTGCTACATTTCAAGACAGATGAATGAAGAATGAGTCGGTATCATATGAAGGTGCAATATGTTTTAGAAAGGTCTCTTCTTGAGCATACTAACTCCTATCACTGGGGTGGCTGTAATGTTGTTGCTGAAAGAATGGTTTCATTATGCTTTTCTCCTAGATGGAATAATGCTTTCCTCCATGAAAGTGTTCAGGGCCAGGTTGGATAGGGCTTTGAGCAGCCTGTCTAGTGGAAGGTGTCCCTGCCCATGGCAGGGAGGCTGGAATGAGATGATCTTTAAGGTGCCTTCCAGCCCAAACTATTCTATGATTCCATGGTGATTCTATGATGATAGTATGCATATTATAATAAAAACACCAAATATACACATATGCATGCAATTGATACAACTAAAAAGAAAATAATTGCAAGGAAAACGTCTAACATTATTTCGCAAAATGTTTAAAGAGGTATCAGAGTATTAAGAAACATGTATGACTACTCACTGAAAAGTAATTGTCATTAAAAAAAATTACTAACAAGGGCATCTAGGTATTTGTGAGTGCATCTACTTGCTTTTTGTTTAAAAATCATAATTCCAAGCCAGCTGATGGACTAATGTCTATATGCACCTGCTACATTATCATAGGTTAGTTTGCCTTTTTGTCTGTATATAAGCCATAAGGAATCATAGAATGGTAGGGGTTGGAAGGAACCTCTGGAGATCACTGAGTCCAACCCCCCTGCCAATGCAGGATCACCTAGGGCAGGCCACACAGGAACAGATCCAGGCTGGTTTTGAAAGTCTCTAGAGAAGGAGACTCCACAACCTCTCTGGGAAGCCTGTTCCAGTGCTCTGTCTCTCTCTCAGCGAAGAAATTCTTCCTCATGTTGAGGTGGAAGTTCCTGTGTTCCAGTCTGTGATCATTACCCCTTATCCTATCACAGGGCACCACTGAAAAAAGACTGGCGTCTTCTACTTGATACCCTTCAGATATTTGTAAACATTAATAAGAACCCCTCTCAGTCTTTTTTCTCCTCCAGACTAAACAGCCCAAGGTCTCTCAGCCTTTCCTCATAAGGGAGATGTTTCCAGTCCCTTGATCATGCTCATAGCCCTCTGCTTCTCTCCCTGAATCTACCCATTCAGTCACACCATCATAGAAGGCTATCAGATTAGTCAAACATGACTTAGCTTTAGTAAATCCATGCTGGTTACTAAGCATACTCATGTTAATCGTGATACCAGTAAGTGACACATAACAAAAAATAATGGGTGATTGCAATGCATGTTAGAAGAAGAAGGGGGAATTTCCAAACAAAGCACTAGATTTTGGACAAATTTGGACTTACTGATTCTGCCAATGTTCTCAACGCTTCGGGAAACATTGATTCATAAACTTTTCATTATGAGTATGAGATAAAATATAGAGAGAAAGAGACAAGAAACTTTTGAGTACAATTGTTAAATGATTAGTCCAAGATCTTACATCAAGTTAAAGACAAGTTAATTAAAATAGTGTCTCCTTATTTCTTTTAAATTCAGACTTGGTTTCTCCTGATACCAAGACAAAACTTAGACATTTTTTTCATAACAAAATAACAACCCTGAAATCCAGTTTCTACAGTAACTGTATATCCATCTAATGTTCTTTGGTCATGTATCTTGGTGTGTTGGGTGTGTGTGGCAAGGCTTTGATACTGGAGGGCTGCTGTGTATCCTCTGTAAGAAGGCTGACCCATGACAGACACATCTGATTCCAGACAGTTCCAATGAACCCACTGCAGGGCATGTCTGAGCCCAGCAGCCAAGGTGCTGGTACCTCAGGGAAAACAGCTTTCAAAAAGGTCAGAACACTGTACAGGCAGTGAGGAGTGAGGGGAAAAAAGTCTGAGAAACAGCCCTGCAGACATCAAGGTGAAAGAAGGAGGAGGGTGAGTAGTGGCTTCAGGAATCAGAGCAGAGATTCCCCTGAGGACCATGGAGTAGACCACATCTGAGCAGATATTCACACTGCAATCTGTGGAGGACTGTGCCAGAGAAAAGTTATCCTGAAGGACTGAAACCCATGCAAAGGGCACACACTGGAGCAGGGAATAAAAAATGTGAAGAGGAAGACACAATACAGAAGAGCTGTTATGGACTGACCCATACCCCCCATTCCCTCCTCCTGCACTGCCCAGTGGTGGGGGGAAGATGTTGTTTTAATCTGTCTTTGTTTTTCACCATCCAACTCTGCTAACTGGCAATAAATCAATTTTATTTTCTCTCAGTCGAGTCTGTTTTGCCCGTGACAGTAATTGGTAAGTGATCTCCCTGTCTTTACCTTGACCCATGAGCTTTTTCATCTTATTTTCTCTCTGTCCTACTGAGAAGGGGGAGTGAGAGAGCCACTGGGTGGGCGTCTGGCATCTGCCTAAGATCAATCTACCGCACTTCACACACTGAAGATTTTCACACATTTAAGGTCCTGCTTCTGAAGACACAGGGAAGAGTCTCAGTTTTGACAGAGCTCAACAGTTTCACAGCCAGCTCAGACGTAAGCCCCATCAGGATCAATAGTCTAGATGTTCTCCTGCCTCCTTTTTCTGAGGGGTGGATCTTACAGGTGCTCTCAAGCACCTGTAGCAGATCTAGGTCTATACAGTGTGCCACTGTAAGTATCACTTAAAAAATAAAACTTGTCTGTAGGAAGAACCATTGGTCCCAATTATCCAGCAGTTCAAGCACTGACATCACATTTGAAAGGACACAGTTCAATTGCCTTTCAGAAGTATTCCAACTCCTATTGCCAAGCAAAGTGCCATAGCCATCAGACTATGAGTTATAATGGGGTATTTTTCATTCCTGCTGCTGAAACCATATATGATAACCCATAAGACACACTCTTCTCCCTGCTATTAGCTTCCTTAAATACCTCTCTTCTCACTGCAGTAAACTTTGTGGATTCCACCCCAGACACAGCACTCTCCCAATGCACTACATGGGTGGCTATTGATCTAGCCAAGGTTCAGCCTTGAAGATGGGCACGTATGCAAGAGTTTGGCATGGCAATGCTCAGGATACAGCCCTTGGCTTCCTTTTTCACATCTCGGCATGACTGCTTCCTCCACGACTTTTACCTTAGAAAAATAAGCACTCTTGGAAATTTAATGATGTCTTTGCCTTTCACTGACAACAGATTTTGCTTGTTAAAGAGTTTTTTGTTTGCTGTTGTTTTACATCTAGTTTCCAGCACTAGCTCTTTTTATACACTTCTTTCCACTCAGCTGAGCAAAAAAGCTATAGTAGTAGCTTGAAAAAAACAAAACTGATTCTTATTCATTTTCCTTCACTGCCTGGGAACCAGATTTATGAAACACTATGAAACAGATATGAACTATTTTATATTACAGAATTTTCCCCTCCTCCATTGCAGACCCTGTATTTTCTGTTAGTAGTGGAAGTGGGGTAAGTCTGTTTATATGAGCCAGGGCACTCCTGAAAACAAGATTATAAACCTCAAGTGGCTACAGCAAAGAAATATTTATTTTGTTTAAAATAAATGGAGAAACTCTTGGATTATAACTGGATTCATATGTTATAAATCAGCTTATTGAATAACATAGCCTTGGAACAATCACTGTTCTGGGACACAGCCTTCAACCACATAGTGAAACTTCCACAAAAACAGCTACAGTCTATGTTGCTAATAATAAACACTGGAAAACTAGAAATGTTTTTCCTTTCTTCTCACTGGCCTTTTTAAAATGGCTTTGGGCCTAACCGTTAGGAATTACACAAGCCAGACATAAACTAAAAGCTATCTCCAAATCTAAACCAATAAGAATTTCTTTTATGCCCTTCCCTGAACCAGTGCTTTCTTTGCTATCATTAATGTATTATCTTCCATTAGTGGAGCTTATGCTTTTCATGCTGTGAGAACCTAAACTCCAGACAGAAATGCTAAGATGCTACATCTGCAAGACAGGACTCTACTGTGCTTGCTAAGAGTTTGGAGAAAAAAGTAGTACTAAATCTCATTATCATCAGAAGGGTGAAAGAGTCTCAGGAATTAAAAATAAAAATAAAAAAAAAAAAGAAGAGGGTCCTCACTGTCAAAACAGGAGCAGTTAGATACCCTGAATTTTCCACCACTCCAGACACATCAGTCACAGATAACACAATGCAAGAATATCTGAGTGACATTTCAAGCTGCATTCATAAGCAACCTGCCTCATTCAAAGTCAATGAAGAGACAAGACTTACAAGCCCACACTGGAAAGTTATTGAAATGTGACTGACATCTCAAAGGAAAAGTGTCAACGGGATAGTGTGACCCTGTGCTGATACACTGCAAGGTTAATCAAAGTTATGGCAGTTGGGAACTAAAAAGACCCTACCTGAGGTTGAATTCACAGCAGTGATTGAGCCAGTATCTCTTTCTCACTTCCTCTCCCACTGACATTTGCACCCCAAGTTTGTATCATTTGTCCACTTTTCTTTGGGTTTCATTTTAGAAAGATACTGGTGAATGTCGCCTGAGAAAAGGTTTTATACATCTCAGTATCAATAGGTCTCCCATCTCCTTCCTCTGGGGTTCAATATGCTATTAACCTATGATCTAAAATAGTAAATATACCATTGGGAGATCAACAGAAAGCACTAGTCTAAATTGTAGAGTTACTGCTCAAAAAAGAGTAGGTAAAGTCTGAGTTAAAGGATATGTAGAAGTCCTCTGAGCTTCCATGAAGCAATAAAGGGTGTAGGTAAATGCTTAGACTGTTTTCTTAAAGTTTCCTATCGCCTTAAGTCAAGAGAGTTTCTGACAACTCATTATATACCAGTGTCATTAAATTCACAAGAGTGCATATTTTTCTAATGTAAGTCGTGGAGGAAGCAGTCATGCCGAGATGTGAAAAAGGAAGCCAAGGGCTGTATCCTGAGCATTGCCATGCCAAACTCTTGCATCAGGAAATATGTTACATGGATATATCTCTTTCCCACCAAACCCCACCCCCCCACTAATTTTGTAGTTCTAAAAAGACAATCTCTTTTTTCCCATTACTTTGTGTAAATATCTCAGTGACACATTTTTATTCAGTGCTATCATGTTTAAAATGTAGAACAGAACTACCCATTTAGCCTAAGCACACTCTGCTAAGTAAAAAAGCTAGAGATACAGATAAATTAAACAATACAGGATACAGCCAATGCAATAGTTATGTTCATATGATCATGGTTACAAAATACATTCCTTAAGAAATTTAAGCAAGCATGACCTACTTTTATATATATATATAAAAGGAAAAAAAAAAAAAAAAAAAAATATCTCGGTTCTATTTTCTTCATGGATGGAATATTTTTGCTTTCTTGCAGTTACTTCATATGTTTCTTGTTTTCTTATTCTGTCAGCCCATAGCAATATCTCACAGATACAAATAGCACCTTCTTGTCACTGCATATCATTAGCTAAAAGTGCTAGTGGCCCTATTCTGTTGGTTTCATTCCTTTCATTCACTCCTCCTCCTTTTCTAGAAGGCAAACAGTCTAGAAAGTAAATATGCTTCTTCCCTAGAGCCTAAGGACCTAGAAACCCTTTTCCGTCCACAGACTCACTGTCTTATTTCTAAATCACTGCCTGCGCTGAATGTCACACAACATTTCCATTATGGAATCAATCCTTCAGTCAATTATTTAATTAAAGGAAGATTTATCAAGTAATACCACTTTCTCCTCTAGTAAAAATATGAGAGCAATATGATAGCAAAATATTTATTCCGTTATTATTTGTTATTTTTTAAAACACTCATGGGAAAACTTCAGATGGGTGAAAGATCACCTTGGGAATATATCAAACATGACCAGCAAGGACTTTTCGTTTAGGAAGAGTAATGGTTTAATGTTTAATTAATCCAATCCATTTCTGCATTTATGGGAAGGCAGAGAAGAAAAGTCTGCTTTATAATGTGGAAAATTAAATATTAAAAACTTTGTGCCTATTTGACTTTACATTTTCTTGTTATGAATGGGTATTTTCACTTTATTTCACTTTCTTTAAACTACAAGAGACAGAAGCAATTACTGCAGCTCTGCTGAACAAAGGTATTCTCCATGTACCACTGATACTGCCTTGCCAATCCCAAAACAAAACAAAAAAATTAAAAACCATTTAAATTATTAATAGAACCTTTAAAACTCACATTCAAAGTGATGCAGGTTACTCAAGATTAGAGATGACCAGGGAAAACTTCAGAAATCTGAACAAAGTTATGTCTCAACAGATAAAATTCAGAGTCAAGAAGATGATGGACACTGGACGACACAATATGAATTTCCCCTATGTACAAATGGGTTCTAAATTAAGTGCACCTATTCAAAGAAAAAGATGTGGAAAGTATTTTGGACAGTTAAATAAAACCATTTGTTTCACATACAAGAGTAGTCAAAAAGCCCAACAATGTTATTAAGAGCTGAAGAATTCAGAGTACTGAAAGAGACAACAGTAATGAAAATAAAGCCTTTAAATACAGTCACCTTAAATACTCTATGTTCTTTCCTTGTCTCACAAAGCAGAATTAAAAATAAAAAAAATCCGTCCAGAGGAAAGCAGTGAAATAATGAAGATGGTTAAAAATATGACAGCTCCTGCACTGGGAGAAAGGGCAGAGGAAAAGGTATAAAAGGCCCGAGTCTTTCATCTAGCAGCCATTTCTGCTTCCTTTCCACTTCTGAATGGTACCTCTGATAGGTACGCTAGTATTCCACCACTGCGCGAGCCCAGCTCACTGTTGCTCCAGTACAGAGCCCACTCTGAGCCCAGTCCTCACATGGTTCACAGCTCTGTGCTGCCCGTGCATGCATTCCCCCATGCTGTGCCTGTAGCCCAGGGAAAGCTGCCCTGCACCAGGAAGAGATGAGATGCTGGGGGGGCACCGACCTTCAACCCCCTACTGTGGGGGGGAAGCTGTGCAGCAGGGCAGGCCCAAGGCCAGATGCTAAATGTATTTATGGTTTAGTATGTACTACTAGAAGAAGTATCAATAATGAAATCTTTTTTGTGGGCCTTAGACAGTGCTGGGTGGAAAACTTCTAAAAGGAAATTTCTTCCACATATTCTCCTCTAGCAGAATATGGTCCCCTCTCTCCGTTGTGCCATCCTTCCTCCAATTCATCTTCTCTCATGTATCTGCTTTTGACTCATTTATCCTTCCTTTTCCATCTCTCTTTGTTCACTCCTTACTTCCTATGTCTCTCGTCTTCACAAAGGTCCTGGAGGTTAAACAGAGCCTAAATTGAATATAGTTTTAAGCCTCTCATGGTAAATCATCCCTTCCACTGCTGAGTGTTTGATCTTCATCTCAAGAGATGCAGCCATGTGGGCTGACAGAAGCTGGCTATGCACTGTGTTGTGCCTGATGCTCTGAATCTGAGCTGTGCAATACACGTTCAGACCACAGCCAGGCTACAAGATTTAAAATCCACAGTCTTGTCTCATCTGCTAGTGGCCACTTCCTTTCTGCCTGGTTCTGAGGAGGCAATGCTCTGATTCACAATCTTCTTGCTCTGTACAGAAAAATTGTCATAGCTGTACTTAAATTTAACATCGATCTGGATAAAATTTGCATGGAAAATCTTGACCATGGGATCTAATCTAGATCACATTAAAATTCACATTAAAACGTCACATAGCCTTATTAAGAAAATGGTAGCTGCTGCATTTAGCTTTTCATTTCTTCATTTGAATTAAACCAAAGTATCCATGTCACTGTTCCATTCTGCTCTCCTCCCTCTTGTAACTCAAATAATGCTGCAGTATCAGTGTACTTCCTCTCTCCTTGCGACCACTTAAACTTTGGACTACTTCTTCCCTCATACTCCCAGAGGTCCACTAACACTCCTCCAGGGTTTGAGGAGAAATTCTGGTGATTGCTCTTTACCTTGTCGCTTAATGCAAATTTTCTTTCTTCATCCATGCTTGTTTTTTTCACTCTCTTTCAGTGGTTAATAAAGCAAGAACAAGAGTCAAAGTCTGCCACCCAAGTGTTTTTGCCATAAACCCCATTCATTTCTATCTACTTTGCATTCAGTTTAGTGTTGATGGTGTTACATTATGCTTCCATAATGAGCTATGATGCCTGTATGTAAATGTCAGAGGACACAAACTTCTGTAAATACACAACACTAATAATAGTCCTGCCAGAACCGGCACCGAGACAACTTTCATTTTATATTATTGCCTGTAAGTGGGACCTCACATAGACAGACCTGACAAGTAGCCTGGAGGCCTGAATTTCTAATTGTAACTTTGCTATTGGTTTGTTCAGTGAAGTTAGAAGAGCTGTGTCCTCCTCCCATCTGTAAAACATGTTTAGTCAAGGTTACCTCCTCTAAAAAGCTCTTTAATCCACTCAAACAAATGCCAAAGTAAGAATTAAGTATTTATTATTTTTTAATCATGGATACATTTAAAAATAAGCCATTCTTAAAGAACCAAACCCAAGGTTATATTTGAGCTCTGATGATTAACTACTATTTTATAGGCATGTATAGCCAGTATTTTCTGTAAATACATTGGCTTGCATGTCTCTCAGTTGTTCTGCCTAAGAAGCTAGATGCTTGGTTGTGACCCAGGAAAAGATTTGTGTCCATAAATCCCCCTTAACTTTTCTCCAGAAAAGATATCATTGTAGGAAGGCTAACTCAGTATGAAATTCAGTAAAGGGTGTTGTGTGGCAAAGAATTTATTATTACAGAAATCTTGAAAGAAAATAAAAGTTTCAGATCCAAACCAGATACTGTGGCCAATAAACTGAGGATCAGAAACAGACAAGAACTTGGCCTCCCTTCTAATGAAAGTCCATTATGGATGCCTATAGACTGTGACTGCTTTTTGTAGTAACTTTATTAATTAGAACCCTCAGGAAATGCAAAAGTAAAGAAGAGAGTGAGAGGGAATGTTTGCCAGAATTGCTGCAGCATGTGTCAAACCCCTTCACTTTTAAGATGTGTACACAAACCAGTTCCATTTTATCTATTCCAGCACAACTGAGCTCAGTGGGAAATTCCACTGAGTTCATTTCACATATCAGTTTACACTTAAGGGTAAAGTAGTTAAGTGTCTTGTCTAATTGAATTGGTTTTATTACGGGTTCTGGTTTGTCTAAACAGCATGGCATTCAGTACACTAAGGATGCCATACAGGTATAGCTCAAATGAGTTAATTCTGTTATTATTCTTGTCATACAAGTTATGAAAAAATGAAAATAATTTCTTTTTTTTTTTTCCTTTCTCCTTATTTTCCAGCTTCCAGAGAATATTAGGGTCTTCAAGACACTACTTCTAACAGGCATAAAGAGCAACACCTTGCATACTACCTAGGTTTTGGTTGGGGCTCTTTGTTTTTTTATTCTCTTAGAAAAAGACTAAAGAGTTAAAAGGAAAAAAAATCTAGGGCAGGGGCTATGACATTCTTGATTTACATATACCCAAAACTGATATCTCAGTGATTACAGAATCCATTTTTATAGCAAGTAATTCAGGGAGGTTTTTTTTTTAAAAATACATAAATATGCATTTCTGATCTGAAAAATTCAATCTGTTGTGACAAGAGCCAAAGGCAGCCAGACCTTTGAAGTACACCAAATATTTTCTAACAAAGAAAACTCAGAATCTGATAAGTAAAACAACAGAAATAAAATGAGATTATAAAGAATGTTTCCTTCAGTGTACCCCAAATCATATATTTGAAAGCAATTGCTTCTCTGTAGTCTTGGTTTCAGACTAAAGGACTCGATCTGTGTTGCAGCACACTCTGTGTNTGACTGTACAGCTTTCAAGATGCGACACTCTGAACTAAGACTCTGTCAAATAGCAAGTCATAACTGTAAAGGCAAAATTTATTTCCTGAATATAACAGAAACATAAGAATAAATGATTGGCACTAAACAGAACAGTTCTCTCCCTTTCCAGACCTTTTTTTTTTTTTAAATCTGAGCATACAACAAAATGGCTGCTAGTTACACTTTTCTGATCAAGAGAATACAGGATTTAAAAAAAAAAAAAAAAAAAGTTTTTGAAGCTCAGACTAATCCTTCATAAAAAATGTTTTAGAATACAATTTTTGAGACTGATTTTTATTACATATTTCTTTTGTCACTGTCAATGATTGTAAAAACCCCTAGAAATTAAAAAAAAAATAAAAAATTGTGCTTAATTCANTGAAAGAAAATAAAAGTTTCAGATCCAAACCAGATACTGTGGCCAATAAACTGAGGATCAGAAACAGACAAGAACTTGGCCTCCCTTCTAATGAAAGTCCATTATGGATGCCTATAGACTGTGACTGCTTTTTGTAGTAACTTTATTAATTAGAACCCTCAGGAAATGCAAAAGTAAAGAAGAGAGTGAGAGGGAATGTTTGCCAGAATTGCTGCAGCATGTGTCAAACCCCTTCACTTTTAAGATGTGTACACAAACCAGTTCCATTTTATCTATTCCAGCACAACTGAGCTCAGTGGGAAATTCCACTGAGTTCATTTCACATATCAGTTTACACTTAAGGGTAAAGTAGTTAAGTGTCTTGTCTAATTGAATTGGTTTTATTACGGGTTCTGGTTTGTCTAAACAGCATGGCATTCAGTACACTAAGGATGCCATACAGGTATAGCTCAAATGAGTTAATTCTGTTATTATTCTTGTCATACAAGTTATGAAAAAATGAAAATAATTTCTTTTTTTTTTTTCCTTTCTCCTTATTTTCCAGCTTCCAGAGAATATTAGGGTCTTCAAGACACTACTTCTAACAGGCATAAAGAGCAACACCTTGCATACTACCTAGGTTTTGGTTGGGGCTCTTTGTTTTTTTATTCTCTTAGAAAAAGACTAAAGAGTTAAAAGGAAAAAAAATCTAGGGCAGGGGCTATGACATTCTTGATTTACATATACCCAAAACTGATATCTCAGTGATTACAGAATCCATTTTTATAGCAAGTAATTCAGGGAGGTTTTTTTTTTAAAAATACATAAATATGCATTTCTGATCTGAAAAATTCAATCTGTTGTGACAAGAGCCAAAGGCAGCCAGACCTTTGAAGTACACCAAATATTTTCTAACAAAGAAAACTCAGAATCTGATAAGTAAAACAACAGAAATAAAATGAGATTATAAAGAATGTTTCCTTCAGTGTACCCCAAATCATATATTTGAAAGCAATTGCTTCTCTGTAGTCTTGGTTTCAGACTAAAGGACTCGATCTGTGTTGCAGCACACTCTGTGTAGTACCGTCTAGGTGCCTCAAAATTTTCTTTCCGTGACTGCTGCACTTCTGCAGTACATCTGCTCCCTGCACTTTTCACCAGATACGTGCCCTCTGTCCATGCTACAGGCTACTGCTTAGCTGCCACACGCTGTCCACCCTCTGCTCTGGGATCTCCCCTACAAAAGAAAATAAAGCTACGCCCCTTCTACCCAGTCATTCCCTTGTTAGAGGAACAAAGAAATGAAAATAAATGTCATCCATCACACAAGTACACTCAGGAACCAGCACTCTTCTCTGTTCTTCTCAAAAAACATCAATGCAGGCAAAAGAGCTTCATGACGATAATTGGGAGAACCACACTGGAACATACATCACTGTCTGTATCTGGTGCTATTTCATATGCTCTGTGCAAGGATCTGAAAGGGTGACATTCCAGTGGACAAATGGTGTTTCAAAATAATACTAATTTATTCTTCAGCCTTGCACAATCTGCACTGAGAGCTAGTGGCAACAGATTGAATGGTACTACAGATCTCTCCAGCACAGACTCTTCTCCTACAAATGCAGAATTAAGTATTCATGAAGAGATTTCAAAGGTCTGAAATGACTGTACAGCTTTCAAGATGCGACACTCTGAACTAAGACTCTGTCAAATAGCAAGTCATAACTGTAAAGGCAAAATTTATTTCCTGAATATAACAGAAACATAAGAATAAATGATTGGCACTAAACAGAACAGTTCTCTCCCTTTCCAGACCTTTTTTTTTTTTTAAATTTGAGCATACAACAAAATGGCTGCTAGTTACACTTTTCTGATCAAGAAAATACAGGATTTAAAAAAAAAAAAAAAAAAAAGTTTTTGAAGCTCAGACTAATCCTTCATAAAAAATGTTTTAGAATACAATTTTTGAGACTGATTTTTATTACATATTTCTTTTGTCACTGTCAATGATTGTAAAAACCCCTAGAAATTAAAAAAAAAATAAAAAATTGTGCTTAACTCACATTCATGAAATTCCACTAAAAGTTTCCTTAAGCTGAGTAGTATGGAAATGATCTGACTGAGGTCCAGCTCAGCTGGACACTTCTCATAAAGTACACCTGAAGAACCAGGCTGAACTCAGTTACGTATATTCAGTGGAGTAGCACTAATACATGTTCTTGTACAGGAATAAAACAGATGGAGACTCAATGTGGCAATACTGAGAAAGTCACAAACCATTCTTTGCTTAAATTCTTCCATGTCAGGAATAATAACATCCAAGAGACAGATGACCTGGACCAAGCAAATGGCACTGTCAGTCCAGCTCTACAGTAGTCTTCACT
Organism: Chloroceryle aenea; assembly: GCA_013399075.1. Lineage (NCBI taxonomy): Eukaryota > Metazoa > Chordata > Aves > Coraciiformes > Cerylidae > Chloroceryle > Chloroceryle aenea. The sequence continues at coordinate 261,752 of VWZY01001541.1, read as the reverse complement.
ACAAAGGATGATGTCAGATGATGTCGTAGCTTTGCTGGACACACTGGACCTTGACCACCCTGGTCTAGTGGGAGGTGTCCCTGCCATGACAGGGGGATTGGAACTAGATGATCTTTAAGGTCCCATCCAACCAAAACCATTCTATGACACTATGACACTCAAGGACTACTCTGCAGTGAGTACTCAATGAAGATGCCATTTGCTCATGTGTGACTGCACCCTGTTGTGTGGCCCGTGTGTTCTGTGCGCATCCTGTAGAGGTGCAGAACCACACATGCATGTCACCCATTGACTCATTGACTTCAGATTTGCTGTCCCTGATGTTTCATTATTTTGCATGTAAAATCAAAGTACCCATGAAAAAAACACCCTTGCTAAAAATCCTTCTACCATAAGCTTAGATGTGACTTCCATGAATAAAGGAGTGGAGGCTAGTGTTTTAAGTGAATCAAATTACAGGACACTGTTCTGATCTGAGGGATTGCTAGGAGACAAAAAGTGAGTTGACTTCAGTTTTGCGTATTATCTGGAGAGGGAAAGAGGACAGGAGCATTTATTTGTTTCTTTGGCTGGAAGCATGTTTTATTACACATAAGGCAGCAAAAGCATTGACGTATTTATTTCTCAAGGGAAGTGAAAGATCAGTGTATACTAGGAGAAACTTTGTCACATCTCTTAGAACAATCCCCACTGTTGCTCTTGGTGACTGCACATGCTCTACCAAAAATTTTATTTTAATTTTTTTTTAATGATGTTTTCCATTAGATTACCAACATCACAGATAAAGCACTCAATGCACGGAGACAGCATACACAGACACACTCAGGAACTTGAGAGAGGTCTGGTTTCTTTAACTTTGAGAAAAATCAAAGCTGCTTTTTCATTTTTTCTCTTCCTGGCATCCTCAGCATTCCTTTATCATTCACAGTAATATAGTACATGGAATATTTTTCAGGCACAGATTTATGAATAAATGTTGGAAACAAAGTAATTGTAGTGTATTAAATTATTAGACCTTTTTCTTATATACCTGCTTGTATAACCCATTTTGCTGTGCTATATGAGATTAACACAATGTCTATGGATGTGCCACTTTGCTAATATAAATATAAAAACCCTTTCAAAATTAGGAACTCATGTTTTTTCTAAAAAGCCAAAGCTTCCAAAGAAATTTTTAAACATGATATGTGATTATCTCTATGTAGGTATTTAGGTAATTACATTTATTTTTCATTGCTTGTAAATTTGTATTAAACTATTACTCTCTAATTTGATACTTATTTATATCCTACTGTTCACTTTTTAGTTCTGGTATATTTAAAGCACATAATGCCCTAATTGTGTAGAATGCCTTAAATACTACACCAAGAGCCACAGGTTCTGCCCTGAGAATATGTCATTTCCACTCCAAGGCAAAAAAGAGAATGTCATCTCAGTCTTCTTAACTGTTTTACTGTTTTCGTCTTGTGCATTTAATGTAGGCAAAAATTCTGTATAGTGTGGGGTTTGTGGTGGTGATGAGAGAGTGGTTTAATGGGTTTTTTTTGAGTTGTTTCCATAGTGTGTGTGCTGGCATCTCAATGGAAAAGTTTTGCCTCAGAAAGTTGGTACATGAAGTGGCTGATGAAATAGAATGAACCAAATTAGATCAATGGGTCAAATTCATATTGAAAGTAATAGAGCACAATTCAATTGCTTTCAATAAAATTCAATGAAATTCAGGATTATAGCAAAGCACCATAATATAAGAGGTTTTATGTGATATACCTTATCTGGCAACCATGGAACTGACAGAATAAATGACAAAATCTGTCTCTACAAAGCATGTCTTCTTCAGTGAGCTACTGCATTGATTATAAAAGCTGCTAGAACTTGTAACTTGGTCCATGTAACATACATGCAAGCAGATGATGTCTGAGCAATTTACTTTAACTGAGTCTCTTATAGCTGCATTTCAGCTAATAATGAAAATGCAGAAGTTGTTTGACACAGCAGAAAGCTCCCTTAGCTGGATCAACACTGTTGGGTCCCACTGTTCACAGTATTTGATCTTAAAATACTAGAGGGCTGCACACTTTGAATTGTCTGAACATTTCCATCCTGTTATGCAGTCTGGCTTTCATAGCATCTGATGTCTAAAGAGATTTCAAATTTTGCTTTTCTGTAATGTTGCCATCCCCCAGCTCCCATTTGGCCATGGCAGAGGTAGCATTACTGCAACTCTCTCCACTTCAGTTGTACATACAATGGAACAGTAAACAGTCTTTTTTTTTTTTTTTTTTCCCCTAGAATTTTCTTCCTTTTAAAATGAGCATATTATGGTCCTCTGTAATACTATCCTTATTTCAGGCTCACTTCTGAAACCACGTAAGTTAAGGAAAAAAAAAAAGAAAAAAGACTCATACAATGTAAATAAACAATATCCGCACAGGAGAACTCAATTTCTGTTTTGTATACGAGACTGATTGAACTAAATGAAGCTTCCTTCTGTAGCAACAGATTATTTGTTGTGATAAATTGCCCTTTGCCTCACCTCTGTTGGAACAGAAGTAAGAATGAAATGAGTAAAGGACTGAAAATTTGCCTCCCTCTTTTTTTTTATCTCCTCAGTAAAAGGAAGGAACGGTCAGGCCAAGGAAAACTGCACATTTCAAATTTGCTTTGGATCAGCTTTCAGGATTTATCATATTTTGTAGCCTCTTCTCTGCTCTTTGGCTCTTAGTCATTAGAATGCATGAGCATTTTGAGGCAAGAAGGCCATGCGACTTGTAAATAAAATACACATGCTCCCTAGTTGCAGAGAAGAGTTTGAAAATATCACCCAGGTGGACTCAAAATGTTCTAAAACCAAAGGCAAACAAAATAAATATGAACTTGTTTATTTTTATACACTGAATACTCTCTGAGATGTCTGGAGTGCTTGAGGTTGTCACTGCTTGTTTTTCTTGCCAGCAGACTACTGAATTGTGATCTCTGCTTTGCCCGAGGAAGGTAAAGACAAAGTCACAGAGTCTGTCTGCAGTGGGTCACCTTGAAAGGAGCAACCCTTAAAGAAACTAGCCCTCTCTAGAAGATGTTTTCTGAGAAGGAGAAAAAAAAATTATGGCTTAAGATTCAGGAACACAAAGCAATAATGTATTTGAGAAGACAAGCGTATAAAGCAGGTATTTTATCAGTAAAGCAATATATACAATCAGATAAATTGAGAAGTCATGCAGTTACACAGCTATTGACCTGGGGGAAGAAAGGCTCCAGCAGTTTAATTTATTTGTACCAAAGGGAAGGAAGTTAGTTATGCACGCTTACTAAAACTGGCCCAAGAACACAGCTTAGAGGTTAGAGAGGTGGGGGAAATAACAACTTTACAGCAGTGAAACATTCAATATTCATATTTGTTATAAACATTTTAAGAAGTTCATAATCAAAATTAACAACTACAAAAATTTTAAATTTCTGCTATCTGAAAAGATGGTTATTTTTTCATTTTTCTTACCAGTTATTTTCAAATGGTATTCAAAAATAAAGGATGCATTTAGTGCAAGTTCTATGTATTTTAGCTCCATGGGAATTCGTAAACACTTTACAAAGTAGTTCTGAGAAGTCTTTGTTTCTCAATTTTATTGTCAGACAGCACTTATCTGCCCCAATAAAAATAAGTGGAGTGATTTTAAGAATTTAGCTTCTGAAATGGGACTTAAACCACACAAAATCAATGAGTCTCCCAAACTTTAGAGGCACACACAGTTAAAAAATGAAAAAGAACAACTTGAAAAAATTGAAAAAATTAAAAGAACAACTGTCAGTCTCCTTCATTGAAAGAGCACGAGGTACTTGGTTACTCTGACCAATTCATAAACAATGAATGTAATAAGCTCAGTCTCTTTCCCACAGCATATACATCTATCCTCTAGTGACTTGATGAGGAGATAAGAACTCAGGAAGCAAAGTTACTATGCTCTTATTACCTAAAAATCTGTGCTCGGTGGTTAAAAATAGGCAGGACTGAGTTAATGTTATCTTATGGGTTTAGACAAAGCAGATTATTTTTGATGACAGATATTTACATTGCTTTTAGGAGCCCCTGATTTTCTCCCTTGCCTTTCAGCTGGGGACCACAATAACCCCACCTGATCCAAACCTCATCTTTCAAACAAGGATGTCTAATGCATCACTACATATCTAGATTTGAAGAAGAACTTTATTCTGCTCATTATTTTTTCACAGCAGACCTCTAACTTATTCTCCTTCCCTTTTCTCTTTTTCCTCAGCAGAAGGACAGTGGATGATACGCAGCTAAGAATTTACAGTGGAAGAATTACAATACTGAATATTCAAAACATAATCCTCCATCTTTTTGTTCATAGATACTTACAGAGGGAGTGGAGCAATTATACATCCCTAAAAATACCTGAACTTTTTCAATTATCTGTCCTTTTTTTTCATCATTTTTATACATGTAGGCCACATGGATCCTCCAGAGAATCCCTCTTTCCTTTGCCAGCATGCATTCATCCCTCAACCATTTCTGTCTTGAACACAAAGATGTGTATATAAAATCACATGAAGAGAATGATGTATTGCTTTGAAGAAAAGATGCAAGAAACCTTTCACTTTTTCTTCACTCCAGTCACACAGCGACTGAAAACAGAGTAATTCAAGTATCTTTAAAGAGTTAAAGTTCCTAGGATCACTGCTTCTGTGGGAATTCAGTGAATGACACAGGTGTAAACTCCTGTGAAGGGAATCCAAACCTATTCAAATACAACCCTGAGAACTATTATCCACAGAGTAATATCCACCAAAGAGAATATAAGTAATCAGACTCTCAGATTCTTTCTTGGAAAAAAAACCAAAGACCTTAAACAAAAGGTACTGGATAAAGAAACTATTGCACTAGTAACCATCATACTGCCCAAAATAATGGCTTAGCAACAGTACTCAAGGTACCTTCAGAACCAGGATTCATATAAATTCCATTATGAATTCTGCTAATTTACTTACATTCTGACAGAACTAAGGATTCTGGGGTTTTAAGACTAATTTTTTAAAAATGGATTTTCCAAAACTGGATGAAAGCAATAAACAACACAAATAGAGCTTCATTTTCTGATGTATAATGTAATGTGAAAACCAGCAGCTGACCTCTGCTTCCTCTATTTCTGTACTATGATCATTGAGGTGAAGCTTTCAGACATATTCCTTTAATTTTTCAAAAGAAAGAAAATGAATAAAATACCCTTTCAGTGATCCTCGTATTTAAATAAATGGCATTTATAATAGGAATGCACTTTTGCCTCCACTTTAGAACCCTTTTTTCTCCTTTCTGAGAAGCAGTTGCCTATGACAAGGAATGACAGACCATTTCCATTTCTATCTCTGATTCCTGTATCCAGGTCATACTGTCACATGCAGAGGGAGAGTGAGAGGGCAGCTCATTCTGGCACAAAGGTCTTATCTGCAGTAGCCAGCAAGCTGACAGACCGGCACCCAGGACTGAGCATCCAGGCCCACCTTTCCCCCATGCAAGCATCCTATAGCAAAGCAATTCCATTAATAGCCGAGTCTTTTGTTTCTGTACTCAGATGTATTTAGTGAGGACAGAGACCACAATTCTTCCTGATGTTCCAGCATTTGCTACTAGTCAATTATGAATAAATTTGTCTGATCCTTAGGGACAATGTATGAAGGCACCAGAGGACCATTGGCATTTGGGTGGCTTTGCCTGTGCTCTTCCCAGTGTGTGGGAAAGTGTGTGTGACCCAGGAAAAGGGAGCCCTCAGCAAACCATCCCTCACCTTTAGGCTAGACCTACCAATCTGAAAGTGTTTATTTAAAGAGAAGTGACAGGCAGATAAAGCTAACTTTGAAATGAATTCTGCAATGTATGCATATTGTGAATTTATTTTGTAGCTCTTTTTACAATTTCAGTGAGCTCTTGCAACTAGCTTAGAAGTTTTATAAATTAATACAGTCTTTGGACTAGTTTGCAGTTTCAGGATGCTGGCATGTCTATAAAAAATTCTTAAAACAAACCATTCAGTTCCTCAGCTTTATGATCCCATACATCTAGGAACAGCTATTGTGAGTGGCATTGGCTGTCTAAGAATATCTGCATGTTTATTGTTCCCCCTGAGGCAACAAGCATTCCATGAAAGGAAAGCTCTGTGTCTTGACTTCCCTTGAGAACTATAATTACCGTTGCAGAGGAATATACCATACTGACTCTCAAGTAATTGAAGAAGACTGACAGGAAAAAGCTTTCTGTGTCCCTTGCTCTGGGACCAGATCCTCTTAGGCAAGGGGCCAATCTAGCCTCAGAGTTAGAAGATTGGATATACCATCATCAATAGAACTATAGCTTCATATATTGTTCCTGATTTTGGCCCAATGCCTTCAAACAGAACCAAAATAAGTCCTGAATAAAAACAATCACTTCATTTCCAACATTGTCAATTCTAAATAATAACCACAGCTTTTGGCATACTAGATAAATGCTTTTTCTAACTAAACAGCCCATATCTCCTGATAGAAATGAAGTCCATAGACTTCACAGAGAGGACATGACTCACTGAAATACACAGGCAAAGATAAATAGAAGAATTAAAGAATCTAAATAATACTTGAAATATTACATCAACTTCATAATAAAACTCCTTGAGATTGTTAGGAAAATAGCTCTGGTCACAAAGAGCCATACCTAAAAAACAAAGAGATTTAAGGGAAATGTCAAAGTACAAAATATATATGTGAAGAAAATCATGTGAACTACAAGATTACTTTAGGTTGTCATCACAATGTAAATTAATTAGGAGCATCTATATTCATGGTTCACAGAAATGTTTTCTGTAGGCAACTAGGATAAATTAGTGTTCACATTTAAAACCAAGGCAGCACTATAATTTATCGTAATGGATTATAATTTTAGTATTGGTTCAAGTTAATTTATTTTTGTACTCTGAGTTCCATGAGAGACAAAATATTTTTCATTTTCTGAGTCAACATTCTCAAAGACAATTGCCAATGGAGTCAAAGGTTGTTCCATTCTATTTTTCCCATTTTTTTATTTTAAAAGGCAAGGCATGGATTGTTGGTTTGTCATTCGTTGGTTCGCACAGATAATGATAAGGACTTTTACTAATTATCAGTTAAGGTAGTAATAGTTTAAGAATTGTAATTATGATGGAGCACTTTAGGTAATTTAACAGCTAGAAATGCACTGTTACCCTTAGTAAGAACAGTACCTAGTATTTTGTAAGGCAAATTAATCTTATATATGGGTATCATCAGAAACATCATCATCAACTTTATGAATGACTTCAACATAAACTCAGCAGATTTCTTCTTTCTTGTGCTAGCAAGAAAATGCCCTAGCACATATGCAGATATTAATTTCATCTGAATGAGAACAATACAGTTGCATTTTCTAATCAGAAGACATCATACTTGGGATAATCTCCTCTATAATTTATCAGTAACTGAACATGCAGCAAGAGAACTGAAAAAATTCATGGATGTAGCATAACTATATCAGTAGATAATTTACGTGCTTTAAAAGACATCAGAATGGGGGAAATGTAAGTCATTGTAAAACTGGAATGTAATATGGTCTCAATGTAAAATGTTCCAAGATGTCAAAAGAGTTAGCATTTTGCGCTTTTTTTTTTTTAAGTAGGATTTGCAGAATAATGCAGGGACATGGTTTCCCTTACTTCTCTACTGTTGCAGTTTTGAGGTTCTTAAAAGTAGATCTTTCTCCATTTGAAGCAAAGAATAAAACAAGAGTAGCTAAAATTAATGTCAGTAAAAGTAAAATCAGCCATATCACCAAGAATATTAAAAAGCTGTTTAATACTTCATCTGATATTGTCAAAATGGAACATCAAGACACAAAGGAAAATATTATATACCTTGCTTTGAAATGCTCAATTATTTTTTTCTCTGATAAAAAAGTATTAGTCAGTTCTTCTGAAAAAAATAAGACAAATCTAAAAAATTAAAACTGTGAGCAGAAAAGATAAATAATAGGCCAGGTCAACATGAGAAACAGCTATTTGAGCTTAACTGGGCTGGAATAAACCAAGAAAACTGATCTAAGGATCTTGAAGGTCTATACTGAGAATAAGAATTAAGAATGAGATGCTGTCAAAGGACAGTAGTAGGTATGAGTGATAAGAGGACCACACAGAAAACTGCTTACTTGGAACCCCCAAACTCTCCTAATCATTTCTATCTGCACCACAAATGTCCAAACTCTTTTGCCTCCCAAACTCTAGTGTGTTTTCTCTGTTCCGTGTCTTAATTTAATGTTAAAGTTACTCACAAATTCTGACTGATTAATAGCAGTATTTTTAAGACAGGTACAGAGAAGACATTATTTTTTAGAAGTCAGACTAATAGATCCTTCTTTGTCAAGTCTCTGATCATTAAGGTCTGTTCATGTTAAAATTGTTTATCATCATGCTTGTGTATTACAGTAAACACAGGATTGTATTTTGTACACAACTAGAGAGTCTTAATTTGGAATTTTGATAAATATTTAGTTTTACTTACTGGATTTCAGTGCTTCCAAAATTTATTGCGTATGCTAATCACATATTTTGACAATGATAAAACACGGCTATGTTCTGATACATTTATATTGCTCTCTAGGCATACAAAAGATTGAAGAGTGACAGAACAGCATATACTAGAAATGAAAAGACAAAATACTTGAGCATCATTTTATCATGCTAGCAAACTTCACTACTCTCATGAATACAAGAAGAGCAAAGGTTTTATAATGAAACCTTGAATGGCTTAATGACAGCACTTCTCAACTCCTTATCTCTTCATATGAGGTTCTAAAAGCAAACTGACCAACCAGGTCTTCAGAGAAAAATTGACAACTGGGCCATTTGAGAAAAAAACTGCGTCTGGTATTCTATTCACTGGTGATCTTATTTCAGATGAACACCGGCTCTTCTCTTCCTTTCTCTTCAAGACATACCTGAAAAGTCTATGATGTCAGACTCTCACACAAGCTTTTCTCCTTCTTCTTGCCTTTTGCAACTTGCTCTTGTAATTTAAGGTACTTCATGAGTAGAAGCATTGGAGGGGGTATGTATGGGAAATCTCACACATACAACCAATATTTCCCAGGACACAATGTTTTTATACCTACCTCTTACCACAGAATGGTCCCAATAGCATTATCTGCCAGAAATAGACTTCTTAATTAAAGAGGCATTATAAGGTTCAAACCCAAGCACAGGCTAGTTTCAGTTTCAGTTCTATTTCACATCCTTCCTAGAAATGCTGACTCTCTCCACTCCTGCAGTGTTCTTCATTCACATGAAGTCTCTAATTTTAGCTTTCATTTTCACCTGGTTTGTTTCTTCCAGTGTAAGAGGAATCTGCATGTTAGTTAGCATAGCTATATCCTTTACACTTCTATTTGCACATGGGTAATTTCCACTGCACATAAAGTATTATATGACTAATTCTCACTTTAGCATAAGACAATAATTTATTTTCCTTAGGTTTTAAAAAGTCTTCTCGTAGATAAATTCAGATGGATACTGAACACAGCCCTTCCATTTCACACTGTGAAAAGAGTCCAGAACCATAAAGCGAGCTTCAAACCTCTAAAAATTTCACCAGTTAGCATCCCTGTCTCAGAAGATCACAGAATGGTTGTGGTTGGAAGGGACATTTGGAGGTCTTTTAGTCCATCCATGCTCAAGCAGGGACACCTAGAGCTAGCTGGTTGTCCAGGACCATGTCCAGGCAGCTTTTGAGGATCACCAAGGATGAAGACTTCACAACCTTCTTGGGCAATATGTGGCTGTGCTCAGTCACCCTCACAATGAAAAAGTGTTTCCTCATGTTCAGGACAAACCTCTGTATTTCAGTTTGTGCCCATTGCCTCTTGTTTTGTCATGGGTACTGCTGAAAAGATCCTGTCCCCCTCTTTTTTGCACCCTCCCTTTGGGTATATATTCACATTAGTATGATCCCTCCCGAGTCTTCTCCAAGCTGAACAGTTCCAGGTCTCTCATTAGATTAGTCAAGCATGACTTCCCCTTGATAAATCCATGCTGACTACTTCTGAGAACATTCTTCTACAGAATGATTCTCTGCATTATTTTTCCAGGGATGAAGGTGAGGCTGACTGGCCTATAGTTTTCTGGAATCATCTTCCTGCCCTTTTTGAAGAGTGGAGTGACACTGACTTTCCTCCAGTCCTCTGGCACCTCTCCCATTTGCCACGATTTTGCAAAAATGATGGAGAGTGGTAGGGCAACAACATCAGCCAGTTCACTCAGCACTCTTGGGTGCATCTCATCAGGGCCCATGGACTTGTGTACATTCAACTTATGTAACTGGTCCTTCACCCAGTCTTCACTGACCACTGGAGAGTCGTCCCTCTCCCAGGCTCTCTCCCCTTCATCCAGGGACGGGAGTTTACAGGGGCTGGTCTTAGAAGTAAAGACTGAAACAAAGGTGTTCAGCAACTCTGCCTTCTCTGCATCCTGAGTTATCAGGGTTGCTGCCTCATTCAGCAGTGGTGTCACTCTTTCGCTGTTCTTCCTCTTACCACTTCTGTATTTGAAGAAGCCCTTCTTATTCTCTTTACTTCATTTGTCAATTTAAGTTCTAAGAGGGCTTTGGCCTTCCTTGTTTCCTTCCTACATACCCTGACTACCTCTCTATAATTCTCCCAACTGACAAGTCCTTTTTTCCATGAGCTGTATACTTCTCTCTTCCTTGAAATCTCCTTCAGAAGCTCCCTGCTCATCCATGCAGGTCTCCTAGCATGCCTTCCTGATTTTTTCCTCAATGGAATACATCTATCCTGGGCCTGGAGGAAGTGGTATTTAAAAGTTAACCAACTTTCTTGGGCTCCTTTACCCTCCAGAGTCCTAGCCCATGAGATTCCTGCAAGCAGATCTTTGAAGAGTTCAAAGTTAGCCCTGCGGAAGTCCAGGGTTGTAATCCTACTTACTGCTCTACTTCCCCCTTGTATAATACTAAAATCTACAATATCGTGATCACTATCGCCTAGGCTGCTCCTGACCCTAATGTCCCTAACCTTATTAGTTAATACAAGGTCCAGCAGAACACCTCTCCTTGTTGGTTCCTCCACTACTCGCATGAGGAAGTTATCATCTATACACTGCAGGAGCCTTTTGGACTAGGTATGCCTGGCTGTGTGGGCTTTCCAACAAATATCAGGGTGATTGAAGTCACCATTGACTACCCGGGAGAGTGTTCTAGAAGCCACTTCCAGTTGACTGGAACCTCGCCAACATCTTCTTGGTTTCATGGTCTGTAGTAGACACCCAGAACAGTTTCACTCAATTTTCCATGTCCCTTAATTTTTACCCACAAGCTTTCAACCTGTTCTACATCCCTTCCTGGACAGAATCTAATACATGTATCTCTAACTCCTCCTGCTTATTCCCCATGCTCTGTGCATTGGCATATAAGCATTTCTGAGAGAGAGTAAAGTTTTTAGTTTTGAATCTTTTAATCCAAATTCCATTTACTTATGCTAGGAATCAGTACTAGGACTTCAAAACTACAGTTCTTCTGCTGTATAAACTTTTTTTCAGTCATGCATCATGTTATACTCACAGCACCATAACACCCAGATGACAAATTATAGACTCAGATACATGACATACATGTATTGTAACCATGTTATTTTGTCATTTTGGGCATTCTCATTATCTACTATCAACCTGCAACTGTGTCAGTGGTGTAATGGTGGTTAACAAGGAAATACACATCATCATCATCTGGAGGATAATGATGATGATATATATTGCAATATATATTTTTTTTCTTCTTTAAATTTTCTTTATCTTTGTAGTGTCATTTTTATATCAGTAAGAGTAAGTAGACTCTCCAATGATAGGCACTGGGTTCTGCTAAGGTACATTTACACCAAAGAATTCCTCACAGTGTATTGTTTTGGGCATCTTGGAAGCAGCTCACACAAGTTATGAGTGGAGTCCTAAAACTAATCTTCCTTCTATTTCACTTGAAATGTCTGCTAAGTTACAACTTTATTATGAAACATTTAGCAGTCTTTATTTTCCCATTTCTAAGGCTGTATTTAACTATAAATATTTTTTTTGTGTTACTCTCCATGCCCATTACAAATACAAACATTTATCTGTTTCCCTCTTCCCTTCTATTAATATATCTCAGCAGAAAGATATATGTATATATAATATACATACACATGTGTATGTTTTCTAGAACACTGTGTATTGTAACCAGTAGCTTAATTGCTGTCAGTGGTGTCATCAACTAAGAATGTGCTCCCCTTTACTCAGACACGATTTTATTCATTCAGCACTGCTTTTGAATGTGCTAGGATTTAATTCCCTGAAAACAGATAAATTTAGAACCAGAACAAAACAGGAGCAGTGAGAAAGCTTTCTTGTTTGTCCTTGCTTGCTCTCTCCTTCACAATGTCCTTGACCCAAAATAACCACTCCTAGACAAGACATGGTAAAATAGTCTCAATGCTCATTCATCTTTCCTTTTATTGTGTTTGGGTTTTTTTAAAGCTAATTAAAGCACATAAGTTTTTACCTACACAGCAGAAATTGAATTGATCCAATATTAAACTGATAATATATGTATAGCAAAGACAGCTAAAAAGAAATTTTTTTAAGAAATCTTTGCAAAACAGTTTTCTTTCCTAATTTATTTTGATTTGTTTGATTATACACTCTGTTCATACTCTGTCATACTCACATTGAAATTCTAATTTGAATAGGAAGATCCTATGGGTTGTCTTCCAGACGTCTGTAAATAATTAAAGGCAATGACAGATAGCCTGAAGTAGTTGGTTTCCATGCCAAACCTTAAATGATTTTTGGTTTTAAGTATCCATCAAAATGAGGAGCATGGGAAGCAACTATCAAGGATTTGCTCTTTCTTTCTTTGGTGGTCGTGGTGATGATGGGAGATCATTAAAAAAGAGAGAAGAAAAGCAGCCATATACTAGTGAGAGATACACAGCTCAAAGGAAATAACAGATCATCACTTTTTCGAACTACTTAAAGGTGTTTGCTAATATGGTAGCAATCTGTGGTGAAGTCAATCTGTAAATAGATTCTTTTGTGTTAGATTTGCATGCACAAGATGTTAATCAGTACAGAGGCTTAGACATTCATGTTCCTTGGAATTATAACAAAAAAAGCTCCCTGACATCTCTATAAATGGAAATACTCTGAAAGAATTTTAGAGAGTGCTTTGTCTCATTTTTATGTACAGAACATTACTTATCACATGTAAAAAATCAAAAAGGAAAAGGAAAGCTTAAGTACTTGGCTAATTATATACCAGTGCACAAACTATGTGGACATTGTTTTGTTACATTCCACCTACACAGAGCTAAAATTCAGTAGCTCATAAGATGTGATCTACTGCTTAAGTATTTGGATTACCAAGCAGTGAACTTTCTGTCAAAATGTTCCTGTTAAGCATTCATCAGGTGTATGAATACTTCAGTGGACTCATAGATACTGTAAAAAAGGGAAAGAGAATAAGGATTTCAGAGATTGTTTCCTTGACCACTCTTCATTTCTAGGGAAAGGCACTTCTTATGCCATTTATCATCAGATTTTTAAGCAAATCTTCTAGTAAGAGCAGTTTCTATATCCCAGATGCCAAATTATAGACTCAGATACATGACATGCATCACTGAGTAGCTTAAACAATCAACTTCTATGCTGCTGTTTTTAACACATGCAGATATTAAACAGGCAACTGAACTTATGTTCAGCTCTGACCCTCTCAACATGTTGAACTCCTAGTCTTGTTTCGTACATGAACAAATCAAAGACCTTGTGTGTAGCTATTATGAGATAACTTTCTTTGAGGTCTGTGCTTACGACATACATGTAATCATTTGGTTTTGGTACTCCCTTTACTGTATCTGTCATTCTTATTCACGGTTTTCACTTCAGAAGAAGTCCATCCACTCTCACTTTGGTAAGAATCAGTTTGCTTATGAAGTTACAGTGATTATTATAGTTTTTAACTGATTTTTTTTTTTGAGAATTGGATAGGTGAATTTGGTAGGCTATCCATAGAAAATACCTGTTTCAATGAACTTAGTACCTAAGGCAAACAGTAGCATAAAAAAGATTCAGAAGGGATAAATAAAAAAAAGTGCCTTGGAATGTGCTACCTCTTCAGGAATCATAAAGAGGTGAGTAAAGAATGAGGAGTTAGCTCTTGCCAAGTGAAAGGGATGTGCAGCAAGAATTCAGGACAAAGAGTTTCTTGAAATCCAAAAATACATGCTGGGGAGA
>VWZY01001541.1:222237-247384 GCA_013399075.1 Chloroceryle aenea | reverse complement strand
CACCACCCCCTCTGTTACTCTGAACACCATTCACTTTCATAATATGGCTTTTTTGATTTTTTTTATGTCTGAAAATCCTAATGTAAATCCCCTTACCAACCATTTCTTCACAGAATTGTCTGTCTTCTGTAAGTTGCCTACAATAGGGACCACCATTCAGCTCTGCAAATCATCCCAATGACCTGCGTGCAGCTGAAGCATAAATCAGCTCTCAGGTAAAGCCTGGATGATCTACAATTCTTCATCCATATTTCCACAGGATTACATTGATATGGGTTACTTTTCATCCTCCTGTGTAATTCCTCAGTGACACTTGAGACTGTGCCAATAAAAAAAAAAATCTACCATAAACATGCATACTTAATTTTTTTCCCATAACTAAATCTAGGGTGGGCAGATGTTCCTTTTCCTCTGGAGCTATGTACTTCGATATTATAGCTGGTCCCCCTGGTGCTGCAGGTCACTTCATACCAGCCCCTCACTCACCTGCTTCAGGGAAATGACACCACCATTGTATGACCGAATTTATGATGGATTTCAAAAAGACTCTGAAAAAGTTCTACTTACTCTGTGACAGTTGAAGTATTAGCTTTGCTTTGCTTGTAGTAAAGGAAGTGAAGAAGGAAAAAGCTGGCACCTTCCCTAAGACAATCAACCAGGTAAATTCTCACCTGTCTGCCCCTTCACCTGTGTTAAATCCATGTTGCATCTTAAGACAGGTCTGTTTTAAAAAATTATGGTGCAAACAACAATGGAATTAAGGAAAAGACTTCAAGATTTCCTAATATAGCCATCTTTTAAGAGTCAGACTGCAGCAGGATGTGTTCGGTGTTTGTTTAGAGGGTGTGGACTTACATGTCTCAGTCCTTGTTCAGTGACCTTGCTGTGAGAACATGGGGGTTCTGCCATAGAAGAAGATTAAGCTTTCAAGGCAAGATAAAACTATCTTATCCTTAAACAACTGTCCCTTTCAAAAGCTTAATACAAAGCAGGCCTAGAAAGTCTGCAGCTATAATGATTTCATGTTTTGCTGATCCCAGCCTTTTCTACTGAAAGACTTTTTAGTGGTCCCTGGTGGAAAGTTGAGATCAGCATTTAAATGCAAGTCTATCTTTTTAACTAAGTCCTCAGCAGCCCAGTGATACTGAGAATTTATAAATAGTTATGCATGGGTATATATATGAAATCCATATCACACTTTTTTATGACTGATGACTGTATATTCAGACTTTTTTTCAAAACAATTATAATTTCCATTGAGGTTTTTTTCTCTATTTTTCTATTAATGAAGATGCAAAATCACTGTCTAAGAAGATTATTTTTCTCATTTGAAACACCTCTTTTCACAGACAGTTAGGGACCAGTTACAGATATTTCCCATCTCCTCCTAATTTCGATACCTAACATACAGGCTTTCCTCTTCTAGGTAACAGGGATGTTATACATGTCATGGAGAATATGAGGCAAACGCACTCTGTTCTTTCTAGCTCTATATAAGCAATTTTTACCACCTATTCTAATGTGATAGATAATTTTAACTGTAAATTAGGCCCCTCATGAAAAAAAGCAGAAATCTGAAATGTATCAGTTTAACTTGTGCAACCTGTTTCTCCAATAGCTATTATTTTCTTCCTCTTTTCCCTTCTGCAGAAACTCTAGACAGAAAAACTCTTCCAGGCAAAATTGTCTTACTTGTGCTGTGCGTCCTACTAGTTACATCATTTAATACTAAAAAAAAATTCATTTTTGTTGGGAGGCCTTCTGGAAAAGCTGATCAGTGTAAAAGGTTTCATGTTCTAAGGTTAAAAGGGCCACTAACCTGCTCATTCAGCTCCTTCTCTTTATTTGTCATCTAGGGAAACCTGGATAAATCAGTCTCAGCTTCCCTAAACACAGGCTTCTAACACTTCCCTAAACAAACAGGCTCACTTGGTACATCTGTATCTGCACAATGCAATTTTACTTCCCACTGTGCCAGTGAAGTAATGTATGACCTTGTCAAACTCCATCAATTAGTGAATATGAAGACCAGGATCCCCAGCCAGGGGCCCCACACCCTTAAAGTCCTGTCTTGGAACGCACTCCTCCATGCCTCCATTATGAACATCATATACTGTGGTTTCAGTGCATGGAAATATTTCTTGACCTTTTTTTTGCCTATGCTTCACTTGATCCACTAAGCATTTCTTTGCCTTTCCCTGGCCCTTCAGTCAGTATATGTGTCCTTTCTCATCTTTTGCCTGCTGTATGTGCCAAATTTCGTCAAGAATTCAGTTTAGAGCTGACTGTCAAGTGCTTCCTTGAGCACCTTAGTTCCCCCACATTCTTTGCCTGTGTATGAACACAAGGCATTAACCTCTCAGCTTTGATTTTTGTCACTTACAAAATGGGGAAAATAAAATTTAGTACCTGACATGAAAGAAGTCAATATTTATCACTGATAACCAGAATGTACAATCCAAGATAACGCACTTGGGCCTTCATCTTTCTTCCCTCAAAATTAATGCAAAGTTCCCATTGACTCAAAGAGAGTAGCATGTATCCTTGCTTCTTTATGAACCTAGAAATTCTGTAATAACTGAGATATTAACATGCTAGTAATCATTGGCTTTTAAATAGGTGAGGTGAGGGTAACCTCATTATTGTTTAAAAATATATGTAAGGTGAGTGTCAGAAGGATGGAGCCAGGCTCTTCTCAGAGATGTCCAGTGATAGGACAAGGGGCAACAGGTGCAAGTTGGAACATAGGAGGTTCCATGTAAACATAAGGAGGATTGTTTTCATGGTGAGGATGGCAGAGCACTGGAACAGGCTGCCCAGGGATGTTGTGGAGTCTCCTTTCCTGGAGGTATTCGAAACCCACCTGGACATGTTCCTGTTTGACCTGGTCCAGGTGATCCTGCTCTGGCAGGGGGGTTGGACTAGATGATCTTTCTAACCCCTAACATTCTGTGGTTCTGTGAAGTAGACTTCCAGTAACATTCATGATTTATCAGCGCTACTATACCAGAAAAGAACCAGAAGAATGAATTCAACTTTGGTTTTATCAGAGTGGTAAACACTTGGGTTTTTTAAAAAAACTTTTGTAGGAGTTGTATCTTACTGCACGAGTAAAAGCTGATCCTTTTTACACAGCAGTGACTGTGAGTGTGAACTGGCTTCAGTGCAACAAGGATAAGACTTTTATTAAATCTTTTGTCATCCTGCACATTAAATGATTGAAAGGATTTCAATCTAGCATAATACCAATTCTGCCCAAATCTGGAATCACAGCAGGTTTTTTTTCCTAATTAGTGGATATTATTACTTAGTATTCCTCACCATAAGCTACTTTTTTTTTTTTTTTTACCGTACTGCAACAGCAACAACAAAACCATTTTTTCACCCCATGAGTTACTATTCTGGATAAAGAACAGAGACAGAACAAGAAGGCAATAATGTACAATAGCAGTGGGTAAAACAATGCTTAATTGCATAGGTTCCTGTCTTGACTTCTTTTGAAACGTTCTGTAACTATTTTTCTAAGGGACTTTATGCTAATTCAGAAAAGTATCTCACTTCAGGAAGAGTTCAGTCAGAAAAACAGAAAGGCATGTAGAGGTGAATGGAATTATTTCTAGGAACTACACATTATAATTGCATTGTGACTTACAGTACAGCCAGAGTATCATGTCACTTCCACAGAAGCAGTCAGACCCTCTGTCTTTTCAACCAGGATATAAATGTAAAATGTTTTCTGGATAAAATCAAGCATGCTTATGTAAATAATCTTATATCTCAGATAAACATAAGAGACACACCATGTCACAGAGCTTATAAAACTCCCAAGCCTGCGTCATGTGACTTTATGACATTCAGAAGAAAAGCAAGCACACAAAATACACAATAGGAATTAAACACACTCTGCTTCTTTTGGGCTGAGAGAATCATCCCTCAGATAGCTTCAAAGACAAAGTCCTGAGTGTTTTCAGGGGTCTCCATGCAGACGCAGAGGCCAGCCCCAGCCAAATTCTCTGCTCTTGGACCGAAAGGGAATAATGAATTCCAGGCCTGATTCTCTCTAATATGGTAAAATTAACAATATACTTCTCACGACTATGTAACCACAGTATCTAAAGCCATGTTGTGCTTTATGGGTAAAACAGAAAAATTGAAGTAGTGTCTTTTTCAGAAACATCCATATTTTTGCTTCTGTTTTACCATGACAACATAAGGGCAGACAAATCCATTTTCTCCATGGACAGGTAAAAGGAGTTTTCAGATCTCTGCTTAAATCAAGCTTCTTTCAATATGAAAAGACCTAAACATTTTCATGAAAATATATTCAACTTCAAAATGATTGATGTCCCTGCTGAACAGCAAGAAAGGAGAGCATTCTGCAAGCAGTTATATCTGAAGGAAGACAGGAAAAAAGACAGGAAAAAAGACAGGAAAAAAGACAGGAAGGAAAAAAGGAAGGAAAAAAGGAAGGAAAAAAGGAAGGAAGGAAGGAAGGAAGGAAGGAAGGAGCCATGAGTACATAAGAAAATTCAGCGATATATGTTGCTAAAATTGGTATAGGAAATCTGAGAAATAGGGAATAGCTCTGTAAAAGAAATAGCACTCCATGAAATTATACAATTAAATTACTGAAAACATCTCAATGTCTGAAATAGAATACTACTTTACACTTTCAAAACTAAAAAATATTAAGGTTAATTCTTCACATATGACCACTTTTTCCCACAACAACTTTTTTTTTTTTTACAGGTTTGTTGTACCCTGTAACTAAGTGTCCCTCTTGGGCCTGGTCCCCCATTGTGATATTCAGACTTTGAAGTCTGAATACCCATAATTAATCCCAGGGGTTCATTATCCCCCAGCATTTATAATCCCTGGGTTTTATTATTCCTCTGGGTTTATAATCCCAAAATATCAACCACTATGTAAGTAAGATACTGATGAGATTCAGTGTAGTGGGTAGAAAACTACAAATAACGTGTCTAGCTCAGCTCATTTCTAAGTATGCAGTGTGCCTTCTCACACTGCCATTGTACCATACAAAGTGAAAAGTTCATCCATCTTCATAAACTGAATAGGAGTGGGACACATCCAATATGTTTAGTGGCACACTTCTTGTCAGTCTAACTTGTCAGGTAACTATTGCTGTTATAGACAACACCAAGACATACTTTGGAGGTTACCTTGGAATGGGGAGAGTTCCCAGACTGCAGGACAGTGGTCATCTTGATTTTGGGAAAGACAATCTATCTGGATGGATATGAGCTGTGACATACTGCTCTTCCTCAGAGATAAAGAGCAGTCTTTGTTCTTTATTTTTATTAAAATATATATAAAAATGCATAAATATAAAATATAATATAATAAAAGGTTGTAGTGAGGTGGTTGTTGGTCTCTTTTCCCAAGTAATAGGTGACAGGACTAGAAGAAATGGCCTCAAGTTGTTCTAGGGGAGGTTCAGATTGCACATTAGGAAAAATATCTTCCCAGAAATGGTTGTCAAGAATTGGAACAGGCTGCCCAGGGAAGTGGTGGAGTCACCACCCCTGGAGGTATTTAAAGGACATGTAGATGTGGCACTTAAATACATGGCTTAGTGGTGACCTGGCAGTGCTGGGTTAATGGTTGGATTTGATGATCTCAGAGGTCTCTTTCAATGAGAACAATTATATTTACTAGTCTTGAAACAGACATTAGAGCAATTTTTTTGTATACTGAGTGGATCTTTAAAATTACAGATGCATGTAAATGTAGGTGCATCTACTCAAGTCATTGCTTAAATCCTCACTGTATCAGTCAAGATGATCCTGTCCCTTGTCCAAATCTGTAAAATCCATGATACTATATCCTTTATTAAATCTTCCAAAACAGGGCCATTCACCAAAAAGTAGCATTTTTCACAGTGAAAACAGAGAACTGCATATTGCCAAAGGACGAATAAGGAAAGAAATGGCATTTACCTTATTTAATTTTGAGAGTAAGATGACTGACATTATTCTGCCCCTAAGTGGAGGAAGAGTTTGAAGTGTAGGAATAAAACTTGTTAAGAATCCTGGAAAATGAATATTCGGTGAATTTTGCTAAAGGAGTAACCACAATAAAACAGATAAAAGCACTTTACATAGAAGATAGTGGTGGAAGAGAAAGGAAAGTGTAGGAGAAAACAACCAATTCAATTTTATCATAGAAATATTCAAACATTGCTGCAGTTCACAGGGGAAAGAAGAAAAAAAAATCACCCAAAACATTACCATGTATTTTAATTTTAAAAAAGTCAACAAAGGGCTATCTTCTTAGTATAGTTCATATATGATTGTCCCTCAGCTTCCTGACACATACTTTCCAGATCGTGGCTCTCAACAGTGCCTCAGAAAAAGCTTTCCTGAACATACTGTCTTATAGCTTAAAACTCTGTTTTCTGTAACACCAAGTGGTTAAATAAGACTCATGTACACATTTTTTAGAGCTCCCAATTTTTGTGTCTACTTTATTATAAGACAGTGTAATTTAAAACCGTAACATTTTTCACATATAGTTCTACAGATCTTATGTTGGAATAATGTCCATGAACACAGATATCTCTGTGTACTTGTACTGATTAATTAAAGAGACAATGTTATTGATGATGATGTTTTCTCTCTCCACCCATGATCCATCTTGTTCAGAGGTATAGTCACATGGTAAACTGCAGAGAGTTGTCAGTCAGATATAAGCAATTGTACCTCTTTTATGCACAGTAAGCACAAATAACATCCTTTAAAAGAAATGTAAAATGTAATATTTGGGTAAAGGATGAAAAATGCCTTATTTGTACTGTGAGTGTATGCACAACATATCCTAGGTATTTGTTCTGAGCATGCCTACATCCTCTCATTTAAGCAGTCCTAGATGTCTCCTTTCTGCAGGAATAATGGAAAATTAACCTCATATTTATCCCTAAAATATAACTTGAGCATATTTTGGGGGTGAAGGGTGGGGATTAATTTCTATTATTATTCTTTCTTTTTCTTTACCTAAAAACTTTCTAATATAAAATGCCTGAAGCATGCAATGAGCAGATCTCTAAGACTCCCGTATCCTTAGGGAGTTGTTCAGCACCTTCGTGTTTGCTGTCCTAAATCCATGAATCTTGAATCCCTGGGTGCACAAGTGGCCCAGTTTCAATAGAATAAGAACATTTTAGAAGGAGATTTTTTTTTAGGTTAATTCTTTCCCTCTGTTTCTTGTTCAACATGAAGATAGGCATTTTACCCTTCTTCACTTTTTGGTCTTTGATTACTAGAGAGGTGTCAGAGAGTAGCAACTGTTTGAGTGCTAAAGCACTGACTCATAAGATTGAAATTCAAGTCCTTGCTCTGAAACAGACTTTCACATGTTACCCTGAGCAAGCTATAGAAGCAGTGTGTGCCTCAGTTCCTAACTGTAAAATGGAAAACAGAAAAATCTTTAAAACCATTCTACATAATATAGTACAGTATATGACACAGTACATGGCAGAATATGAAAGGCAATCATATCCTATGGCAACAGCAGCTATATTCACACTGTAAATATAAACTAAGGCTAGTTAATCCCAGAAAGAGGGACTTATTTTTCACAGAAGTGTCACATATTCCAATCAGCTCTAATACCAATTGACTATAAGTCACTGGTGATCCTGCTATTGGCATCAGTCTACCTTAGGGTAAGCTCTTTCACAACCTTGTGTTATTTGGGTTTCCAGTACTGAAGGTATTTCAATTAATTTTAAAAGATCACTGAGATTTTTTTCTTCAACAATAAATAATTATATCGGCTTCTGTAAAACCCTTTGTTTCCAATTCTATTTTTTGGCATAAAAGACCTGCCAATCTCTCTCCTCAGTACTGAATGAAATATAGAATGGAAAGTAAAAATGAATAGGAAAAAGAAAATGGTGATGCCAGTGAGATTTGCAAAAATGCAGCATTGATAAAAACTCCCAGGATAAAAAGCCAGCGTGGAAGATGGAAAAAAAAGGAAAAAAGACTACTGCTACCTGAAGTGCAGGTTGGATAGTACTTGAGTAGCTGCTAATCAAATATTCACTGTTAAGCAAAAGAAGGAATTCACTGTACAAAGAAAACTGAAGCCACACAGGAAAGAGAGAGTATGTTTGAAACAGGAAAAACTGCTATGGAAGGACAGTACTGTACATGCCAGAAGTTTCAGGAATTTACCACATGACACATAGACACATAGTGAGTGAGATGTTCCTTTAATGCTCAGCTCCAATACTTTTCACCGACTTCAAAAAAACTTTACATCACACCATGTCTCAGCCTGTCATAAAATCCTTAGTATCCTGTCCCATTATTTTTTAACATGTCTCAACTCAGCAAATGCATTTGAGGTTTTGTAGCTGCCTTGCATCTTTGTCCATAGGTGCTTCCTTACTATCACAACAATTATAATTCACTGTAAAGTGCATACAGTTTCTCAGTGCATTACAGAGTGCAGTTCTGAGTCCTACTAAGGCCTCTAATCTTCTACAAAACAGTCCTGTTTCTTACAGGTAGCCAAGTTGTTTAGTGGCATTAGTTTTTAGGGCACAGACAGCATTATCATGTCAGAAAGCAACTTAGGTTACAGAAAAATGCCACTATTCACCATGTCATTAGGTCACAAATGCTCCTCTTTCTGAGAAGTCCAATGAATTTATGTGTATTACTCAAGTCCTTCCCACTCTTCTCTCCACATTCATCACCAGTCAGTTGATAGTTGAACCAATCAGGTTCCACTGCTGCCCTGCAGTAGAAACACACTCCTGCTCTCTGTTCACCTGTTATAGAAGGAGATGAAAATTTTAAGGCTGTCCCTGGCAGTCCCTGGAGACAGCCAGGGCTGGTGGGACACTCAGCACCATGGTGTCAGTCCATCAGGACACCTGAGTCCAGGCTCATCTCATCAGCATTCTTCTGCAGAGGACATGCTGTCAAGGGAGAGTATGCCAGATTGTCAGATGGATCCACAATGCTCCCTACCTAGTGTGAGCTGTCTTTGTGGCATACAACATATATACACATGTTCAAGTATGTGTTTCACAATTAGTATGTTTTTATGTGTAATTATTTTCTAAATATTTTCATTTCTAGAGAAGGAAAAGATACCTTTGTCTGTCCCCCAAATGCATTCTGTTCTCACATTGCTCTAAAACTTGACCAAGGCCAAGATTACAGGTGTAAACATCTGTGAACATTAGATGAAAATCAGACAATATGATTTATATGTGAATTTATATTTTACTTTATATATGAATAAAGATATAACTACTTTTACTGAAGATAAAAATCAGTGCTGGCAACTTAATCTGTATGCTTTTGGAAAGCCTCCAGAATAACACCATGACAAGATTCTCTTCTCACATGGACTAATTCCTCTTACAGCTCTGAATATTGCCATTGCAGGATCTAGAAGGTTGAGAGACAGGTTTTTCTGCAGATGGCATGAGAGAAAAATTAAGATATGACGTAGAGAAAGATGTTAAGTAGCAACAGACTAATGGAGAACATTTTGTCCTACTTTTGAGGAGCACATCAGGAACAGCTTGTTTCTATAGTGGATTGAAAGTATAATCACTGGCACTATATGACTGCTGTAAGCATTGCTCTGCACTAATCACTACCATATTATTGTGAGTTTTGCTGCGAATTTTGTAAAAGATGCATTGCATTCCTTTTTTTTTTTTCATTTATGTTGAAAATTAATCATACACACCAAAAATTTGTACCTTTTACCATTCTTGATAAGTTTCAGATATTTTTTGCTTTTCATTTTAACTTCTTACCAAGAATTAAAACATTGACTAAATCTATGCATGGATTTCTTGTAGGTAAATCACAATAACTAAATAGTGGAAGTAAGATGTCTTCGATGCAACAGCTCCAAAGCCTTGAAGCACCTATTTCTCAATCTTCTGCATTAATCTATTTTGCCATAGTGAAGGCTGAGCATTTTGAATAATAGTTTTGCAAAATTATATTCACAAATTTGTATTCAGATATTGATCCAATATCCATACAGAGTCACTGCAAACACAACCCACAAAAAGCCTAAAAAGTAAATAAAAAAAAATCTACAAAACCAAACATTAATTGTCCAACTAATTTTCCTCCTGGCAAAGAAGGAAACTGAGAGAGAGAAAAAAAATAACAGAAATTAACACATGCTATTCATATTACTGAATATTCTACTGATCAGTCCTCAAATAACATATGCTAGCTGCAGCAGCCATCACGTTCCTCTGGCCTTTAGCCAACTACAGGTGAAAATTTATTTGTATCAGCAACTTCAGCAGGCTAAGTAAAGGGTACCCTTGGGGTTTGACTTGTGTAAGTGGGGATGGCCATGGCCATGGCACACCAGGGCTGGCTTTTGTGGCAGAGGATTCTTCTGCATCCTTTCCCATGGTGCTGCAGTGGCAGGTCAGTGTAATAAAGGAGTCATTTTCCCAGAGGTGTTATTGTAAAGGCAAAGCTGCTTGTACTCCCTTAAGAAATGTTTTTCATCACTTTGAAAACACTGTCTGTGGGAAGATTGTTCCTCTGACACATCCTGCAAGCTCCCCCTTCCCAAACTGTGAGTGTTAGGGATAAATGCTGAGTATGTGTGTGCATGTGTATAACATCCAGCCTCTTAAATTTTAATTGAGCTCATACATAAGTTTCTCTGTTGATGATGTAAGTGTCGGAAAAACAAAGCATGCACACACACCTCCCAGCAAATGAAACATGTCAGAAAGTGCTCTAATCAATAACAATATAATATTCTTTCCTAAATAATGGTACAGCAGCAGAAGTGTGTAAGACAGTGATGAATTATTCATCAGGTCTGCTTTGCTGCTACATTGCTCCTTCTATGCTTTAAGCTTTCCTACAGCTGAAACACCTGGCATAGCACTCTCTGTCTTCTTCTTCTGAATACCTAAATCTCTTTCTTCCCTTGTATAAAAATCAAGTAACCTAAGTGCCTAAAGCTTTAAACAGTCTTCAGTGGCAAAATTGTGTGATATCTTGGAAGTTTTTAAGTGCCTTATTTCTACTTCATAGATTCACATGGAGATTTGCTATGTATGTTAGCAAGCAGCTGCATATTAAATATTTTTTAAAGTAAATTCTTCAGACCATGAAGAATTTAATTCACTAGAGGGTGTATGACATTCTAGAAAAGTATTCATTAAAAGACACACAGCAAATACATTCAACTGGTTAAAATGAAAGCCCAGGTTATGAAAGGCTTATTTAGATTGAACAGTATACTACTCCCATAGAGCCAGAGTTGGTCTAAAGATACATTATAACATAGTACATACAAATTTAGGTTTGTAAAATAAAATGATGTAAGATTTTTTCAGTTACCTAGTGCTCTAAAATGCATATATATTTTAAGTTCGTGTCTTGCAGCATGTAATTGAATGCAGATTATTATATGACCTTTATAACACTCAACAAGTGTTATAAAAGTTAAACTATTCATGCAAAAATATGGTTCACAGAAGGTAATTTCTACAAGAAAAACAGGAAAAAAAGTTGAAACTCTTTTTTTACAATTGTAAAGAGAAGTTAATGCATTTTCTTTCTGTTGTGCTTAAGCTATTCTAGAAATTATTTAAATCTTTTTCTGGGTAGCAGCATATTTGTATCTAGAGCTGTTCATCTGAACTGTCATTCTGCAGAGATGGTGAGAACCCTCTTAATGTATTTCATGTGCTGTGTGCAGCTCACTTTTAGATGCCACAAGCAATGCAAATCCATCATCTTTCCTTGGGAAGCTTCCTGATTCTGTAATACAGCTTACCACTAAGTAGTTTCTTTGATACTCAGGCTATATTTCTTCTGCTTGATTCATGTTCTACTTGCCATTACTTCATGTTAACTCCCTCTGCCCCTGCTATCAAATGAAGAAGGTCTGATTCCTACCTATACTAAGTGTTAACTGCTCTGAATGGAGCAGCAAGAAATAAATAACCCCCCATCTAAGAAGGTCACCTCTGTGATCTCCCCACCATCACATAATTTCTTTAATACTTGCTGATGTCCACTGCCAGAAGCAGGATCTTTGCTGTGACTGCAGAAAGCTATTTTTCCCTCCACTGCTGGATCACTTCTGAAATACCTCAGCAATCATGGAGGAATATGCTGGTTTTAAACGGGTAGCACATTCACTCTCAAGCTTTTGCATAAGAAAGGTTTATAACAACAGTATCACACCCATCCAGAACCATCAGGTTTTTATCAGCAGCTGATCTACGAGCTCACGGTGCATCCATCAAACAGCACTGCTGCTGAGAAGCAGAAAGAATGCATGTGGAGTGAGGTCACAAGGTTTTGACCTAGATTTCAGTCAGTAGGAGACCACATCAGAAAATAAAAATTGGACATACCTCAGTGCCCTTGACAAAAAGGCTACAGGTCTGAGTGAATGAGAAAAATAAGGTGCAACCTTGCTTGTGCCCTGCTCTACGTGCAGCAGGAGGATGGCAAGTGACTGTGCGTTCATTTGTCTGCAGCACTCTCTGTGATCATGAGTTCAGAAAAAAGGCTCTCCTGTGTCAAACAAACTGCTGCTTCAAGCAGTGAAAATAGCTATCTGACTCATGATCACTGAAACAGAAAATCTTTGTTAAACAAGACATTAAATTTTAATAGTAAAGTTTGGAAAAGTTGACTAGGAAATGTTTGCAAAAATACTTAATGAAAAACACTTATGAACAGACTATGCTTTCCTACCAGAACACTTTCTTGTCACACTTACTTTCCAGAAGCTAAGAGACATGATCTGTCTAGTCACCATAATCATTAGAATAGGTTGACAAAGAAGGAATTTTCTTGAACTTTGGCAAATGGAAATGTTCACAAATTCAGTTACTCTAGCAACTCCAGAACATGAAGAAGAAATCAAATGCATTACAGATAAATAAGTACATTAAAATCATAGCTGTCCCTTCCTGTATCAACGTGAATGAGCAAATAATATCAGTTCTTCTACCTAGAAAATAACAATTTTCCATAAATCTTACATGTCCTCAGGACAAAAATAAAACTAATGTTTCTGGTATATAGAGGAGCATAATTTACTAATGGAAACAATGACAAGACCACATATGAAAATATATTGTAAATTGTTGTCTGCAATTCTTCAGTGAAATGATAAATCAGCATATATATAATCTCAGGTGGGTATTCAGATCTGTTATAACTATCATCTGTGTTTGTCTAAACACTTTGAATCTTAAATCATCACAACTATTACTTCGAACCTTCAAGTTCCAGTGAAATTTGTAAATTAAATAGTTCTCATAAAACAAAGTTACAATTCAACATCTGAAAATGGTACAACAATGAAATGATCTAATCTTATTTTAAAGGGATTTTGACAATGGCTGCAATAGCTCATTGTAACTATCCTTATTTGCTACAGCATCTTCATAGAAAAAGAACTAATTTATTTTTATTTCTTATATTATTGAATTTATTAGAAGCACTTAATTGAAGGCTTCCCTATCTCTAATTTACCAGTGATAGTTTTTCCCATGAAACTTGTACAGGAATTTTCAGTAGTACAGATGTAACTAAAGCAACAGAGGTTAACATCCAAATACTACCTGGATACTAATGGATGGCCAGTACTGTTGATGAACAGAAGCCAAACTTCAATTATATACTTGAGATGGACAGAGTCAAATCTAGTTCTCATTCCCACCTTGACATAGGCAGATCCTGTTCACACCAATATGAACTTCCTTAAAAAAAAATAACCAAAAACTGTTTTTAGGAAAGAAAATCCTTGTTTACCTGGACAGATGAAGGAACAGATCACCTGTAATGCATCCTACCACAGGAAGGAGAACTTGTAAAGGGTTCCAGACAGAGGGCATATTGTAATGATAATGTGCTGGGTGGGAAGCTTTGTTAGTAACAGAGAGGACAACCAGTTTTTGAAATAGTTGGGGTTTGTTTTTTGGTTTTTTAAACTGACATACAAAAAAAGCTGAGAACTTTACATAGGCAAAAAAACCAAACAAGCCCAAACAGAACAAAAGCAAACAAACATGACAAAAAGATGGAGAAGTCTGCTCCCTCCTAGATCAACTGTTTCCAGTGTGGAGGCCCTGTACTTAATGCCTCTCTTTCCAGTTTCTTGGTAGTTAGGCAAGACTTCCTTTTCATGGATACTATATCAGGAAGAAATATTTCTCCTAAATTAACCAATCTCATAAAATTATATTCTTACTACTGAGTTCTACTGAGTTCATTTATGTGACATACAACCCTAACTTCAGCAGAGTTCAAAGCCTTTCTCTATGCACACTACTGAGACACTTGCGCCAGTGAAAAAGAAATAAAATAGGGGAAGGTTTATATGATCTTATTTGTTAAGTAACTGAACAGACTTAAGGAGCATGTGTTCATTTTCTACTGTAGCTACAAATTTCTTGTCATCTTGGCTAAATCACTTAATCCAGCATGTTTACCAGCTCAGGAAAGGACAACTTCCTGTTTCACAGAAGATAGCAATGATAGCTAAATTCAAACACGCTGAGGTAGTACACTCATAAGGTATACAACATCTTCTAACGGCATTTCTGATGCCACCAAGAGAGCACATTCATTCCTCACCATCATGTAACAGCTCAGTCTCTGGAGAGTCCTTTCTTGAGATACAGATCTAGGTGATTCAGTCTCTTTCTTACACAGTAGTGAAGTGAACTCAGAAGCCCTGTGCTGCATAGGAAACTACTTCTTCCCGAGGTTAATTTTTAAAACCATAAAATAATTATTTATCAAAATTCTGGGGAAATCTTTTTGTCTTGAGCCAGGAAAGAAGAAAAATCTGAAAATCTGCATAAAAATAGGGGGGTTTCCTTGTATATACTTTGAAATATGTTCTTTCCACATGTATTAAATTCTTTAGGTATAAGTACTCACTCATAGATATTCTCAGACTGATTAAAGCACATTCTAAAAGGAGGTAACTGTAGATATTAAGTCTGTGTACACCAATTCTAAACTGACAGTACCCATTAAAAACAAAAGGTTTTTTTTTTCACTATCATATTTTCAAGACATATCTGTAATTTTAATTACATATATTTCATCTGATACAGTATACAAATATATCTAATTTAACTTTTTTTCAGCAGTTCACATTACCTACATTCCCAAATAGAAAAACAGTTCTTGAAATTTATACCATTAAATAGAGAAGAAGTAAGGTCTGTGAACATAGTGTGGAGCCTTATGGCAGTACTACAGCAAAAGTCTTCACAGAATCGTAGTATCATAGAATTATTATGGTTGGAAAGGACCTCTAGGATCATCAAGTCCAACCTTCATCCCAACATCTCCCTAACCTTTTCATTTACCATCCAGCTCTTGGTAAGGTTTGTCTTGCATTATGTTTTGTCAAGATGTTCTTGTTGATAAGTTGGAGTAGTCACTGAACAGCCTTGTATATCAGAAACACCGGGGATCCCTGAAAAATTACTCATTTCCTTTGCCTGTCTGGTTTAGGATGGATGATGCTTTGGAGGTGCATTTGTCCATTGACTGCATGTTGAATCAGTGACCACTATGTTATTCATAGTGACCGCTATATTATTGCTCTGGGAATTACGATAGTTCCAGGCCAGCATCTACACATTGTATCTCCTGAAGCCATAGGAAAAATTGTCATATAGTTTCTTCACCCACACCTCACATCTTCACAGTCCTCTCCTGCCTCAACAACTGTGCTCTTGATACAAATTACTTCTGCCAAAGGTAGTTTACTTGGTCTGATGCATTCATCACATTCTTTGGTTCGTGCTTCTTTTAAAGGTCTTCTCATTTCTATTATTTACTCTGCCTTAGAAATTATTACTTTTTAAAATGTTCAAGAACTTTCACAGATGACCTTCCACTGCTCTGCCCATTTTCCTTCCATCTTAAGATTTTAACCTCTGCCTCTGATGAGTCCATGAGCACAACTTCTGTTTTCTATTCACTTTCAAATATGTACCTCTTTATATGTGTATCAAGCTTGGTGAAACGCTTCCTAGCTACCCACTTAGAAAGCTAGTCCATTGTTCTTTAAATTTTCACTTATAATCATTCTTTACCATAAAATAATTTCTCATTTTTCTTTTTTTCCATCATCTCTTTGATTTTATAAGATTTCAGTTCTGTGTTATATGTAAGTACTGGGGGCAGTACACATCTTTCTGATCTCTGCACAGAACGTAGTCAATGGATTCTTATTTCTAGGTGTTATATAATGAAAAATAACAAACAGTAGAAACACCTACTTGAAAATTTAGCATTCTTTCCTGAGACTCATGTCTTCCTTTGCAAATGGAAAGCATACTGTTCTTTTTCTAAATTTGCCTAGCCTTCCCTTTTTACCACAATTTAACACTGGAGAGCCCTATAAATTGTTTTTGATAGGTACATAAATTTACTGCATTACAGGTTGAAAAAAAAGGTGTCCAGTTTTCTCAAATATAATTGAATAAAAAGCATCCTAATTTTGGTTCTTGCACTGGTGTCTCAGCAGAATGTTCTTCTTTTTCTCTGTTAGAACAATAAATATAGAACAAGGAGTTTAATGTTATTCTTTTTAAGACCAAACTGATGGTGTGAAGTAATTGCTTTTGGTGCTCACAGTATCTGTAGCTAGACGAATTTACAAGGGAAACATTTTAGCCTTAGAGCAAAATTATGAATATGTATCAGGCTCCCACATTACATTTATTGTCTCCAGTATACAAAAATCAGCTTTGGCAGAGAGAGTAACCAACAAACTATCTCCTGAAGTAGAAACTATTATTTAAAGTGACAGTCTCACCCCTATTTTCCTCTAGATAAAGGACAAGGGTCTAAACCAATCATCTATCCCTTTTCACCTCTCTCAGTAATCTGTTCACAAGGAGACAACCATTAGGCATAGCACTGCTGACATCAAGATTTTAATATGATACTTCTGAAGACAGCTATTAATGCACCATCAATAGGAGACTTACAATACTAAACACACATTAAGGAGATACTACTTTCTAGCTGTCTGGAATTTTTGTAAAACAATCAAGGGAACTGGCAGAAGTCCTAGTTTGCCATCATGCACAAACAAAAACAATTATTATTCATCTAAAGCAGCAAGGAATAAGGCTTTCTTGATGCTAATCAGGTGGAAAAGTACTCTGTAAAACTAGATGAATCTTCAAATTGATAAATGTTTAAAGTCATACATTCAGATACACGATGACTGAAACCTAAATAAGTGGATGAATAACTGATAATAAACTGATAATAAACCTTCATCTGATAATAAACCTTCAAATTAAAAAAAAAAAAAAAAACAAACAAAAAACAAACCAATGAAAGACTGCAAACCAATAAACGAAATATGATGGACTCACACTGTGGATATCACTTACTGTCTAAGAGTATTGGGCAAGTCTTTCCTGCATTAGTTACAAGCCATGACAGAAATTTTATCCCCCTAGATGTTTCTTAACATGGAATATATGATTTAGGAATTGTTTCAGTACATAATGCCTCTACTTAACTTCCAGACAATAGCACTTTATGGCACTGCTCTAGTGTACTAACACAGATTCAGAGGGCTGATATAAAATGCTTATAACCTTATAAAGGAAAGGAAAAAAAGAACAAGAAGAAGCACAGACAGATGAAAAGAATTTCATGTACATTTTGGAAAAACACACAATGGCAACTAATGTAAAACTAAGAAATATACAGAAAACCACAGAACAGTCATCCTAAGTCATATCAAAGCTGTATTTTTATGCAGCATACTCAGAAAGGGTAGTATATTCAACCTGCACGCCAAAAAATACCAAGCAAAATGAGACAACTCCTGTTAAAATCTATTCCTAAAAATAGAAGATTGTCATATACTAAAAAAATATTATTTTCTATTTGGGCTGCTTCTTTATTTTGCTTTGAATTTTCCGAAGTTTGGGAAAGGGTCATTTCCACATATAAGATTCTCTGTGGTTATAATTGTAAGCAGAGCCTAATTAGGAAAATTAAGAGACTTATATTTTCATGTGAATCTAAATATCTTTCATAAAATCCTGAGTTTTGTTTTAATTTGAAAAGGAAGTTTAGATCTTTGCTGGAAAATTAATCCCTGCTTTCACTCTTTGTTTTGATCCCTCAAACAGAAACTTAACTTCTGAAAGGTTAGTTTTTAGTGCAATTGCTATAAAGAGGCTGCACTGTAAAAGAACCTTGTATCCTAGTCAGACATTGACTTTATCAGAGAGCTTACTGTCCAGCCATCGAAATGTTCATGTCAATGTCAAGTTTAAATACCATCATACTCATACCAAGTTAAGAAGAAAGAGTGTTCAGACACTTACTGAAGATAAGAGTCTTACTTTTCTCTCTTTTACAAGCTGTTTCTTAGCCAGATTCACATTTGATACAAGCCAAAATTGTTGGAAAACAAAATGTGTGATGTTTTTGCTGCCATATAAGGAAAAGCACTGAGAGCAACCATTTCTAATTCCTGATGGATAGCAGGAAAATCTACAGAGAAGAACCTTTTTAGATCTTTCATAACCAGTTTTAGTCACATAACAGCACATATATTATTCCCTTTACCACCAAGTGAGGATGACAGGTCTTCTCAGACTTTAAGAGAATCAGCTATTTTGCTGTCATCCTACCTCCTCTCTTGGCTGAACAGAGGACAGAGAGGACCTGGGCTTTTTGTAGGGCTGTCTTTCTCTCTTAGGAAGTGTAGACCTCACAGTGATGGTCCACAGCTGTAGATGTGACCTCTTATCCATCAAGATGCAATGGTGTCATGCCACTTGGTCCATTTTGAAAACCTAGCTATTGTCTCAGCAGCAGAGTACTGTCTTTGGAGGGTCAAGGTTTTGTGGAGAGGACTGAAAGATGAGCATGCTTTGGAGAGTTTAGAATGGGAAACATTCTAATTCACTAGGCATGAGAATATTACAAGGCCATCTCTCCCAGGTGCTAATATTTGCTGACACTGCAGTAATTTTGATTTTGCAGGAGCCAACCCATGCCATCTTATGAAATCAGTTGACAGAATGATAAATTACTTTCCTCGTTACTGAACTGGATCAAGGATGGAGCAGACTGTATAGAAAAATATCACTTTAAAAATAAATCCATTCGAGGTACATTTTTAGGATGACGTCAACTAAGAGATACTACGTTATCTTGAGAATGTCTGAGAGAGACAGCAGGAGTCAAATAGCTACTGCTTTTCATCCAAGAGTTCTGGCCATTATGTTCTCATGCTAAAGACTTATGTGAATAGTAGGCTGGATGCAGGTATTACAGTAGGAGTGATACTATAAGCTGTTTCTTCTATATGTTGTAGAAGGTAAACAGAGACCTGGCTGGAGTTTTTTTCTGTCTATTGACATCAGAAAGTTTTAGAGTTCCAGTTCCAGACCCCTTTGAAAACCATCATGTATTCTTCCTGTCATCAAAACCAACCAACCAACCAAATCTGTGTTTTAAATTATTTTTAAAGAAAAAACTCCAACGAGGATGAAAGTTTCCTTTTTCATAAGTAATCAAGAATCTATTACTCCAGAATCTATTACACCACTGGTCAGTTAGGCCTACAGAGAGTGAAAACATTCTGTTACTAGGAAGTTTTGGTATTTATTACACAGAGAAGAAAGAGAATGTTTTTCAAACCTTTCTCAAGGTTTGCAAACATCTGTTTACAAGGACTATGATGCCTAGAAGCAAAGTAGTCAGAATGGAGAGGCTAGCAGATCAAGATTTCGACAGGATGCTTAGCCCTACCATCATTGTCACTGAGGGATCCCTGGACAAAGCTGGAAAAAAAGGCCTTTGTAAGTCACTCACTCTGGACAAAGCACAGGGCATTGAACCCATATATTTCTAACATATTTGCCATTAAAATATAAGGAATTTCATCCATACTTGAAGGAATGCAACACTGTAATGCTTAGATGGATGTGGACTGAGCTGTAAAACAATATTTCACATTATATGTTTTAAAAATTGAAATGGCTTTCTTAAATGAAGGAAGGTTTACTCTTTCAACCTGAACAAAAGCTTCAGCTCAAGAGATACTACTCTACTGTGGTGGAATGGATGAAACGGAGAACTATATTTCTTTTTTTTTTTTTTCTCTCTAGAAAAAGTCTCTTCCAAAACAAAACAACAAACAACCACGACAAAAAAACAAACAAACAAACAAAACAACAAAAAAACAGAAGAATCTTTGTGGAATAAAAAAGAGAAGAACAAACAACTTGCATGCAATTTGCACAATAAAAATTTACTCACTAAACTGGATAAAGCAATCAGTTTTAAGAAAGAAAACTTTCTTACCGATTAGACAGATAATTTTCACCCCCAGAGAATGAATCTGCCCCGAGCTGTATGGCAAGTCTGTCATCAGCCAATACAACTATTCAGTAAAGTGAGAGAAGTTTCTGTATCTTTAAAATATACATACAACTATATTCTTCTGAAAATGTGTCAGGTATTTCTGAGTTTACAGTTTATATAAGGGGGTGATTTTTTTTGCTTCACATAGTTAATTTCCATTCATTCTTAAAGCACAGCACAGTGTTAAATTTTATCAGAAATGTATGTATACATACAAATACACTTTAAATGTACACACTGACACAAATAGCATTTCTTTGTGCATTAGTATGGACCCTGAACACCAGAAGTAGTAACAGATGCTTCTGTGTAAAATGACATAACTAGAAGAACACTCAATGCATTGTACTGTGGCTGATACATACCCAGCTCAGGCTTATAGATCACTCCTTCATGTAAGTCTCTTTGTATGAATGATAGGGTAGAGTTGTTGGTCTGCTGGCAAAAAAACTCATTCTAATACAATTAAGAGAAAAGCAGCAATTTCATAGGAATCTGACTCTCTAAGAAGCTATGAGTCACTTAAGATTTCTGTGTACATGGTATGCTGTACTGGAAGTAATGAGGAATGAAGAGAGATGCTGTGGTTGTGATACTCCATGTACTGTGACCTGTATGTCCATCAGTTTAAAGATCAGATTACAGGTGAACTGTGAATGTCAGATTACTATGTGAATTTATGATCATCACTTCTTTTGCTCTAGGGATCCTACTTTCCCCAAGGACCTCATAAAAATATTTTCCATCTCAACCTTTCATTTTGTTCAGCAAAGATCCATTGAAAAGGTATCTGTATCACAGCTGCAGCCCAGTGTCAGCCAAAAAAAAAGTACAAAAAGTTCTGCTGAGCTGCAACTCACTGCACTGAACTGAACAAAAGCTTCCTTCCTGAAGAACTGCAAAGGCTCTACTTCTGACAAAAGCTTGCTTTCTTTCCCAGCTCTTTAGGATTCAGCATCATGACTTCAGGGACAGCTGTAGACATGCAGAGGTTATGTGGAGATTTCTGACATTCAGTTCCTGTTATATTTGATAAATCACTGCAGCTACCTTTCAATAATACTTTTCAGGTAGAGAAGTCAGCCTGCTGACATAAACCTTTCTGTAGACGGTTATTGGTAGAACTGGCATGTTGCTCAGGAGTCATGTTCATCAAGTGCACTATCACATTCCTTAGAGATTAATAAATTAATTTCAGGTATTATACAGATGCAATTTTAAACATGGGTTTAAAAAATACTGTCATTTGATTGGGCTTCTGCAAACACCGTGAGTACACTCCTGACAAATGATCGTGCTGAATTTCTAGACAAAATCTAAGCAATGTCTTGCAAGCTCCTTCCTTAATCTCTTTGCAGTAAACACAGTAGGAAGAATCTCCTAAGATTTTCAAGGCCGGTAAGTGCTACAGTTATGAAGCTGTTGCTTCAGTTTGAACATTACAGCTATCCCTCACTGTAATGTTGATTCATGTAAAAGAATAAACTGAGCATATCTACTTATTCTTTTTTTTTTAGCACTTAAGTAATGTAAAGTAAAATAATTTGAAAAACTTGTTCATATTAAACTTGTGTCAAGAGGCTAAACTATACTAGCTGCAACTTTAATAACAGAATATACTTACATTGGTCTGACTTTATGAGATACATGAAGTATGGGGCCTATTTGAGAGAAACAGGTCATAAAAATGCATCATAAGAATCTGAACGTTGTCCAAATGTAGCAAGCTGGCTCAGGTTTTTCAGAATTTTTTGCAGGAAATGATATTGAGCACTCGTACTAGAAAAGAAATATGCAAGGCTGAAATAGAGTTCTCGTGTAAAGATTAATATGGTGCAAATAAAAGATTATTGTTGAAGTTAAGCAAATCTACCTTAGCCTCATATCATAAATAGCCTTACATTTCACAGGATCACAGGATGTCAATGGTTGGAGGGGACCTTGGAGATCTTTGAGTCCAAACCCCTGCCAGAGCAGGATCATATGATCTAGCACAGGTCACACAGGAATGCATCCAGGCGGGTTTTGAAAATCTCCAGAGGAAGAGACTCTGCAGCCTCTCTGGGGAGCCCATTCCAGTGCTCTGTGACCCTTACAGTAAAGAAGTTCTTCCTCATGTTAAGGTAGAACCTCCTGTACTCCAGCTTACATCCATTCCCCCTTATCCTATCACAGGGCACAAGTGAGAAGAGGCTGTCCCTTTCCTCTTGACACTCAGCCTGCATATATTTATAACATTTACTCCAACATCCAATTTTCATTTCCATTGTAACAATTTAATAGTTTAAAAATCCAGTTCAAAATTTACAGCATAAAAGATGGAGTTATTCTTCAAAGCCATTGGCATAGAATCAGTATTAAGCATCTCAGATTTAACTACATATTGTATTTTTCCACACTGAGGTGTCCTGTAAGTACTTCCATCACATTAAAAAAATGCCAAGAAAAGACTTCATGTATGTAACTGAAGTCTCTCATATCCAACTTCTGGTTTTGTATTCAAACAACTACCAGAAAAAGTATTCTCTGCTCCATATCTTGTGAGAAGGCCAACAAAGTGTGATGACAGCTGGTGGATCACTAGTATCAACCCTGATGCTGAACCTCTGTGGAAAGGATGCACATGCAGATGCATCTCAAGTGGTGAGATCAAGGGTAGGGCAGCCTTGCCTAACAGCCTTATGCTGCCCATAATTCATACAGCCCCTGGGTGGAAAAAGGGTGCATCTAAGATCTGCAGTTCTAACTGCTGTAGCAGTGCAAAGGAAGTTTTTCTTTCCACTGAAGTAAGGACAGCTTCTCTTAGTTCTCTAGCCCAGGGATCTAAATAGCCCACCTTTCAATAAACAGCAAGATATTTTCTGAGAAGTTTAGAGCATTTAAATTCTTACTGGGTTTTGTGCTAGGAACACTGATACAATACCAGACACATGAAACAATTTGTCATACTTGCATGAAACGTTGGACATTTTATTTACCATTCCATTATGGAGTTTACATATTGAAAATTACAGGACTTGTGTAAGTACATTCATACTGTTTTGAAGAATAAAATGCTATTTAAAATGTTCTGGGCAAGGTATTTCTATGAGGTAAACAAAATAAGGTAAACAAAAATAAGGTAAACAAAATAAACAAGATAAAACAAACTAACCCTTTAAACCATACCAAACATAAATGGAAAAAATGTTAGAATTAAACTGTCATTGGATGACCACTTTTAAAGTTCACTGTCTTAATTAAATTCCACATGAAAGAGCCCGAAGGTTGAACTTACCTAAGTATAGATAACTGTCAATACAGAACTTTATTTTAAGATTTGTGTTTGCTTTCTACAAAGAGTATAATCTAAGCATGTCATATCAAATGTGTATGCAGTAAAGATTGACAGAAGAACATACAATGGTTTTCTCCATCTCCAAATAATATATTAAGTTAGCTAAAATGTTCTGTGTGTGGGAAAGTTATAAAGAATTTATAGAAGGGCAATGTCTAATTAGTACCTGAAGTTGTACTGGGCTGCTGATTCTAATTAGTAACATTTCCTAAGTGTCTTCGAAGCCATTTATGTAAAATGAAAGGCTTCAGAAATGCACTGAAGCATTTAATGCCTAGATACTGTAGTGATAAGCCTGCTATAAAAGCCTAAAATAGGTTAGACAGATTAGTCTGACAGAAAAAACAGTCAGGAAGAAATCATAGGCAAATAAAATCACAGTCAGGTATGAAAGAGACAGACACATTTGAAAACAAATAAATACAGAGAGACAAAAATGTGATTCAATTTGAGGAAAATCTTGTGCTTGGTTGTAAAAATACTGTTTGTAGCAGCATAGTTTTTATATATCATATATGCTATAAAAAAAATGCATCCATATAACATTGCTGCCCTAGATTTCAAACATCTTTTCTAAAGGAACTTTAAACTTTTTATTTATAAAACAATTAACATTCCCTGGGGGAATGTGTTATGACATACACTTGTTATACTGAGCCATCTCCGTCTCTGATCAAACTTATCAGATCCAAATAATCTGATCCTGGAAAAAATATCAGTGTGGTACAGATTTAGTATGCCAGTCAGTGGAGTAAAATAAGGAATCATAGGTCATCTTGTGCTGTTAAAAATGCAAAATGGCTATTCCCTGTTTCTTTACAACTATGTACAGAACTCAGATGTAATAGCTAAACTGTAGATAATTAGGGTTAGGTGAGATGAACCCCACCCTCCACATGGTTCTTGTCTGTCTGATGATGCAATGTCTGAGTAGTATTTCACATGCTTACATAAATTAGCATATTAGAGGAAAAAATACAATATTACACATAATGTTTGGTAATCCAAAGAAGCAAAAGGCCAAGCTCTCACTGAATCATCCATGAGAGCCCATGCAGGGTTTTCCCACTTCCTTGCACACCCACAGAAGTAATCAGGATGTCAGAGGGGAGCAAAGAGATTGCTGTTTACTTATGCTGCTGGGTGTCCAGGAGGGATAAAAAGAGCCCACTGAAGTTTCTGAGTGACTAAGGAGAAGTGTCTGAAGACTGACACAGTGTGTGCCAGCCAGGTTCCTGGGATGTGTATTCAAAGGTGTGCTACTCACAAGAGACTGAAGTGTGTGATCCATAGGCTGCATGAGAGCAGTTGCTTCAAAATCTGTAGTGACTACCTGGGAAAAAGGAAGGGGAGCTCCAGAAAGGCTTGGGGCCTTTTT
>VWZY01001541.1:179409-222178 GCA_013399075.1 Chloroceryle aenea | reverse complement strand
TCAGAGTGACCTGCACACAAATGGAGAAAACAACTCCCAGGGGAGACTAATAAAGGGTTGGGTGACGGCAGCTGAGCAGCAATGACCCCCACTGCCCACACTGAGAAGAAAGCTCATCATAAAAGCCATAAGATCTAGTTAAGACTTAACTAGATTCCCCAGGGTCAGCCACCTGATCAGCTCAACTTCATCTAAAGAAAATTCGCAGAGCTGGAGGCAGGTGAAGAATCCCTTGTTCTGCGAGACAGAAAGACACCAAGGCGGAGGTTAAGAAAATTCCCCATTAGATGACAAGTGAACCTCCCTTTTAATATTTTTATACAGTTCTAATAGCAGTTCTTCATGCATTAACTTCAAGCAGGCTGAATCTGTGTAAACATCCCCTCTCCTTCTCTCTGCTGCACTGGGCCTCTTGCTTATCCCCCACTGGCAGCTGTGGCTCAGGAGGCAAACAGTGGTCATGCTGTTCTGTGCACAATGACAGACAAATAAAAGAACAAGCAAGCTTGGGAGATTTAAAATCTAGAGCTGAGGGACTTCTCCGAGTTTCACTGCGCTCCTGTGATCCTCCCACTAAATGTGAGAGCTGTTTTCTTCAATAAATGAAGCCCCTAATAAACATCTCTCCTCCTGTTTCTCCAGAGCCCTAAGGGAGCTCTGCAACGGCAGAGCACAGAAATCTTCAAAAAGGTGTCCTCTGATGGATTTGACTTACATGGCATCAGTTGTTATAAACTGCCAAGAAACGGGAAATAGGATTTCTCCTGACACCCATGGACTCTAGCCATTAAAAATCATTATATCAAATGATTATTTGAGCTTTATTTCAAAGAAGTGTTTGATTCCATCAAACTATTTTTGAAGCATAAAGGTTTATTTATAAGGACTTTTTGCCTTTCATACCCTCCTTGTACACTCAATTCAAAGTTCCTCTCCTTAAGGACATGAAAAAAACTTGTGCATTAATTAGCAAATTTAGATTTCAAAAAGTACTTTCTCACAGAATAAGGAAATTGGAACACATTAGGTTGAAAATATGATGAGTATGTTTCTAAAGTTGAAAAAGTCAAGGCCAGGTGGTAACTGGACCTCACATCTGCATAGTCAGAATACGTATGATGGAGGACAGGTTCAAAGTGTCTGGTCTCATCAGTTTATTATCATTGATGTGGGGTTGAAAATCGAACAATTATCGCTTTGGTGATGGGTAGTGGATGATTTAATCATGCCTGTTGGTCTGGTACTTGATGAGATTAACTACACCACGATAAGGTCTTCAGCAAGAAACAAAACAAAGGGAGGAGAAGAAAGCAGCCGGATCGGCCGCCAGGCACCGGGGGATGACACCGTGCACGCGCAAGGGGGTGGAGGGCTCATTTCAATGTGAAGCGGGGATGGTTCATGCATATACATATGCTTCTTGCAACATCTACTGACTATGTATAAGCTAGTAGTTTAAGTAGAGGGTTTCTCCCCATGTTGGGCACGCATGTTTGTGGTGGGGCGACCCCCCGTGCGTCCGGCGCCATACAAACATACCTACTTTACAACTTTCAGGAGTTGTGGAGTCTGATTTCTGCACGTCAATCATGATATGTATTATACATGCAGAACCTTACAAACTCTCATAAATGTATTTTCAAGAACCAAGAAGTGCTTTATAATCTGTATTCAGTCCATCATTCAAAGACTTCTGAAATTAGAGAGGATCTTATTTTCAGTAAGCTTAAGGACAGGTATTTTTACATTCGGTATTTAAAAAGTAAACTCAGGAAAGTCACTTTGCTTAATTCTTGCCCTTTCCCCTCATGTCTCCTTCCTTTGTTCCCCTCTCTCATAAGATCAGCCATTCTACAAATCATACAAGTCTCCTTTAACAATAAATACCAAGATTTTGCTGCAATCACAATTATACCTTATTTAAAAGTAAGCTGTTCTATTTTATGCATCATCAGCAAAATGATTTATCTAAATATGAACTGCACAATTTTTATTAGTAAGCTAAATGTTAACGTCAGAAACATGGATTTTTATCTATTCTATTCACAGAGCTGGCAATTAGAAAGTCATCTTTAACTTCCAAGTTGCACTGACAGAAAAGTCATTGAAAGGAAGTATAGGACATTACAGGCTTTTCAGAGCCACTTTTTTAATCATATTACCACCAATCTTATCTGTCTAAAATATTTGCCTGCAACTTGCAGTGATGAAAATGAAAACCAGTATCAAGAAGGATGTAAAATATCCCCAATGCAGTAATTCTAATGCTTATTTACAAAGATATGTTCGTTCTTCGTACACTTATCAGCTCAATGCTCTACAAAGTTAGTGATTCCAAGGTAGTTACTTGCAACTATCTGGATGCATGGTGTAATTTGGATTGGATATATACCCAGCAAACTCTGGGAGGAACCTGAATGTCATGGGGATGATCTAGATAGGTGTGTTACATCAGTATACCAGCATCCACAGAAATCTTCCACAAAATCTCTTTTGTTATCAATAGAACGTGATAGTTGTTGCTTTATAAAATTCAACAACGGCAAGGGCAGAGTTTTGCACCTGAGAAAGAACAACCCCAAGTGCCAATACAGTTTTGGGACTGATATATTGGAGAGCAGTGTAGGGGAAAGGGACCTGGGGGTCTGGTGGACAGCAGGATGACCATGAGTTAGCAATGCGCCCTTGTGGCCGAGAAGGCCAATGGCATCCTGATGTGTATCAGTAGGAGGGTGGCTAGTAGGTCAAGAGAGGTCCTCCTACTCTCTCAGCCCTGGTGAGGCCACATCTGGAATATTGTGTTTAGTCCTGGGCCCATCAGTTCAAGAAAGACAGGGAACTGCTCGAGAGAGTCCAGTGCAGAGCCACAAAAACGATCAAGGGAGTGGAACATCTGCCTTATGAAGAAAGGTTGAAGGAGCTGGGTCTCTTTAGCTTAGAGAAAAGGAGACTGAGAGGTGATCCTATTAATGTTTGTAAATATATAAAGGGTGAGTGTCAGGAGGATGGAGCCAGGCTCTTTTCAGTGATGTCCAGTGAAAGGACAAGGGGCGACGAATGTAAACGGAAACATAGGAGTTTCCACTAAAACATCAGGAAAATCTTTTTCACTGTGAGGGTGACGGAGCACTGGAACAGGCTGTCTAGAGAGGCTGTGGCTTCTCCTTCCCTTGAGAC
This sequence comes from Chloroceryle aenea, assembly GCA_013399075.1. Lineage (NCBI taxonomy): Eukaryota > Metazoa > Chordata > Aves > Coraciiformes > Cerylidae > Chloroceryle > Chloroceryle aenea. The sequence continues at coordinate 219,001 of VWZY01001541.1, read as the reverse complement.
TTTCAAAAGTTGGCTGGACATGNACATAGGAGTTTCCACTAAAACATCAGGAAAATCTTTTTCACTGTGAGGGTGACGGAGCACTGGAACAGGCTGTCTAGAGAGGCTGTGGCTTCTCCTTCCCTGGAGACTTTCAAAAGTTGCCTGGACATGTTCCTGTATGACCTACTCTAGGTAATCCTGTTCTGGCAGGGGGGGTGGACTAGATGATCTTTTGAGGTCCCTTCCAACCCTTAACATTTTATGATTCTATGATTCTATGATTCCATGATTCTATGAAAACCACAGAAAGCCAAAGTCCTTCCATTTGATCCTTTGTTATCAACAAACCAAAAGACTTTGGCCAATAACCGCCTTAGCTATTTTTTTTTTAATTGAAACTTCTGAATTGTCTTATCAATACTCTGCTTAATTATCTGGCTGCCAGTTTCTACCTGCATAAAAAATAAAAATACCTGAACAGGGAAAATGTAAACCACACTAAATATTACATTGTATTGAAAATGTAAGATACATGCATACACACCTACACAGATTTAAAAATGGTGTTCTATACAAGGTTATTATAGATAAGGATATATAATATAAAAATAAGATAGGGATTACTAATTTTCTACATGCTTTGCCACTGTGCTAGTAATGCCATAGCTGTAAAACATTGTAAATACATGAATTGCTACAAGAATATAAAGAATAAAAAGACTTTCCAAAAAACTCTCAAAGTGGAAATCAAGACTAAAATTAGGGGTAATCCACAAAACAAACTTCCACATGGTTCTTATTCTCTTTATTAAATTAAAAATAAAACTATACCAAACATTAAATAAAAGAACTCTTGTGATGCAGAGCAATGCTAGTGATGTATAAAGTACCTGAAAGTATCTTTGGCAGAATTTTATCCTCTGGATGCTGTAACAACTCATTGTGTATCCTGTGTTTATATATTGTGAAAAGACAAGTTAAGCAAAATTTAGGACAAGAAAAGTGAAATTTACTTGGTACAGATTTATTAACTTCAGCAGATTTTGCAGTGGTGGAAGAAGTGCGCCTTATACTTTGAGTTATTGTAGATTATGTTATGGTCTTATACTTAATAACACTTCCTTTAGCACTGGCAGTGTGGTTAATGCTGTAGACAAGCAAGAACTCTATTTTCACAGACATTGCTATGGCTGTCCACTAATGGGTAACTGAAATGCTGGTAGATTTTTAGTTTGCATATATGCTTACACTTGAGTTAGACTTTTGGTCAGCAAAATATGTCAGGGGAGAACTGGGTAAATAAATGGTGGTCTGTCTAGTGTCAATAACTTCGTGCACTAACAGAAAATCATTTCAGCTTCAGTCCTTTCCTGTGCCATGGGAGGATATGGGAGGTGATAAAAAACAAGTCCGTGGTCCATTCTTCTCAACCTCAGTCCCTTACCCAGTGCTTACCAGGCAGCTTGAATTTGAGTCACTGAGAGAAGGCTTTTCATGAGCCCTGGATGAACGGATGCCTCTACTGTTGGCTTCTGCCACTTCTGCCCTTTTCCTACACCCAGCATACCCCAAAGGAGACCAGTGTCACATTTTGAGCTGGAGTGAATTGCTTGAAATACTTTGTCTCTTTGCAAATAACATACCAGTTATCACACCTATTGATCTCTAGATGCACCCTATTTGTAGTCATTATTACTATCAGAAAAAAATATCATGAACAATTGATAAATTAAATTAGAGTAGATGAGACTAAATTTTATTTCTGTTGGCAGTGATCATCACTTTTTTGTTGTTTTCATTATGCCTTCCACTCAAAAATATCAATAAACTTCTCCATTTCAAGCCCAATCTTTTCTGATATCCACTTCAGTTATAGAACTTTTGACATCCATATGATACAATACAGACTGAGGACAGCTTTCAGATTAAAATTCTCTGCCAGCTGCATCTTCCTACAGTTTTGTTTACTGCCTGACATATTCACAATTCTGTCTCTGGTTTCCTGAGTTACTTCTAAAACGGAGAATTGATCTTGAAACACATATGAACAACTTTCTTTAATTTGTTATAAGTGACTGTAGAATTGGTGACAATGCTATAAGATGTTCTGCAGATGCAGAGTGCAAGGCATGTGGGATCTGGCTGTGACAGTGTGCTCTTGCAGTTATTGTCTATACAAACAGTGTTTGTAATCAAAATACTAAATCAGACAATAGCAATAATGGGTGATGATGCATTTCATCTCTGATAAACTGATAATTAAAATGAATATTCGTCTTCTGACATTTTAGCATGCATTCTACTGAAAATATGAAATAATGGATAATTTCTCTTCTGATGCTTTGCATAAACCTTCTTCACTCCCTGCATTTCTTTCCACAATCTTTATTATCCCACTTTTCATATAATACTCAGAAATGTCATCTCAGGGTAACCTTTTGTTTGACCTTTCAGCAGATAAATATCCTCTAAAGAAATCAAACTTATATTTTCCAATTTCCCACTTTCAAATCATCAAGAGCAGGAAATATACAATGAAATACTGTTCTGGTTCTTGTTCTTGAACTCAAACCACCAAATTACCATTTGACCCATTTTAATAATTTCAAACTCCTTTTTTTTAATCTGAAAAATATCAATTAAACAATCAGTTATAATGATATCGAATGACAGATCCTACTTCCTTTGATGAAAATGATTAGTTTAGAAATACAGACCCATTTTTTATTCATTTATTAATCATATCCTTAAAAAAATGTAATGGACAAAGGAACCAATCTAGCCATTCCAAATACCAAAGGTGAAAAATACATTGTGGCATCAGTATTGTCACTGAGAAAATCTGCAGGTTTGGATTGGGTCCATAAGGTTAAACTAAACAGGTCTGGTTCTGCTTCATGCCTTATTTTAAGGGCCAGAAAATATGGAAGAATGCTACTTAAAGTACTACCTCTATACCAGAGAAAATGGTGAAAGTCACAGAGGATGCTTGGGTCTACTGATGGTTTCTAGCTGGTTACTTACTGTACTAAATTTAGTCTTCTAAAAACCTAGGTAGGGAAAAAAAAAAAAAAGAGAGAGAGAAGAGGAAAGTAGCCAAACTGTGATTTAGAAGTAGAATATATTTACACAAAATAAAAAAGTCATCTACATATTAAAAAGCTAGTATATGGGACAACAGAAAGGGAATTCTACACAAATGCTCATTGGTGTGTGTCTCTTTCCATCTCCTCCATCCTGAATGACTTCAAAGGTTTTTTTCATATTCAACACCTATGAACTGAAATTCTATAACTGCAATATTTGCCTTAAGATTGATTCATTGCATTGGAAACACATATAGTACTCTGATACTTCTACCTGTATACAAATGAAGTAAGTTTCTTCCAAAGCTCACTGAAACTTCTCTGAATCTTTCCTTGACTTTGCACTGGGTCTTGCCAAATATGAAGAAAACATACTAGATTAGCCAGAGGGAATGGCTTCAAGGTGAAACAAGCTAGGTTTAGACTAGACACTAGGAAAAAATTCTTCACAGAAAGAGTGGTGGGATATTGGGATAGGCTGCCCAGGGAGGGGGTTGAATCACCATCCCTGGATGTGTTTTAAGAATTGCTTAGATGTAGTGTTGGGGGATATAGTCTAGGGGAGAACTTGTAGAGTAGGTTGAAAGGTTGGACACGATGATTGGGCCTTTTCCAGCCTAGATGATTCTATGATTCTATAACTAGAGTTGCCTGGCAACAGTAGATGGTTAAATAAAACAAATACATTGAAAAGGATAGATGTACTTTCTCTTGAATGTAGTTCATGTCAAAAAATCTTTTGCTATAAAGATCTGTATCTTTGCCCAGCAGAGGAGATTATGAGTAGTGAGGAAGAATTAAAAAAAAAGGCAACAACACTGTTCCAACGTTTAGCAACATCTTTCAGGCAATCGGGGAGCAAAGTGGACTTTTTATATAACAGCATCCACACCTTCAGCTGGACAATTTGGGGCTGGCCAAAAAAAATGACATACCATGGAGAGTATCACTGAACTAAATTAATATAAATTAAATACATTCTCTAAGTGAGTTCAAGTATTTGCTTTCCCAGATGGAAAGAATTACATGCATGCATACAGTGACCAAAAAAAAAATAATTAAATGGTCTATGCATTTAGAGTATTTAATGACACCAGCCAATTCTTTGCAAGACCTTGCATTCTAATTGTCTACTTAATATTACTTTTAAACATGCAAATGTTTTGATGGAAAAAATCTCCAAATTCTGAAGTGTATGGCCATGCTATAGTTTGTGACAAACTGTATGATAATTCCAGCCAAGGCTGTCCTTTTGTCATAACAATAACGCAGAAAACTCATAATGTTTTCATTTATCTGTTTGGTTTAACTGCATCTTAAAAGTCAGGATGTCAGATCAGGGGAACCTTATTCATAGTGACCCATGGATAAGATCAGTACATCACTTCTTCCTTCCCACTTGTAAATTGTAAAAAACTTCTGATAAACAGCTTAAATTGATTTTCAGTTAATGCAGATGCAGATACTATTTTCAGCAAGAACTCCCTGTCCTAGACTCCTAGACTCTTAGACTGAAGTCAGGCCTAAGCTTTTTCAAAATGAATACTGATAAACCTTCATTGGATTAGTGGAAACTCAGAAATGCTTGCCTTAGCATTTTTGGTCCTAAACTCCCTCAAATATAGAAGGATAAAAGGCTTAATGTTTGGAAAGCATTTTGAAATCCTGAAAGGAAAGAAAGTATTGACAGTATCCGGTGTCTCTTCTAGAAAAGTGCAGCCACAGCCCTGTAGCGCCTTTTATTTCTTAGACAAAAGGTGATTCAGATAGACCTTCCAGGCTGCAACACCTCTGTAATCAAGTAAATGTGTAGTCAGAGTGGGGAAGTTTAAGTGACTGCACGTCACTGATTTTAATGGGGCATAGATTCCTAAATACTTCTGTGGGCAGGACCACCATCTGCCTAACCTTAGATATCACTGTCTCTTCCCTTTGGCTTCACAGGCAGCCCTTGGGAGTAGGATGTCTGAAAGCTTACTGCTGTTTCTAATCTAAAGCAGGTATGTAAAAGAGGATGCCTGACTTCTGCTCCAGTGATTCTGATGAGATAAGAGAAAAAGAAAGTAGTCTGGCTACAACCCACATTATGATTTTATGTAAATTATTTTAAGTAAGGATTCTTACCCTCCAGTGCTTGTGGATCTGGAAGGTGAATTACTTTTTAAAGCTAGTTTAGCAAGCTTTCAAAGATTTCTGAAGCAAAATTTATTTTTGCTTGGAAATCCCTACTGAAGACAGGTGTATGTGTGTTCCAGTATCATAAAAAAACCCCACCTTTTAATACTATACTTTGTTCTTCTTTTTCCATCTAGTTCTCCAAACTTGAATTGTAGGAACAGTAAATTCTCATTATGAAAAAAATCACACTGGAGAATTATTTATTCCCTTAAGATTTTTTTTACTTCAATAGGCTGACTATTTAGTTGTTACAAAATATTATTCAAAAGTCTCTAAAAAGGGCTACTTACAGGACTGTCTGGAGAAGAATCTAAAAAGGTTTTGGTGATGGACAATAAGGAACAAAAAATTAGGATAAATGACCTTGCAAAGGATTTCACAGACAGTTCTACAAAACTCTGTTCTTTGTACTAATTTTATAGAATATCTTAATAAAGATAAACATAGATTCTTGAAAATAGTCTCATCACTGTGCCTGAACGAGCTCTCAAATTACAAATATATACGTACATACTAGAAAGCATTCTCCTGAGGCTGAAGTTCTGGCATCTGGCTTAGGCAGGAAAGGAAGCAATAGAAAACAGAAACCTCAGTCCCAAATCATAAAAGGTTACTGTTCTCAGTAAAAAAACCCTCAGCTATTTACAACATGAGGCATGAAAAGATACCAAACGGCTTCTCCATAGCCAAAATGAGTAACATGTCTGGCTTTGATAGTCATTCCCTTTCCAGCAAATGGCTGCACTAAGACTTTTCAAAATGTCTATCATTTTATATATACAGATCTAGTTTAATTTAAAACAAGGCTTATTGTATAAATGCATTGTAGCTTCAAAGACAAGCTTCTTCAAAATTATAGTATGAGAGCTTCTCATGGTTTCCATGGAAATGACCTTTCACTATTTCCATGGTAATGGATCTAGTTTTATATATTTCTCTTTTATAAGACTTTATTATACCAACAAAGCTAAAATCCAGAATACAGTCCTTAACTTACAGATGCGAACTCACTGAGAGAAGTCATCTGACTCCCAAGCCCCACGGGCACACTAAGCTTTTGTATGTCTTTTTAATACTGTGTGAGTAACAGAGCTTTGAAAAAGATCACCTACTGCATATTGTCAGTAGAGAAATGCTGATATATTTTGCTCATTGCTATGTTCCTGAAGGAGTCTCTGGATTCACCTGCTGCAGTCTTTATAGACTGCTCCACTGCTTCAAAAGCCAGAACAGCTGGAAAAAGAGAACGGAGTGAGAGCTCAGTCTTTTTTAAATTCCAGGCTGTTGATCATATCCCACTGTGAAATAAGTATTTTGCTAGTGCATTCACTGAAAATCTATAGGTCTTTGAAATTACATATCCATAGGCTTATTGGTCCCTCTTTCAGAATTTATGATTGAAACTTTTATACTCTTCCTTTCTTTCTTTCTTTCTTTTTTTTTTTTAATCATTATTATTGTTGCTGTCATTGAAATCTAAAATCCTCTTCTTCACCCTGGAGACAAAACGAATGGAAGCAGTGGGTTCAAAGCTGTAATGGTGAGAGCAACAGGGCAATTAAGTTAGCCGTGTCCCCAGCATCTTTGGCACCTGAAGAAATCCAGCCAGTTGTAAGGTGTGAAGTAATCTAAGGTGTTATGGAGATGGTGCTTGGACAGGACTGTACTGCCACCAAGGTTTACAGATAAAAATCTATACCCTCCAGACTGATGTTCCAGTAAGATGAAATTTGGAAGAAAACTCCAGAAATATTTTAGTAAAGCTTCTTCCATCCCAGTCACAATACCTAGGGTTCAATAATGAAGAAAATCCCACCCATTCAGAAAAAGCAAACAAAATCTGTAAGAAGCCCTTACAGAGACACAAATTCCTCAGAGAATAAGAAAACACATAAACCTGATCGAGCAATTTAGTCTGACTCATATATCTGGTGATGATGCATAAGAAAGAAAGAATTCTAGTCTGTCATTCAGATTTGAGTTTTCTGGGGTAGCCATTAGAAAAATACCAATTTATAAAGTAGGATAGACTCAAGTCAGACATAGGTGGCTGCAAGACAATGACTGCAGGTGACACATGTAAAAGAGTAACTTTTCAGCATAAAATTTAAGTTTATTTGTCTTTTTGTTTTGCTTTGTTTTTTTAACTAAAAAATAGGTCAAAGTAGTTGATGACTACTTTGGGCTTTCTCTTAGAAATGTCCTAAGAATTAACTCCGTCACCTTCTTCAAAAGAGATAATAACCAACATATAAATCACTTGTCAACCAGTGGTCAACTGGAATAAAACCACATATATTACTTTAAATGAGTGTTAAAGAATAACTTACATGCTAGGAACATCACTTAACCTTTTTTGTTAAGGTCCTGCAATCACAATGATTATCAAGGCTTCAGCCTGCCATCGCTGAAAACATTAGACTCCATTTAATTCTATTCCTTACATATTTCTAAATGAAGCTTATTGCAAGTAATGAATTCTCAGCCATACAGAGAAATACCAAGGCTGAAAATACTTAGAACACTCAAAAAAATAGGAGATCTGAAAAAACTGACCTCATCTAGCTTTAAAACTCTACAGGGATCACATCTATACATGAGCCGCTTAAAATTTAGGTTTAAATTCACAGGACTAATTTTTGGCACCTACTCAGGATCAAATGAAATCATTCAACCCTCCTAATTTTTTATTTGTCTCCATTAAATATAAAGGGCGTCTAGGTGATTAGATCATTTCAATCAGATTAAATTAATCAAATATAATTATAGAAGCAAGTAGCTGATAATACTAGAGGACAGCATTTATTTCTCAGAAACTCTGTTTACGTAGCGTTTTGTGTGAAAAGTTCTTGAAAGAAAATATTTAAGACAATTTAAAAATAATTTTTATTAGTGAAATTCCTATTCTAATTCAAAATCCTGAATTTTTTAATGGTTATTAGTTTTGGTTTTTTTTTTTTTTTGCCGCAAAGTCTTGAAATAGATCTGTTTAAATAAGGCTCAATGCTTTTACTTAACTGAAATATTTGCTTCTGGCAACCAGCTGTTTTTGGATATGAGAGCAAATTACTTTTTCTCTTAAATAATGCTGATTTCCCATTTATTTCTACTGTAGCTTGACATTCTTGTCACACTTACAAAGACAGACTACCTAATTTCTTGTCACGGTCTAGAGCAAAGATGTTTACAATGGTATTTGAATAGTGATTTGGATCAGAACATTAATATAACAATTCTTTTTTTGAAGGTATAAGTTGAGGTGATGTCAACATTTGCCTCCAACAAGACAATACTGTGTCATCCTGGAAAAAAGAGCTATATCAGCAAAAGAGACTCTCCAAGAAAGAATATTATTTGGAAAGAAAAAAAAAAAATCAACAATTTTGCAAGTCCTGAAAGACTGGGCCAGCATAAGACAAAATAAAAATACTCACAGCAAAACAAACCCACAAGAAAGCCATGACAAACTATTTTTTTAAACAAAGCATAAAACCATGAAGAAGCAGAGATAATTAACATTATTAAAGCTTTCTTACTCTTATGTCTGTGGAATGCAGGTATGTCACCTCAGAGCCAGAAGTCTCCTATGAGACTTCTCTAAAAAGAAGCATATCAATTGCAAAAAGAATTGCTTTACAACCATGGTTTAAAAGTACACAGTAAGATAAATACCAAGTGTACTGGTTGTCAAAAGATGTCTCCTAGTCCTACCACTGAAGCACACAACGTCAGTTCCTTCCACCCCTATCTCCTACGAAAGACAGAGAGCTTCAGAGACATTCCTGTTTGTGAAGACAAAATATCCTAGAATAGGTTCTGCAACTGTCCTCTGTAGTCACCCTCTCCTTCCAAGGAACGTATGATTTTCTGGCATGAAATGACACTTGTCTCTATGATCTCTAAACATGCCTTTGGAAGGCTAGTTTTAAGCTGAAGCACAAAAAAAGAAAGCTTTCCAAACCATTGATAATGCTATTGTGAGGTGTATTGCTGTGTACTATCAGACCAAAAGGTAATGTTTTTGACAGCAAAATGAGCTCTTACGTTTTGTAATTAGCATATGCCCCTAATGATAGATTTGGTTTCAAGTATTTAACATTAAAATAAGAAACTAAAAGCAAAAGGAGGGCTGATGTGACACTTATGGAATTGGATTCACTTGTATAATCTTTCTACACTATATTTCTGATCCATCTAAATAGCTTTGTAACTGGTTAAAGCATGCCCTATGCCTCCCAACTGTAGGAACTGTCATAGCCATTTGGATTCAGAAAAGGATTATGTTTTCTACTGTTTTTAATTAACATATTTCTGGCCACAGTCAAAGCACTACTGAGCAATTTCCATTTAACATTTCTCATGTACCTTTATTCTAATCCGCCCGCTCCTTTTGATAAGACACTGAGTAGTGACCTGAAAAGAGTGCTGCAAGGAAGTTTGAGAAAGAAGATGGTGGGGGGAGAAAACTGCAATACTAAAAATCTTTTAACCATTAGTTACTCATTTAAACTGCTAATTATCTAATGGAGCTGGAGCTAAGACTGCTATTGATTAGCTAAGGTTGGCAGAACATTCACTTCCAAATATAACACACTGTATATAGTTACATTTACAAGGGTAACAAGCTATAAAAAGAACAACTCTGTCACATCCTAGTGGCAATGAATGCCATAGCTGTGAAGCTCTGTGATGGGATATGACATGCATTTCTATATACATTTACATTTTAAAGATTTCATGAAAGCATATTGTCAGAGAATGGCAAGCCCGCTATGTATTTTCTTTTTGCAGTGCTGTGACAAGACCCTACTTCATGTTGCAAGCAAGAAAACATTTTGTATTAAATGCAAACTGAATATGCAAGAATGAAACTGAACAAGTTCCTCCAGCAGATCTGCTCCCCATCAAAAATCTAGGGTAAGCCTTTTTCAAAGACAAAAACATTTTACTCAGTTTCTTATGAAGTAGGCTATTAACAGGTATTTAGACACTGAGTGTTGGAAAATTCCCTCTTCGAGAGAGCCTCAAAGTAAAGATGCTGAAGCATTTCCTGAAACTTTATCAGCAAAATTATGTCTTCTATTAAGAAAATAAAATTGAAATGATTACATGCATATTGAAATAACAGACTGACTGTTAAATGCCTTTTAACATCTATCTTCATGAGTTGATCATATCACTTGATATACAAAAACCTGCAACACCTAAAGAGCTGTAACGTTCATAAGGACAAAATATGATTTAATTTAGAGATGTAGTGTATTGGTTTTGAGTTTATTAATGTTCAAAACCTAATTAGATCATTTCCCTGGATTCACAATTTCTCTTATTCCTTTGATGATGTCCATCAGTGAAGAGATTTTAGTTCATCCTACCTCAACTCCTGCTACAGCTGGTGTAGCAAGATGTGTCCCATCTACCTCTTTGGGTTTTTTTTTCAGCCAGAATCTGTCTCTTAATATGATAGACAAGGTTTATGTTGGTGTATGGTATCCAGTATGAATAAATGGCATAGAAACTGGTGTTTATCAATCTCATGTGTAGCTCTTATAAAAAATTCCTGATACAAGAAGTGTGTCCTATTTGAGGAAAGTTACCATACTCTAATTCAAATACACCTCTATTTTTATCACCATTTTACCAAGATATTGCAGCATTATAAGACTTCATAAAATGAAACTCAGGATGGACTGCTCTTTATGGACACCAGGGATCACATTCCTGTCACTGAGATCAAATTACTTAAAAATGAACGCAGGGGCCCTCAACCTTGTCTAAAGTCAGATTCTGCACAGGGGAATCCACCTATCAGCACTGGATGACACAACTCCTGGCACAGCAGTGAACACTTAGAAGCACACTGTGTGGTATTGAAACTAACAGGGCCTCTGGCACATTTAGCTGCCAGCTAACATGAGCCTGGGTTACACAATCAAGATCTAAATTAGGCTAATCACTTAACTTTGGCAGTAGTATTGCAATAAAAAGATTCATAATGCATAACAGAGAAGGCAAAGATGTGAACCTTAGCAAAAAGACACAAAGTCATACATCAAGAGGCAATTACAGGTCTCAAGTACCAGCAGGCCAAGCAGGAGATGACTAGCGTCAAACCAGGCAACAGACAATGGGCCAAGTTTCATTCCCGATGACAGTGTTTTGTTTATAGTGTGTGTAATAATGTTGGTGCACTATTTCTTGTCTCTGTCTATATCTGCAAGAAAAGTACGCGATCCTACCTCCTTTTGGTCATCGGTGTTTCCTCACATGAGAATACTTGAACATCCATTCCCATTTTTAGTTAAAAGTGAAAATTGTTCTCTCATTTGGAGTATCAGTGCTTCACTGTAACTGGGTGTTGAGTTAGCCCTATGGCAGATCTTTAATAGGATAAATGCTATTAAAAGACTGAAAAAAATAGCTGTGAATGGTGAAACTATCTCTATAGAGATCTGAAGGCTCTCTTTAAAGCCCGAATTTCAAATTCTTTTTCAAAGACAATTCAAAACTGCTCTTCAATCTTTTATGAAGGAGTCACTCGAAAAGAAAGATCTGATTTTTTGTAGGAATAGCACCATTAAATTTGCAGTATTTCTTAAGTATTCATCTGAGTATTATCTGCCATTAAGATAATTAGGTCTAATTTTGCCTTGGACCTTAGTTGAAGCTTTGCAGTGGGAAATAATCTCTGGAAGAGTTTTACCTATTTAAACAGACAAGTTAAATAGGGGATTTTAAAAGACATATAGACTTCTAGCTCATTCTCAAATCAGATTTACTTGACATCAGAATTACATTTTAAATGTGCAAGAATCTAGCTAACCATAGTTAGGGAGGTGTATTGGGGTTTTCAGATGGGAACTATGAAGCTATATATGTTTTCAGACATGCGAATCTACCAGTGAATGCATCTTGAAACAAGACAATCTCAGTAGGTTTTAGGTGGGGGGGAGGTTTAGGTATTTTTTTTGTTACGGGTATGGTTGCACTCGGTGATCTAGGAGGTCCTTTCCAACCATAAATATTCTGTGATTATGTGATTCATGATTATACAGCTATACCATACAGGGTTGTCAAATGTGTACACCAATACCCTAAAAATGTGCTACTAGCAATTTTCATAGTGACATCAGTGGGACAATGCTAATTCATTTTTAAAATTGCATCCAGGAAATTATTAGTCTAATCCACTCTTGGTTAAGAAAACAGCTAAATAGTAGTAAATTTCACAGGGAATAAACTATTTTATCCTCAAAAGAAAAATTATACCATCGTCTTGCTTAACCTTTTCAGTCACTGATAATCATATAGCTAAATAGAAACTTCTATTTCTGAGCAAAACAATTGTCCCTTTTCTGTCTAGATGGGGAAGGGCAGAAATGAAAAATAATTGTTAGTCCAAGTTTTACAGAATTTAATTACCTCTTTACTCAGGCAAATTCCCCATTGAGGCCACTCAGTAACTATGGAATTGTCTAATAATAAAATGACATTAAAAACAGAAGACATAGAGAATAAAAATGAAAGCCTGCACTAGATTTGACTGTACACTGTACCACTGCATTTTTCTCCAATATTGTCATATTTATTTTTTGTTTCAGTTGGGAGCTATAAAACATACTTGTCTATATTCTAATTTAAACATATGCTTTCTTTGTTTATCCCACTATATCATCCAACTCATTCTGTATTGTCTTCTGGATTAAACTGATACAGAAAATTCATTTTATCTCACCCTTCAAGTCCAATACAGAGAGTTTCTTGAAACCGGACTGAAATCTCCAGAAGAAATACAGAGGTGCCAGGAGATGCTATGTTCAACAAAGCAGCAATCCCTAATTTCATGAAGACAGCTCTTAAGTAAGTGGAGAAACTGTATTTTGTGATATGATTTAAATCATGATGATGTTAAAAACAGATTTACACATACTTGAGAAATGTGGAACTTAGTCAAAGTACCAGTTTAAAAAGATTTCAACAAGAAAATTCAACACAAAGCCTCAACATTGTACAAAACAACTTCTGAAACTTTATTGTGAATTTTAAAGTACATTTAGAAAGGATCTTATCCTTAATATCATTAATTAAAAATAAATTTGAAAGAAACCCACATACTAGTAGTTTAAGCAAAGTTCAGTACAGACTTTTTGAAGTCACAATATATACATTGCATGAGAGTGCAATAAGCTTTTGATTACATTAGGTATATATTTTTAAAATAAAGAGATTTGATTTGACATGTGTGAGAGGCATACTGTTTACAATTAAAATGTTTTACAAAATATAGCAAAGGAAAAATGGAATTTAATACATTTTGAATGTACAACTACTTTATATCCTTTTTAGATAGTTTTTTACTCAAAGTGTACAAAGGTCCATTTTTTTAAAGGACACCTGTTGGTTTGCACTGTCCAACACTGATCAGAAATGATAGTTTCAAAGACTCATTACTATACATATCTGTGAATTCTTATTGAACTTAATGGCCACTACAATGAAGTAAATATTACAGAAGCATTCATAGCATCTTCTTTTCTCCTAAACTATGCATAGATAAATACATAGCAATGGTGTCTATTACTACAACAAGTGAAACACTTCACCTGATTTTTGCAGCTATTCTTTGCATAAATAAAATGCATTATATATATATTAGTTTATTTAACAATCAGTTGATTGCTTATTTTAACACTCAATAACATATAGAAGTACATAAACTGCTATCCTTAAATATTTTCCACTCTGTAGTGTCTCTTCAATTTCAAAAAATCAACACAGTAAATTCATAATTCTCAACCTGAGGGAAAAAGTATCCCTCGGACTGATGCTACTTATACCAGTTAAACCATATTATGAATCCATAGCATCCACCTCCAAAATACATAACAGGAGTAATATAGTATACTGTGGCTACTAACTACTGCATAATCATTATATAGGAATTTGTCACATCAAGTGTTTTACATTTATGATTACTCATTACATTATATCACACACAGAGAGAAACTGTTCCCAACAGACAGACCTCCTTTTCCACAGTTTTTCATGTTTTATAGAAAAATCATCACACAGTGACAAAGTTATGTCTTGAGAAATATGCAAAATGTGTTTCCTTTTTAAAGATCAAAAAGTGAGCAGCAAACTATTAATTATTTTACAATCAGGATGTAAAATTACATGTTTAAAGAGTAAATCAAGTTTTTGGCACCACAGTTAAACAAACCATGTATTGGGGGTGAGGGGCTGTCATTCAAAACTGTGGGAAAAGCATACCAGAAAATTAGTTAGCCAATAATGAATTAAAAGTTGTACTTCCCTTTCAACAGAGCACAGTAGGGTTATGTGATTTGTGTCCAACCATTATGAAATGTGTTATCTGTACAGCTCAAAGCATTGAAAAGGACAAGACAGCTTTGCATTCATTATTACCAAAATTAAAGGAATATGCTGAAATATGTAATAACCGACAGTGGATTTTTAGCCATCACCAAGGATGTCTAGAACCTTAAGATCTACAGAAAAGAGCACAATATTTCTTTTAAGCAAATGGGTAGAGTGGACAAAAATCCACCCTTTCTGGATTTGCTTACCTACTTTTCTTGGACTTCTTCACTGTAGTTAAAATGAAGTCTCTTGCACCAAAGATCCTTGCTATCTTTTCAATATAACTGTCTTCTCTATTGAGAAAAATTTTACTCTTGCTGCAAAACACAGCCTAATAGCAGTGATCACTTTGAGGGAAGATTCTTTGATTCAGTTTTGGCTGGGCTACTAATCCTGGAACCTCTCATTTATTTTTCATGCTAAATGTAGCTGACTAGGCTTTCGGCTGTCATCCCCCCACCCCATTAGCAGCGGAAGAAATGCTAATAATTTTGCAAATCCACTTTTGCTGTCTACTAACCCACCAGAAATTCTGAGGTGAGAAGCTGTAAAAATATGTGCCCTGATTTTGCATGATATCCATGCAAGAAGTGTGTGTGCAGCATGTCC
Source organism: Chloroceryle aenea (assembly GCA_013399075.1). Taxonomy (NCBI): domain Eukaryota; kingdom Metazoa; phylum Chordata; class Aves; order Coraciiformes; family Cerylidae; genus Chloroceryle; species Chloroceryle aenea. The sequence goes on along the minus strand of VWZY01001541.1, from coordinate 203,762 downwards.
AACAACTTCAGACACACTACACTTGCCTGTTCACAACACGCAGCAGCATGCAGGGTGAGATCTATGGATTGCTTCAGGAACCCAAAGGGAATGAGAAGTCCCTGGCATGGCTCCTGGAGACAAGACAGGTTTAGAGACAGCACTAATGGCATGCTGACAGGCTGTAGTTTAAAACTTCTTAAAAAAAACCCAAAACCAAACCAAACCAAACCAAACCAAAACCACACACACCAAAAAAAACCCCAAATAACAACAAAACCAGAAGCTTTACCATTCAGAAACTTGCCCAGTGTTTCTGTATTAGAGTGTCACTTTAGGTTAAAAACAAATCTTTTAGCTTACATTATGTGGAACATTTTTTCCCTATTTCTGTTTTAAAGACACAAAATAGCCCACCCCTTCCATTGATACCTTCAAAGAGGATAACTGAAGCTTTCCAGGATCCTTGACAGATTAAGTATACAGTAGGAATAGTTGACAATTACATGTGCTTTTCCCAGTGTGCAGAAAGGGTGGCTAATGGAATTAATGAATCATTTGCTGTTCCACTAGTAAAAAGTCTAAATAACAACATGACCTTCAGTCAACACTGCCAAAAAAGTGTTTCCTTAAACAATCCACAATACATGAGATGACTTCAGACAGAGCAACTTCTAAATGTGTTTGTAATTTTTCTTCTTTAATTTTCTCTCTCTTATGTAGATCCACAAAGATAAAAGTTTAACCGTTTGCCCTAGTTACAATATTCCCTTATGCCTAGGTATTTATACCAAACTGGTAAGAAAGGAAAAGTATCTTCCTCTAAGTTCATCTATTAGGAATACAACATATACCTAAAACTTGCACTGCAGTCAAAAAATACTACAAAGTTTAGATTTTTCTTAGAGAGCTAATAAACAATGTTTAATAGCTAAGCTATAGCTATGCTCCTTTCAAAAGAAAGTTAGATTTTCAAAAATAAAGCAGAATGGATCTCTTCTTGCCTCTTGTTTCTATTTCACATAAATCCACTGCCATCAGTGGTGGAGTTCTTTGTTTAAACCAGTATGAAAAGAAACCAAGTACCTGTTCTGGTGTTTCATAGTGCTAAAGATTTATTTAAAAAACTCCATTAATAACCCATAAAAACTGTTACTGCTATTTTGAAATGGACAGTTACCAATGGGATAAAGGGGGGTTATTTAACATCGTCAGCACATGAATGCTGACTGCAAACCAATTTTTAAAAGTATTTTTTAAGTTGTGAAGCTGGAAACACTTTTCCTAAATATGAACTGTATTCCTTAATTATCTTGGGAGACAAGGGTTGGACTAACCCCATATTTTTAATCCTTTTAGGATTTAGTTTAGTAGGATAAGGGGTTATAACAGAGTAAAAAAATGATTTAGTACAGTGCCTGCAATCCACTGATGCTTAATATAGTTGACCATCAAAATACTCAAAATGATAGTAATAAGTGATTTATATGGTTGATGACATAAATGTTTACGACAGCCTTAGCCACATAGTTGCATCTGCTTGACTTTCACACACTTTATTTGAAGACATGCATGTGTAAAGATCAGTAGCAATTGCCAATTTGCCTGATGTGCACCACATTACCATACAAAAACTGCTACAGATTTTCCCCCTCAGGTGCAATTTTGTCATACTCCATTAATCCTTTCAATCCTCCCCCAGTCCCGTGGACTTGTTATTTAGTAATCCCTGATTGTTGTAGTGAAGGAACATTGGAAAGTCTATGCTGTCCACAAGGCAGAAAATTACAATGGTTGTCTATTAAATTTGGCTCTTACAGTGCCTGCTTGGATCAAGCCTGCTTATGACAATCACAACCAGTGGCCATAATGTCAGGACAAATTATCACTGACATCCAAAATGTCAATTTTAAACTAATTTTGTGTCTCACAGTGTTGCCTCTTCAGTACCCAGACAAAAGCGGAGGCCCAGCTGTTATTTTTAAGGATGGGGGAAAAAATGTTAAATCAACACACCACATAGGGTAGCTTCATTCACTTATGCACATCAGGTTTTTAGTTTTCAACTCCAAACTGGGAACTCACCCACATGTTTGCAACCTATTGTGCAACTGAACAACTTGGCTTCCTTCCACTTGAGTCAGTTAAAGAGACATTACTGGGAGTGTTCCTTTCCAGGGCTGCTCTCATTAAATACAAGATTCTCTATAAACAACAACATTTCTCTTTTTAATTCAGCATTTTTACCCTGAAAAATAAGCTATTTGTCTGGATCTTCTCTTTCTCTTATATGCACATGCACACACACACACACGTGCAAACCATAGGGTTTCTATCCCAAATCAAGTATGTAAGTATTTTTTTCTCATAAAGACAGAAATCAAATTAAACTTTTTTTTTTTTTAGGACAACAAATAAAACAGATAAAACCCAGCCTTTCATTATCCTAATTAATTTAAACTTGTAAATCTTGATTAATTGTATTGACATGAAAAAAGTAGCAGCTACAAGATCCCAGACAGGATTTGTGATTGATTATCTAGTGAAGCCTTTATGGAAAAGCTTGTTTGCTTATTAGTTGTACTAAGGTCTGTATTCATAACCAACTGCAATCTTTAATTAAGAAAAAAAATAAATTACTAAATACTTAAGAGATTTTGAAATAAAATAAATAGGGAAACAAATAAGCAAATAAATCACAGAGAAATAGGGAATAGCCAAAGCTTCACAATCAACTACAAACAGAGGAAATTTTTAAATAAACCTCTTTTTAGTTGTCTCAGATAACTGAGATATTTAAAGTTGCAACATTTTATTTCTCAGAGCTGGCTATTGTACTTTTGGAAGTATTGTACTTTCACTACTACCTCATCCTTCAGGAGTCCAGCAAGATCTTACCCTTTCCACCAGAACAGCAGTCATGAGTGTGGTGATACAATCTACATACTCACCACACACCACTTACGTTTTTCTACCTGGATTAACATTAGCCACATACCCTTGCAACACTGTTCAAAACAGCAGCACACTCTTGCAGTAAAACACTCAGCAAAATGCAATTTCATACATGAAAAGAGGCTTAATGCAATTAATTTAAGAGATCTTAATACATGCTGAGCAATGGTACACATTCAATATCTGATAGAGAAATCTCACTGGAAAAGAAGGTTTTGGGTGTCTAATTCAGACCCTAGCAGCAACCTAAACGTCATGCTAGTAGTAGAAAATACTGTGTACTTCAAAGCAAATCACACCAGTCTGCACTGCTACCTACATTAGCCCAAACCACATTTACATATGGACTTTACCTAAGGAGATGCTCAGGACAGGCCTCCTCATCAGCACAGGCAGGACCCAACCATGCCATGACCATGTACAAGCCATGCTGATGACAAGTTTATCTTCTAGCACAATGAAAGAGTCCTACACCTTAACACCTAGAAACTCATATCTGACAAATCACTCTCAGTACCAGCATCATGTTTCCCTGACTGAAATTTTGAAAGTATTTGTCCAGCTCCTACGGGACCAAATAAATATTCATGTAGTTGCAATCCTGACACCTTTCAAGAAACAAGTACTAAAATGCAAGTAAACCTAAAGGGAATAATAAAAATTCATATGAAGTACTTCGTGATCTCTTCCAGTTAGAAACTCTCTCCTATCACATGCTAGCCAATGCCTTAATGACATCACTAGCAGTTTTAATTCTCATTTAGAATGTATGCAACAGGGATACACTCAGGAAACTGATTGCTAAGGAGGACCCTGGTAGTTACAAATGTTCATCTCTTCTACCTTCTATGATGCTTTTGTCTAAACGTATTCCTAGAGGATGTATTCACTTCTGATGTATATATGCCATAGGTCTCTGTGGGATAAACTTCATGTTGATTTGGACTGCAATTGCACTAGATTTTCAGATGGTTCATTGTAATGTCTGACATCTGTTTCTATCCTGTAAAACAGATCTTCAAATTAAACTCAATAAATTCACAAATTAAATGTTTTCATAAACAAAGAGATTGTCCAGTACTACCTGAGGACTTAACTGACTTCTCAACTGGAAAATGTAACAGTTTTGGGTTAGCCATAAGAGAAGTAATGTTAGTCTTTCTGAAAGTGCTGAAAAATCACTTTGAACTTCCTTCCTATGACTCTTTAGCATTAACTACATACCAGTGCATGTTCTTTAGCCAACATGAATGAGGTAGCTTTTTCGAGCATTGTGTCTTTTTTTTTTTTATGGTTGAATTCTCAGTATATTTCAATAAATATATAATCCTGTACAGATAAGCAAATGTACACATATCTACACATGCGCATACATAGTGACACGTTATTTTCCTTGACATCATATCTTCCTTGCTTGAATTATTTTAGACCTAACAGAACTAATGCAACCAAAATCACTAAATAAACCAGCAAAATTAATAGGACTAAAGTAAGCAGCTAAAAAATGTCTCACTACTATACACTGAAAGAATAATCACTTTGAGATGATGACACAGTATGAAACTTGATCAAAGTGACCAGTTCATGCAGCAGTCCATGCAGTTTCTCCTTGCACAAAACAGCATCTACCTGTTACGCTTTTAAGATACTGTGTCTGATTTCTTGCTAATTTTTTTTTTCATTTTCTCAGATTAACTACTGTCATCACTACCACTTCCATTTAAAATGTTCAAACCTCCAAATTAGATCACCTTTCAGATGCAGTGGCAGACAATGCCCTTAGTATTTAGTTCTCTGATCCTCATGAGTTTAACATGAGGCAAAAGGGTAAGCTTTTCAAAAGCACTTACTTATCAATTGTAAAATTCCAAGGGATCTTAATGGAAGTCTTTTGCTAACCCTAAACTTTTCTGATAAAAATTTCATTCCCCTATGAGCTGAGGATTCAGCTACCTTGTGCACAGAAGCCAGAGCAGCTACTTGTAGATCCAATGTTATATATACGTCATTTTTTCCACAAACAAGCCCAAGCAGGTCATGCTATCAATATTACATTAGCAAATAAGAAAGTCATTGCAAAATTATCATCTTAAAACCTACAAAGAGAAAGTCAAATCAGGGAGCAGTTTAATATTCACCCTTGACAAGAGGAAGATGTTCATTTCCAGCTGTTTCTATTTTTAATTGATGTTTTTTTATGTAGTGAGTGAAAGCCAGCCAATTTTCTTCAGAGAAGTGCTCTCATTCTCTTAACTCAGTAAGAACTATATGCTTCTTATTGGTCTAATGCACCATGGGGATGGGATAAAAAATGAAAGCAAGGATTTCTTTATTCTGGTTTGGAAAATTAACTGTTAAGCTCAGTGGGGGCAGAAACAAAGGTGGCATTTAGATACAACTAATTTAGTATCAAACTAAAGCAGTGAGCCTTCTCAGAGAAGAAAGAGACCAAAGGGAACACAAAATTGTACCTGAATTATTTCTGAAGCAATTCCTGTAACAGCAGAAGAACTCTTTTTTATGCTCAAATGGATTACACATTTCTTTATATAATATACACATTGTTCACAGCTTTTAAAGGTAATGTAATGAACAACAACTGCTAAGAAAGAAAGACTGATTAAAATGCAACGTTTGCTGAAGATGAGGCCTGGACTCTTTTTAAAATGCAGACTGGGGGATAGGTCCTCGATTGATTAGAAATGATATAGCTCTGTTTATTGTTCAATTAGAATATAATGTAACTATGATTATGATTTGTTCACATTACCATATGTTAATAAAATAACAAACACAACTTGTAAATTTAGGGATTTGCTTTATTTTGGCTGCTTTTAATTGCTTGGATTTTCTTTAATTGTGAAGAGTTTAAGTTTGAGGGGATAAATTCTCACTTGTGCTGTCAGGCCCGGCTAATCATTCCCTACTTATCCACGTTTCTAAAGACCTAAGATTTTGCTTGAAAAGAGGCTTAGAAGTAATTGTCTTGTGTTCATTAATCTATAAACATTTGATTTCAAATCAGACTGCCGGCAAATATAACCTCTTTGCATTGCTACAACAAAGACGTGATTTGATTAAACAGACGTCTCTGATTCACTGAATTGTCTACAGAAGAGTTGTCCCTGACAATAGGATGCAAATAACTGCTGATGTTGTACTGGCAATCTCAGCTTTCTAAAACTGTTGTTTTCATCCATGTAAACAACAAAATTTTATATCTAATTCAACAACTATGCTACATAAGGGCTGCTGCATGTAACATACATAGTTTTTAATGCATGTTCTACTCTTGGCTTTGAAAATAGGTGTCACCTTTAAGATGTTTCTCTATACCTCATTTTGGCCTTTACTAAAATAACAATGATTCCTCTATTCTAACCCACTTTTAAATTCTTATAAACTATATAAACATTTTTAATTATTATTTTAAGAGCTATGCAACATTCCATTCCAATTTCTTTTGGTCTATTGTGTTTGAAATAGTTTTACTTTATACAGGATTAAATTGATTGTTTTATGAAACAGGAAAGCTTTATAGTTTAAGAGTCCAAAATCATATATGCTAATTAAGCCTGCATAGTTAATACTAACTGTTGATAAAACAGCACAAGACAGTAACCTGCAACAGATGTATGATTCACTTCATAACAACAATGGTTACTCTGTGGGAGTATTTGCTCATTCTCCTGTGAAATAAAGCAAAGGTGAAAAACAGTAAGCCTCCAGTCAAGACAAAAGAGAGGAAAAATGGCAAGAAGACTCTTGTTAACTTTGGTTAGACAATAGGAAGAGAAGCCAAAACACCTTAAAGAGATTAAAAAACTAAGTCTGCAGCCTCAGCAAGAGGAGCAGAAATCACAAAACTTTCCCCAGATTTCTAAAATGTGACAATTCCAAAGCCCCAGAAAAAGACTTCACGGACTTCAGCGATCAACACGAATCCTGTGCAGAAAACTGCAGGGGAAGTACTAAAAACGATGAAGGAAGGAAGAATCTTTTTTTTTTCCTGGGTTCTCTTGAATACTGCAGTTCCGAAATGAAGATTGGAGCAAGCACTGATTCAATCAACTGGTTCACCTTGCTGGTTGACTCTGAGGAGCACTATAGTACTAGCCCACTGAGACTTGCTTGCCAGGAAATTCAGTTCTTCAGTATTGTGTGAAATGCCTACATTAACTGTGAATAGGCAAGACACCTCAGCCAGCCTACAATGACTTTGCCAAAGTGCAGATTGGTTAGATTAAGTTATTTCTCACTTTGCATTTGACACAATCTGTTTCTTCTTATGATTCAGAGGATGGACCTTCTGGTATGATCTGAGTCTAAGACCACTATATTGTTTGGCTTACCTTCTTAAAAAATACTTCTGTATATTAAACCAAGTATTTTCACTATTCCTGGGAGATAAATTTGATTATAAGCATTCAGTGTACATGCAGGCTCCCCTCATTCGCCATGTTATAACACAATACACTAGATCACTCAAGGGATTACTGACAATGTACTTATATTTCAAAATTTGTATGTATTAACATAAAAAAAAAAATGTTAGCACTTGCATCAGTTACTTGTTTATAATTTGTGGTAGATTTTCCTTGCTGAAGTTATATGTGCATACTGCATTCTGAACCATAGTGTGTGCATTCAAGGGTAATTGCTTAAAAGAGTTACAGAACAGTTGGTGATTTCTTTTCAGATTTTTGGCAGAGACTGAAGTGGAAAAAAATGCTTGTCTGTTTTAGAAATAAAAAGTGCAACTCTTTATTACACTGGGGAAAAGATAAGTAATTTCCCTGGAGAATTGGAGGCAAAATGAGAAGAAAAAAGGATGCTAAAGTTTCAAGAAAGAGGTGGAAGACCCTCTCCATACCTCTAGAGGTAGCAAGCCATTCTACATTAGCAGTCTTGGTTCAACACAGGGATGTGGTCAAAAGTGAAACTTCTTTTAGACTTTCTACACTGGGCTTTTGCCCAACATGCAGATTAGCATAATACTCTGTGTTAAAAGAAAGGTCCACAACATTAAACAGCAGGAGTGCTGAAGTCAGACTGAAGTTCCTTGAAAAAATTGAATATGGAAGTCAGAATGCTTAATTTATTAGTTCTGTTTTGATTAACAGGAAAGGTATGTCCCATTCTACACTTGCAATCCAAGCATCTATCCAAGAATCAATTCAAGCATCAATCTAAACATCTATCACCTGACTTTGTAAATGATTTTGCATTGCTTGGAGATGATTCTAACAGTCCAAGCTTAAATAATAACTTTCAACTCAATTGAAATGCAAAGACGAAATACTGCATTTGTTTCCCAGCTGAGCTTTTATTTAATGTGCCAGATTAAGAAGATTGTTCTACTTTACTGGATCAGAGTCAAGACAGTTTGACCAAGAAGCTCAGATAAGGAGAAAACAGGTCTTAATCGGGAAAACTCTCAATAAAACCAATGCACATTTTGCCTGAGTACTTTGAGCAGAATTAATCAAAGTATTTTTGTCTCAGCTAAATCTGCAAATACACTGTGACTTTCATACCTATATTTTGGGATAGCTACCCCAACCCAGAAGAGAGTAAAACCAAACTTCTCCCTTTCTGATGTTTGTTTTTATTAAGCTTTAATCAACTAGGAATCCCCCAAAGAAAACTCACACAGCAAGTTGGAACAGCATGATCTGTAACTCTAGTGGGTTTGGATTAAGTATAATGCAGCTCACCACTGTGTTGAACTACCTCAAAATGTCAGAGATTCATGGAGTAGAAGTGTGATTCCTTTGTCCCCTGTGCATAGAAAATCATGCCATCTATTGTATAACTACTAGTTTCTGTTAAAGACACAGACAATCCTAACAACTACACTTAGAAGCATTTTATTCCTTAAAACAGTGAATGTAGCTTGATTTGCATATTCAACCGTTTTCATCAGCATGCACCTTGACTTTCTTCTACAGACTTCTTGCTGTTCTTCTGCTCTTATGATGTTAAAGTATCACAGATATTAAAAGTTAAAACTTAAATTACATAGCTTGGAAATTGTGTTCTGGAAATGTTTATCATTAGAGAATACCTAAAAATGCTGTCTATACACGTAAGTAGCTCTAAAGTGGGCCATGACAGAAAGTGTTCCTGTAGTATCAGAAATTATTTAAATGTACTTAAAACTACTCACTGCAGGTCACCCAGAAGACAAAGTAAGCCAAGAAACCAGAGCTATTTATTAGGTATACAGCCATAGTAGCATTATGCTTATAAAAGTATAAAGTAGGCAACTAAATGGTTAAATTGGCAATTGTGGAGAGGGACTGTGCTCCAGTTTCCCTAATTCTTGCTATTTAAAGTGAATTAATGCTTCATTTGAAAAAATAGAGATTACTCAAGAAGCTTGAAGAGAAGGATGTGTGCTTCAGAGAAAAAAAAAAAAAAAGTCTTAGAGATATCTGAGTCTCCTGCAGATTGTTGCTTGTGGGAGGAAGAGTGTTTATTATTGCACAGACATGAGGACACAGATACAAGTCTTTATTACAAGCAAAAACATCAGTGAAGTAGCTGAAACAGTAATTTCACAAATATAAAATTAATGGATGGGAAATCAGAACTGGTCTCAGACAGCCTTTACACATGCAGTTCTAACCTCAAAAAAAAAAAAAAAAAGAAAAAAAAAGATGTTAGCATCTTCTTGGCCTCTTTCCATGACTATAAAATGGCATTAGTGTAAATGTGACTCAGACTTGGGATCCCTGGTCACTGTCGAAGCCAAGAGCCTAAGTATATGAAATCTCCCTAGCTCTGGTAAAGCACTAGTGCTAAATTCTGGGAAATGATAACACTGATTCATCTCAAAACCATCTATATATAACAGCAAGACTAGGCACACATAAAATTATGCACTATCTTGCCTCAAGGTTAGCAACATACTCCTAGTAGAAGGAAAAATGTTATTTTCATTTCCTGCAATCACGTGATAAATAGCTGTAGGGCAGATTCAGCAAGATCTCGAAGGTTGTGATTTTACAATATAATGAATGTATGTCTAGCTTTTTGTCACCTGAAAAAGCAGCAAAACAAAGCAGTACTTGTCAGTATTTTGCTTATGGCAGAAGCCAGACATTGTCCAGAACCCTTTATGAGACACACTGCTACCTTTTTAACTAGTTTGATTACAACATTGACTCCAATACTTCAACAGCTTGGCTTTCCAGCGTATGGCATAATTGGAAGAAGCAGCCAGCAGGTATCACATGTGAATGGGAAATGTCTCCCGCTGGCTCATACTGACTGTGAAACAAATACATTATCTTGTATGTAGGTTCGTGGGGGAAATTAATAATAGTAATAAAAAAGTCTATTGAAAAGATCCTTAGATGGGTGGAACATCTGCGTAGAATATGAGGCAAGTAAATTACCTAAAAAGATCAGCAGTAGAAAAAAACCAAACCACTGAGTTTAGATAAAAGATGAAGAGACATGAAAAGAGTAAGGGAACATTTTAAGAGATATAAAATAACTATTCATCCAGATTGCTTACCTAAAATAAAAAGCAAATCTTAAAGATGGCTTTAAAGGAATGGTAACCCTCCAGTTAACAACAATTCAAACCTATGGAGAATTTCAGGAAACAATTTTAAAAAGGTGTGAGAAATACACTGAGAAGAGCATTCTTAGGAGCAGGCACACTCAAACTACAGCACAAAAAGTTGGAGAAGGCAACTCATGCTCAGGACTGCTCACCTTGCTTGCAAAGGAACTGGCATTTGTTCCTACCCTACTTATTTATTGTCAGAATGGAGTAGACCATGGATGAAATGTTTAATTCTAATCATGCTATAAAATACTGTGTTTTACTGAAATAAAAATTGAATACAGGCACATCTATACCATCACCATCATGACTTAATGGCCTGTCTTGAATCAATGCGTTTCATTTTGATGATTCGTTGTTATACATTTCGGGGGATGACTCTTATAACCATTGTATTCAACTGCAATCATTGATGAAGTCGTGTGTGGTTCACAAAATGGTAGCACCAACATTGAAGAAGGTATGAAAATATACTGAAATTATACCAGATGGTAACACAAGCCTAGCAGGATCTTTTAGGGGTATCACTTCTAGTATATACGTGAAAGTCCAACAAAGACTTTAACTCAGCCACAGGACCAAATTGTATGGCTTTGGCTTTTCCAAACAGTAGAGTGGAGATTCATTTTGCATAACTTTTTAAGTATAAAAAGACCTAGAATAAGCACACATGCAATGCATATCCTCAAAGTCAACTCTACATTGCAAGACAGCATACCACAGTTTTACACTGAAGTAGGCAATACAGTATAAAACCTGCTAATGATAAGGTATTGTAGTTTCACTTTTACATTGTCAGCTGAGATCAACCCCAGGTATATTGTTCAGGGCTGACCTTGACCAGCTATATCAAAGTGTCAAATACCTACTTCTTGTCTCCAAAAGGATTTTACATTTTGACAGATACCTCACAGTAGCAATTTTGATGTAAAACACACCTTTTTTTTTTTTTTTCAGTGAAGATAGAACCTTGACAAAAATGAGAAAAAGGCACATCATGTTTTAAGAGTATTGAGTGTACTGCACAGTCCAAATGTAAATGAGATCAAGCCTATCATGGTGAGTTGAGTTGTGAAGAATAACAAAGCAAATAAAAGTCTCCCTCTATATTTTAAAAAATTTATAAGAGTGGTAAATTTACAGGAAAAAAAAAAAAACAACAAGTTGGATTCTCAGGTATAAAATGTATGAATTTTTCGTGTTTACAAGACTGCATCTTTTGGTGCAAGAGTTAATGCACTTTGTGAAAGTTATTATGCTGTGTCTTATAAGCTTCAGCTGGATGTGGTGGCAGTTCAAATTTCATGACAAAATGCTAATTTACCTCTGCTATTGAAAAAACTAATGAGGTGGTAAATATTTGCAAAGTGATGTTACATGCAGGTTTTGTGGGTTTCTCATTATCTGTATAACTGTATACATATAAAAGTAATGAAAACCCAAAACAGGCAGCAAAAGCTTAAGGCTTTAAAACTAGTATAGAAATGTGTTAGTGTTTTCTAATTGAAATATGATAAATTTAAGAGATCTTTAAAAAAAGTCCCTTCAAATTTCATCTTGGGTTTTCTACTAGGTCTAAGGTCTCATGGGCAGTGCTTAGGTGAAGATCACAGTTAAGCTAACATAGCCAATTTATTCTCATGATGGTTTTATTCTAGTCAAGGCAATGGCACAGTGTTCAGCAGTCTTAAGGATTCTCTTTGTTATGCTTGTTGCCTCTGGCTTTTAATTGAAGGTGCTATCACAGCATCCCTAGCAGACTCTAAATGTCACGAGCAGTAGGCAAGTAGCAGCACACAGTGCAGAGAGGGCTCTCCTGACCCTCTGCTATCTTCACTGAGGACAGCAGGATGTAAGATGTAACACTCTTCAGTAGCTAGAGGCTTCCCAAAATGAACTTCAGCAAAACTGAATACAAGGGAGGTATGTATTTAGCACCAGGACATGAAAATTAAAAAATACCAAGTGCAAGACAGAGAATGCAGAATGTTTTTACTGTGGCCACCACTGTTCCAAAGAATTAAAGTTCTTAAATTGGGAATTATTTTTGTGACCTATTTATGACAGATAAAACCCATAAATAGCAACTAGAAATACTTTGTCTGGAGCTGATCTGCACCATCTCTAAAGTGTCTTAGTAGGCACTGCATGAAACTGCTCTTCTGAAAAGTGCTCAGCATGCTGCTTTAAACAAGTAAGATTCAAGGATCACTGACATTCTGCATATCACAGCAGCAATGCCAGCTTTCTTATTAAAACAGTAAGTTTTCCTACAAGTCCAGACATCCACACTGAGCTTTTAACCATTCTGAAATGTGAAGATGCATGAATGTTTTCATCTCTCATCCTACTCTCCCTTTCAAATTGCTGAAATCAAGAAGCACTATCCCGTTACTGAGTTGCAATCTCCACTGTTATGCTTTGTGATTTACGTTTTTTGCTGTTGTTCCAAGAATCAATTTTCTATCACAAGTCTCTGTGACATTCTACACCTATTACAAATTGTGAATGGATTATGCCATCTGTGAGAAAAGTATGAACAATCTAAGAAAAAAAAAAGCAAGCAAGCAAAACCTATAGGAAAGAATTATTTTTCTACTTGCTGTAACTATGGGAAATACAGGACAGCTGCAAAAATTGCTGGTGAAATCCAGCAAGCTAATTGGTACTGCAGTATTATACAGTACTGCAGCAGCTGTATGTGAAGATAGATACAGAGGATTTTGGTTGTGGATGTCTGTAATACAGATGTTAACCACTCTGAAGGAAAATTATTTATACAAGCCATTATACCATACAAAACTAGGTTCACTCCTTCGTAACACATATCTAGGGATGCTTATACAATATCAATTACGAGTGAAACAGTTTTGTTAGTATTAAAATGCAGGTGTGTAACACTGCAAACCCAGACTTTCCTGTTCATCCTATATCTGCTTTTAGTACTTAAAAGTCCACTAAATTAAACATACTTCAGATTTTGACATGCAGCTTAGGGCCAGATAACATTTACTCCCTCAGTTCCAATTATAACCAGGAGTCATCCCAGCTAACATCTCTGCAAATCCACAATTATGGAGTTAGGCATTAGTTTCTCTTGTGTCATGACTTCAGCTCATTTTTGCAATCCAAATGTAGTATGCCACCAAGCTACAGAAAGTGTATGTTACATATTGCAGGAATGGATTTTCTTCTCGTGTTTGTATTAATATCTACGATTCATTCTAATTCAGTTCTTTTAAATTCACTGGAACAAGTCAAGTAAGTATCTATCTAGTTTAGAAAGTTTTATTCTCCATATTATGCTTCTATCCATATAGGCTTCCCAGTGCTTCAGATCTTTGAATCTTAATGAAGCCTGTTAGCTCATTAAATGTCCTTACCTACAGCAACATGCGGTTATTACTACTAGTTGGGTGTGCTACAACAGATCATATACAAAATGTGACACTTCTCTACTGTGATAGTACTCATCTGAGGGGAAATTTCAGATTTCTAGTACGTGCATACCTATGTTTTACAAAAATAAGGTACTCAGAGAATGAAAGAGGAGATTAAAAAGAGAAATGAGGAAGGACAGTGACAATATCTCATAAAAGAAAGAGATGTATTTAAGCATCAGCCAAATTACACTATTTTTCATATCATTTATAGTGGAAGCTTGAAGAGGAAAATACTTCACAAGCCATTAGTTTCTTGGTACTCTGTGATGGGTTAGAATATTTCTTAATCAACTGCTAAAGCACATAAGTAGGCCAAAGCCTAGGTTTGAGCAAAGCTGAGTAATAGCGAAATCCAGGGAAGTTCAGCAGGGCTGACATCAATAAATACATCACAGAACCGCAGAAGTGTATCAGTTTCTTAAGATTCTTAAAAAGTACCTATCATTTTGACAATTTCTTAGTCCAGAATTTGAAAAATCACATTAAGAAACAAAAGTTGTGCTTTGTAATCAGGCAAGCAGATTTGAAAACTACAAAAATGTTACCAACAAAAATGTTCAAATTGCTTGTTGAAGGTCTGGACCACCCCTTTGCCTGAAGGCACTTTGAAAGTGCACACAGCTCACTCAGAAGTAGTCCTGCTCTACCAGTTAAATATTATGGACTGCATGAGGTTCGTTGCAGTGTATTAATTCTATAGCAAAAATGGAGAGAAACAGAAGTAAATTTTCAAATCTCAGTTTTTAAATAAAGTTTTAAATCTCATTCATACAATATATTATCGTTTCATTCACACAATTCATACTGGTAGTCACCTACAACTTCATTGTCCATCTGGACTGTACCAGTACTCTTAAAATGATGGCAATCAGAAGTCAAGACATAGAGAATCAGGGCAAACCAAGGGTGGCTTCCCTTCACTTTATCCATGTTTCTCATCTATTTCCACAGTATAGACAAACACTGCTATTTTTAAGGTATTGCAGTTTGAGGAAGAAAAAAAAGATTGTAAAATAAAAATAAAATGCCAATCATACTAGTGGATCACCTATCTTGTCTCATTTTGTATTGCTGCTGATTGACAACCTGGTGCTCTTGTATCATACACAGGCAAAAAAAAATCAGGCATTCACTTCAAATTGAAACGTTTGACAGGTGTAGCAGCTTTCTGAAATGAAACTGATGAAAACTCATATAGTAAAGTCCACCTCCAGTTCCGGAGAGAGATTAAATTTCAACAGTCAAGGTTTACTGTCCGTAGACAGATGCAGATTTCTTTTTTTTTTTTTTTAATTTATCTGGCAGTTGTTAAAAATAGGGAAAATGACTAGGAGTTTTCTATTGGTGCACAGTTTACCCCCCGCTGCTCTAGATGCTGCAGACTTCAATGCAATCCATGTTTCAGGGTACATAATTTACAGAAATTAGGCTAGATCCACTCTCAGAAGTTGGGCACCTGAAGCAACCACAATGTTCAGATATATCCATTGGATGCTGAAAGGAGAGGGACTGGCGTAACAGCAGTATTCCCCAAACCTACCCCACTGAATGGAAAGCTAGTAAAACCAGGGGTTAAGTATCACTCCCCTTCAGGATTTGCATCTTATTCTACACAGGAAAAAAGGTGTTTCCTTAAATCGGAATTCATGAGTCTGCAGCTTGAGCTCCTGATCCCCTCCCTGTAAAAACAAACTTGTAACATTTTCTTCCAAATCACTGGTGAAGGCATTCCACCATGCAGTTCTGTAGCAAATCCTTTATTTCTCTTAAAGAATTTGAGCAAACACTCCCTAGAATAACCTAAAATATAGGTCATATATAGAAATATATGTATCATACAGATGCCTTTAAATCAAAACCACAATTGCCTCCATAACTTTATGGGTTTTGAAGGATCACAGATTGAAACCAAAATTTGCATCTATCAAGTTTACAGTAATTTGCTTCTAACAGGTTTAGTCATTTAAGAGATATTACTACTAATCAACAAGAGGCTCTAAGAATGGCAAATACTATTCACAACTAAAACATGCTCTTCCTCTTACTTTTTTTGCTGTCTTAAAGTCTGTATGACCATATAAGGCAGTGGCTACAGTAGCTTACTTCCTTGCTTGAAAATATTGTACAGGAAGATATTTTAACGATTTTTAACAATTAAGAAAACCATTCACAGAAATCTATTACTAGTAATGCATGAAAGCCTAGGAAGTACTAAGAATATCCTGCAAAATTACAAATAAAAGCAGTTGTATCTAATACTTAATTTGGCTGGAAAGAATGAGGGAGAATAGATGAGTATCCATTTGAGGCTACTAAGTGTTTTACAAATCAGTACCTGTATCTGTCCTCTCTCAGCTATCATGCAGTGAGAATATCTGTTTTAATTTTCTGGAGTGAGGAGAGGTTTCTATTTTAAAATGCTACCTAGAACTCTTTTCTGAGAACCTGGAGGAGGAAACAAAGGCAGAAACAAAAATCTGACAGATGATCCACCACATTTTATCAAATACAGCTCAAAATAAAATTATGTTTTAATTCATTTGACTCTGAATTAATCTGACATGTTTTTTTGATTTTGGAAATATTTTCTCAAAATCATCATATTGCTTTTATAAAGAAGTTAATTAACATCAGGAAGAGCTGCAGATGGAGTAAATCATATTTTCCCCAGTTTGGATTTAGCTTCAAATGTTGAACTGTTATTCTTAAGAAAGGGCTCCTTATATTCCTCTTGCAGCAAGAAGCCTGAATATTCCAGAACAATTTTCAAATAAATATAATAATATTTGTGCACAAAAAAACCAGTGTGGCATTTCACAAACGAAACGGCAAAACTACACCATCAGCTCATAGTAAACTACAGACACTGCACAATGAATCCTGACAAATGCTGAATTACTCAATTTTCTCTCTCTGCAACAGAAAACACAGGACAACCCATGACAAGACTTTAAAACAAATATCCCCCACAATTCACTAGCTGCAAAAGAAACAAGAAGTGAAGAAGAATGGGTAACTTCTGAGGCTGATACAATATAGATACCTCAGTCTGACTACAGATCAGATTTTTAACCAACTTTCTCTGTATTGTTACACATAATTCATGGTACCTGCAAAAAATGAAAAACAAATGGATAATTCAGGTCAAGTTTTCCAAGATTTTAAAATCCAGATTTTTTTTACTAAGATCAATATGAATTCAACATCAAAATCATAGTAGCCTCAAAGCTTCCCTGAATCCTTAGGTCCTAGGAAAAATCTACACTTGTTTTTGGACATCTACAACAAAGTTGTCATAAAAACCAATTTATTATTTGAAGCTTTCATAATTGCAAACTCAATGTAATAGTGCAGTAATACCAGTTTATGACGTCTTCCATCAGTAATGGTTATTTCTGTTTCCAGAGAGAGTTTACAACTCACTAGCACACAATCTATTACAACAAAATTATTGCAACTCTATTAGAAGGAACTTTTTTTTGTATCATATTTTAATGATAAAGGGACAGTTGAGACGGTATGATTTTGCATCTAAACAAGCACTTAAAAATCTCAGATAGCATGCTGAAGCCCCTTAAAGTGCAATGTCTGCCTAAAAGACACCAATGGAAATGCATGAAAGATGCCCCCCCTCCTTCCACATGTCAGTAAAATATTGCAGCACCTATTACAAGAAGGTCATGGATGTCCTGGAATGTGTCCAGAGAAGGGCCACAAGGATGATCAGTGGGCTGGAGCACATTTCCTATGAGGACAGACTGAGAGAGTTGGGCTTGTTCAGTTTAGGGAAGAGAAGGCTCTGGGGAGATGTTATTGTGTCCTTCCAGTATCTTAAGGGGGCCTACAAGAAAGCTGGTGTGGGACTTTTTAGGATGTCAGGCAGTGATAGCACTAGAGGGAATGGATTAAAACTAGAGATAGGGTGATTCAGGTTGGACATTAGAAAGAATTTCTTCACCGTCAGGGTGGTGAGACACTAGAACAGGTTGCCCAGAGAGGTGGTGGAAGCCCCATCCTTGGAGATTTTTAAGACCCAGCTGGATGGGGCTCTGAGCAACCTGATTTAGTGGGAGGTGTCCCTGCCATTGGCAGGGGGGTTGGAACTAGATGATCTTTAAGGTCCCTTCCAACCCTGACTATTCTATGATTCTATTACAGCATCCATTCATTTCTTATCTACAGCCTGGGAAATCTTCCAGACAATGGAATGTTATCTCACATAAACCAGGAATGAATTGATTAAACGCCCACATCAGACTATTAGGATAAGTCATTTACACACATTCCTCCACAGACTGGAAAGTCAAAACAGTAATAACAGAAGAACAAAGTCATGTAAGATTTTGTGTGTGCTTGTTTTTCCTTCAGTGAAGAAATGTGTGTGAGATGGTTGTAGTTCAGTAGCAACCAATAAAACCTCTAAGTGAAACTTTACAGACCACCAAGATACTCTGTGGGAGAAGTGATACCAAAAAATCAGGTATTGCCTGTGAGATCTTTCAAAACATGGCATGTCCATTTTGTCAGATATATTTTGTATGTATGGCACAGCTAAATGATGGAGTAAGAAGATCCAGAAATAAATGAAATGAACTCAGCTATTCTTGAACAGAATTTGCCCAGATGAGGATGGGTCCATTATGCATTGCATATCTGCCCTTGTACAGAACACGTATAGATAGGCAGTTCTATTATGAAAAATAAGAATCCTACAACAGATGAAGCAATCTTACTTAGAAATTGAAACCGGCACTTCAGACAGGTAGACTGAATGCAAATGGGTCACAGTTTTCAGATTTTTAACATCTGTTGTTTATACCCAAGAAAGCACATCAGGGGCAAGAAAATTAATTCCCCAATTGCTGTCAACTGAGTTAGGGAACAGCAATAAACAGCTTACTGTAAGCCTCTAGCTACAATAAAATTGCTGTCAATAAAAGTGTGGCTGATATGGTTTTGCTGTGCTAGAAGAATAAATTCTTTGGAAGCAAAAATCTGAAATGGAAACTAGAAAGGTCCTCTCTTGTTCCTATACACAAAAGAACATTATCACAAAATATTAATAGTATTAAACTCTCGAGATCCAGTTCTTACTTTGATGTGGCACTAATTTATCAGAATTTGTGAAATTTTGGCTTTGCACATTCAGGACAGATGAGACCCCAGTAATTCAGATAAAAAACTTTTGCATGGGAAACATTGCAAGAGAAATGAAGCTTGCTAAGCTTTTACTGTCTGTATCTATATACACAAAATGTTCCCTACTCTAGTTTAGCATTTCTACTGTCACTATTGAAAATGGTATTATAGCTTAGGGTTATGTTCAGATTTCCATTATAACCCCCAGTTTTCACATGCTCTTAACTTTCTGAAAAATTCTTCATTTCAGCTGAAATTTTCCATGCTTGGTCTCAGCTCAAAGATGACTTTCTTTAGACAGTTGAGCAAAATCTGTTAACCTCTTTTTCAGTTATACATGGATAGAAAAAATATGCTGTACATTTTCACCATTTCTAGTATTTTAGTATAGCTATTGATATATATATATGCAGAACTAGAAAATAATTGAATTTTACATGCAGATGTTTTTCCAGGTGACTAGTCCTCACCCAAGACTAATGTCCATGCTAACACATAAAACAAATACAGCATAAAAAAGAATGGTATTGTACTTTTTAATCACAAGTAATAAAACAAGGCCACTGAAAATAATATCACACACAGAATTATGGAATGCTATAGTTTTAGAATATTAAAATTTGCAGGTGGTATAGACTTTGCACCGTTCCAATGCAGATTTCCATCAATTAATTTACGGACCTTGAAATTGCCACTCTCAGCATATCTAATTAAGGGTCATTATTTTTTTTCAGATTTTCTTTTCTCTTACATAAACCCCAAAGTCACAAATTTAAACACTCCAGAGTAAGATAACATCAATTACTTTTGACACAGAAATCTTAAATGATATGCATTGACCAGCAGAAGCCTGGCTACTTGTTCCTTGCTCAGGCAAGTCCACTGACTAAGAAAGCAGTAAAGCACACTCCACAGAGCTTATGTTACTGACTATATAACTAAAAATACACATTTTTCTTGGAATGAATTTAATTTGTCAGTCAAGCCCCAAATCCTTAATTTCTGCCACCAGAGCACAGAAATAAAAGGACAGTGTTTACATATATTTAGGTTTCCTGAATCTACTAGAATTGTGCACATTTCTGAAATTTACAAATTATCATATTGATTTAGAAAAGTGCTTAGAGAGTGTGCTTATGGATGTCTTTCCTGAAGACAACATCTGAAGTAATTTGGACTTTAGGGATTTGTTTCAGTCTCACCACTTGGAATGAAAGTTAAGCATTTTGATTAGGAATGAGACTGAAGGTTATGCTCATAACCTGTAGTGATACTGATTTTAAAACCTGTGTTATTTGTCACTGCTGTACTTCAAATCTGATTACATGAAGTTGTTATAATTTAAATCTGGGATAACCACAGTAAATTAGCCCTAATTTATTTCATTATTTAACCTATTGTTAATCTAATGACACTGAGTAGGAATTTTTGTCTGTTTATTTGCTTTTTATGAGGTTTTTTTCACAGAAGAATACAACACGTCCTCTTATACTGTATTGCTGTGTAGCTGTTTGGTGTAGTGACTTAGTAATTTGAAGTGCATTTTAAAGTTCAATCAAATACTGAAAAGAACACTGATTGAGAAGCCTGCATAGATTTCAATATTCCTTATGAGTCATAACACTGATTTTGGAAGCTTAAGCTGGTGGTGTACAACATCCTTTCCATACTCCTAATTTTGTGATTTAGCATTTAGAACAATCCCAAGTTCAAGTATTCAAAAATGCTCATTTCAGAGCATCCACCAGGTTTACTGCAAGATAGGCACTTGAAGAAGGCTTTGGTTTATATCCTGGGTAATTCTGAAATATGGGCTTGTGCAATTCAATGTGACAAGTGAAAACTTAACCACAGAATTTCCACTAAATTTATTGATGATTGCACAGAAATTGCCCAGAAAAAAAAAAAAAAACACACCCAAAAAAAACCCCACCACAAACACACACACAAAAAAAACCCACAACCAAACTATAACCCAAGTAAATTTTTATTAAACAATCTCAATCTATTTTTGGATTCTAAAAGATTACTGACTTAGGACCTAGTTCTAACAGATTTCCAGGGACAAGTTCCCCTTAAATTTAATGGGATTTTCCTCAAAGGAGGTCCAAGTGTGGACGCAGGTCTCAGCTCTCTATTGATATACCTGCAAGATACATTGCATGTGTATTTACCCTGGACTGAAAGTAACTGTAAGTAAAACTAGAGAATGCTAGTATTTCTCATATATATATTATTCCTGCATCTACTCTTTCTGCATTTTAACATCCTCCACAACAATTCCTACACCCCTTGCAAACCACATAAAAAAACCTTAACAAATATATAGGTATCTTAATACACCTTCTAATATTAGATAGAGAGAAACTAATTATATTAAACCTCAGGAAAACAGTACGGTGGCACAGAACTAAGAATCTCTTCCTAAAGGAATTTTTTAAAAAGTTTTTCAGATACTGCAGCATTAGCTCACACTACTATTCAGCAAGCTTTTTGAGTATGAATGCTTCTCCTTAAAGAGCATACTCTACCACAAATCTAAAAAAAAAAGACATAAGAAATTGTATTTATTTACTGTGCCAGTGCATATTAGCTAAAATGCGTTCTAACTTCCAGACAGAATAATAGAAAGACTGCTAATGATTATTGCTACTGCTGGCTATACTCCTCCAGACAAAAAGCGACAAGGGGCTTTAAAAGGTTATATCTTTTAACACTCATCATTGGGAAAAAAAAAAAAAAGACACTATCTCCTTTCCCACAGAATGAAAATACACAAGGTTAGTTTAGAATTACATTTTCAGTTACATATAATATGACAGTTTCTGCACAGAGCAGTCCAAATCATACAATAGGAGTATCTGCTGACTTCAAAAAGGATTCAATAACACTTCAGTGGTATTTGAATCCAGCCCATACAAATGTATAATGACTGATACTACTATCAAGCTGAAACTAGCATATTTAATATAATGAACAGAGGTAACTTGGAGAATACTGCCACAATTTCAGTGTGCAGAGCTAACACATTCTGTCAGGTTAGCAATTTTTGGGTCTTAACTGCCTTGATGCTGTGGGGGATTAAGTCTGAGTTTCCTAATAGAGTTTGGAAAGCTAATTTAAGATAAATTAACATCTCAGAACAGAAAAAGGAATGTGGAGGTTTTGGGTGTTATATTTTGTAACTAAAACTGGAGAGAAAACTTCAACTGAGTAACCGCAAATTATGCAGAGCTTTTCTGTAAATTTGTTGGGTTTTAATTGGTTCTTTTTTTTTAACTAATGTTGATGGCATGCGACAGGCCAAAGATGGCTCTGGAAGAATACCCTTCTCTAAAGTCCTTAGAAAGGTTAAGGTTTTGTGAGAATTTTCTGTGATGTTTTCAGTGTCTCATTGTAAGTACGAGTTGTTTTAGAGCAGTCACTTTAGCAGAACTGCCTCAAAAGTGCTTGTTTTATTCTTAGCATATTGTTAGTGTGACACCTTACAGACACCAAAAGTCAAGACACAGTTCTGGGAACATCACTTGCATCGAAGATAAGGCTAATGCAACACCAAGAGGATGACTTTATCCTAAACTTGGCTACTGTCAAAATCTTTTTGCAAAGACAAGCCTTAATGTGTCTCACTTGATTCTCTAGGATTCATATCCTTAATAAATTCAGACAAATCACCATCACTTGGAGGGTACAGCACCAGCAGAAATACGAATGCGACTCTGAGCGCCTACAAAGTCAGCATGGTGAAAGCGAAAAGCTAAGGAAGCTGCCTTGCAAACATGCAAACTTAACTACTGACCACTCCAGTGCAACTATCATTAAATAAAAGCTTCTTTGGCTGTAATATCAGCTCAGTCCTTCCCTCCCCCCCTTTTCCTAGCTACTGCAGGGCTGGCACCGGGCCAGCATAAGCGACATAGTACCTTAGTGCCATCTACAGGCTACGCAGGTACGCTAATTTAGTGGCAAAAGACAAGCACCAATAAAATAAATTAGACAGCACCGCTTTTAAATCTTTATTAGCAAGGAATTATTAGACCTAAGAAAAACTAATGCTGGATTTGCTTGAAATATGAGTTTCTCAGCCTCCTAATCCCTCTTCATATGGAGTATTTCACAGTTTAAAATGAGCTATAACAGACCACTTATGCATTACTAAGATGAGAAAATATTTACAATGGGCTGACTTTTTTTTCTGCATAATTCAGATGTATTCAGAGGACGCATTGCTTTCAAAAGTATGCTTTGGCGATTTTTTAAAATATGCAACAAACTGTCTATGCAATGCCAGCTTTCATCTATTACAACAAAATCATTTTGAACTCAAAACAGAGGAAGACTTCCATATGGCTTAGTTACATCCTACCAACAAACCACGTGGTTCACAGATGAAGTAGATTAGAAATTCAGCTGTATTTGTTAAGGAAAAAAAAAGAACTCCTTTAGTAACACTAACTTAGCAAGGTTACAAATCAGCTTGAACTATAAAAGAAACTCAAGCCAACTCACTTCAAAAAATCAAACTGAATGTACATATCCCTTCAATCTTGAAACAGACAAATTTTCAGACGGAAATTTAGCATGTAAGCAGATACTCTTTCTTCTTCAATAACTTTTACATTTGGACAGTCAGATACTGGGGAGAATAAAAAAAGTCTTTTTTCAATTTTGTTTATGCCCATGTATGATCACACACATGTATGCATAAAAGTCCTTTAACAGTAAGAACAATATTATTCGAAATCCAAAGTATCAGAGGCATTTTGCAAATGCATGGTTAAGCCCCCAGTAAATGAGAAAGGGGTCAAGGTTTTTTGTTTTTTTTTTTTTTTTTTGTTTTTTTTTTTTTTTACTTTGTTTTTGGGTTTTGGTTTTTTTTTTTTGTTCCCCCCATAATGTGATTAAATTAAATCAGACTAAAATGAAAAACATCCACAATATAGTGGCACTTTTAATACTGGTTGATTGGGCACTTGTATGCAGTACTTATAGACCAGTAAAAGTGCTCGTTTACCTGTCTGGTGTGTAAGGGGCCCTTTGTCTTGAAGCCTCCTTGGGAACTGCACTCTGAGGCACTGAAGTGATCTGAACTAGTGGAAGAGCGTTTTGAAAGGGTGTCACAACCACCAACAAAGGTGTTGTCCAAAGGGAGTTCCTGAATCACGTGGTGCTTTTTCACTGAAACTGGAGTGTCAGGTTTGAGATGAAAAGCAGACTGTGGAGAGGCAGATTTGTAATGCTTGGCAAGATCAGGACTG
>VWZY01001541.1:128682-170926 GCA_013399075.1 Chloroceryle aenea | reverse complement strand
GACCCAGCGCGCGGGAGGGCGCTCCACGTCCAGGAGCGCAAGCGCCTTGGGGCGGGGGTGGAAGAGGACGCGCAGCAGGGGTCAAGAGTCGCCCCGCTGGACGCGGAGTGGGGCAGAAAGGGTCAGGGACGTAATCCTGGAAAAATACAAGGGTTTGATGTGTTTTTGGGTTGGTGGCGTTTTTTTTCTGGGGGACGGGGACGGGGGAGATGCCTCTGAGCGCTCTCGGTCCCTCTTGGGTGGGGGGACCCGCTTGCGTGGGGGGATCCGCTGTGCATTTGCGGATCCGGCGCGAAGCGCTGGTGGCCGCGCATCATCCGCGGCCTGACGCGGGGCCGCTGCCTGGCGCCGCGCAGCGCCGGAGGAAACGCTGTGCCCTGGCCCATCTCCGCGTGCTTCGACTTTATATTTAATACATGCCTTTTCATTTATAATTCACACGGCTCTGACTCCAGCCCTGTCTGGGCTCCCATTTAAGCCTGCACACCTTTCTGCTTTCCCTTCCCGAAGTGTCAGCTGAGATCCTTATGCAGGAGGAGGGAGAGAGCTACTCTGCGGGTTTGGGTTTTATCTCCTTAAACACTGAACTCGAAAACATTCCTCTCGGTGGTTTGATAAATAATAAAAGTGATCATTTTGCCTTCCCCATAAATGACACCAGTAAATTAATGCAGCTAGCCACAAAGAAGCATCACATGCCTGGAAGACGGTGTAATAAAATGCCAATGTGTTACGATATGAGTGACCTCAAAAGTGTGACAAGAAGATGATTATAGTGCATTATACATAGTGCATTATATGTAGTGCCTTTTTCAACGTTTTCTGAAGCATGAATGAACCTTCATTTGACTGTGCTTTTATTGCTGGCTTTTCTCAGCTTGAACCTGGAAGCCGTATGACAGTACCTACCCAATTTAGTATGCCCAGGTTCATGGCCATGCTGGCTGCTGTTTCTGGTTAAGCCTTTTAAATATATATACATACAAAAACTGAAGAACATCAGCTTTTTACTTTTTCTGTATGCAGTAATATATATAGATATTTTACAAATTTTCAGTTGATAGAATTGTCTAGCAAAAGATCAGAGATCCTGCCTTGAAGATTTTACATTTTCAGATGCAGACTCTTACCTTTAGACTCCCATATGCATCTGCACATATGACACACCATTAACTAATGGTGGAAACTGCTCAGATCAGTCAGAGGTCAGTAATTTGCATGGCTTCATGTTGTGTGGTACATGCTGATAAATGTGCGTACCCTTGCTAGTCATATGGATGCAGACGCTGTATGTGAACATTGCACATTCTGTAGTCCTGTGATGTGTAAAGATTAAACACTCTTAGTTTTACTGTGCTTTGTAATTGTGTCCAAAAGACTCCTGTTACAAATACAGAAAAAAATTGATCCCGGTTTTGATGGCATCAAGTAAGGGTAGCAAACAGAACTGAATCTAATAATAGTTTAAGAAAAATGTTCATTATGTAATACAGAAAGGATGGCTAGAGCCCCAGCATTGAAAGTCAAGCAAGTGACATGAAAGAACAACCTTACTGCCAAACCACTTAGAAAAATAATTCTGTGAATGAATTAAGTGTGCAGTTCTTTCATCTTTTAGAATACAAAGCAGAATAGCCATTAATAAAGAAGATAATTAGAACTACTAGTATTCTGTGTAATGCAGTCTGCTTTTGAAATACAGCATGTTTATGTATGCGTTAATAATGCACACATTTTTCCTGACACTAGTCATATCACAGCAGTATGGCATCACAGACATTTTATAGCCTCATTCTAGTAACATCACAGACATACAGCATTCTTATTCTAATCACACCATAGTAATTTCAATGTCACATTGTAGTCACATCACATAGCCTGGTAATAATTATTTAACTTTATTGCTAAGCTGAATAGTTTTCTGTTTGCTCAGGCATAACTTTAACTTGTAGTCAGAACTGATTGGCACATGCTCATAAATGAGGTCTACTCATGTACACAGGGTTAGGCTCATGAAAAGTTATGAAGACAAAAATAGGTAATATTTCAATGAATTTGTGGCTGTTGGATTTAAACCCAACAGGGTCATAAGTCAGAGTAACAGCATAATTTTACTCTTTTCTGAAGTTATTTTAGAGAGCTGAAGATGTTCACATGCAGATCAGTCATGTTAATGTTTATGTGCTTTCTTTAAAATGCTGTAGTTCTTGAACTAATTGTACATTATTTGCCTCATGGAAGAGGCAGGTCTTCAGACTGTAGTATTTGCATGACAGATTGTAAATTTCAGGCCCGGAACACCTGAAGTGGCAAGAGCTGTCACAGTGGCTTCTGTTATTGGGAGAAAATTAATAGGAAGGGCTGAGTTCCGTAGCAGGAGTTAGAATCACCCAGTGCAGCTTTGTGCTGCACTGTGAGGAACTGCTCTGAAACATGCCCCATGTTCACTTGAGTAGCTATGTTTTCTCTCCCAGTAGCTTTTTATTCACTAACTCTTACATTTGAGAAAACTGCAATATTTGATGTTATGCTTTTCTCAAATGCAGCCACATACCATTATTTATATTGTTCCTTAATAGTCTCCTTTCTTTACCATGATGTATTAGGCTTTTGTCTGCCTATAAGAACACTGGACTCCTAATCACCTATTAAAATGACTTCTGTATTATAGCCTATTAACTATTCATCCACATCATCACTTGTTATCTTCTCCTACATATTACTATGTATCAAGTTCTTTTCCATATCATATTTGACTCAAATTCTAGCATGCTAGAAACTGACTCCAATTATTCTGTGCTAGCTATAGTCAAATTGCAGTAAATGGAATTGCTTACATTGTATCACACTGGCTACAGGCTCACACAATACATTATACATGAAACTGATTCACATTATGCTTAGCCTAACTAAAGACTTTAATCTTGAAGTGTTGAGCATAAAATGGTATCATTCTTCACTGAACTAGCTCTGGTCACTTGATCATTTTGTACCTGGGATTGCCTCTTACAGGCTGTTATTAAAGCAAAATGGATTTTCCTCTGTTGCAGTTGTACCACTTTCTGTGGAGAGCTGATTCATATGCTAATGAATGAGCTCTTACTTCATGCCATCAAACTGCAACACTGGAACCTGACCTATGGAGAACCTATAGCATAGTTTCCCCTTCAGTCCAGCATACTAAAAAAATGTGTTACAAACAATTACTCATGTGTTCAAATATATGGTTATGGGCGAGCTATTTATCAAGTCTTAAAATAATCCCTCAAGCCTTGTTTCTTAACTTTTGCTTAAATCGTTAGCAAATACAGCCTTGGGTTCTATCTCCCATAGGAAACACTCAAGGCCTAATTGCAGCTCTGCCCAGTGTTATAATGTCACTGCAAAGATGTTTGGAGTTCAGTGTGGCAGGTAAGAAGTGAGAACCCCCCCTGTTACGGATCATATTTAATCCATTAAGTAATCCACCTCCACTGTAGACATTTGCTCTTCTCAAAGTAGCACTGGTGTTGCTTTGTCCTTGGCTCAGGCTTCTGCCACAATTCAGTCTCACAGTAATGCGAAGAAATCCAGTCTTACAAAAAGTACTGGGCCATAAAGTGTTGCTTATCATCTGCTGAGTTCCTAACCCCCAAAACTTCAGGGAGTTTGAAGATGAGAGAAAAGAATACCACAAAAAGGGGGAGCAGTGAGAGAGCCTTTTCTGCATGTCCTTACAAGCATGTTTCTCCTTTCAAGCATGCTGCTTTTGTCCAGACTTTATACACTTAATGGTTTGGATTTCAGGAGCTTGCTTCAGAATTTTCTTCTCTTATTGAGTACAGGGATTGAATCTGGAGTCTTCATTTACATGAGAAGTTCAAATGAAGTCCATAAAAATATTTTGAGTAATGTAAACTATATGTAACTACAGCATTTTAAAAAGCCAGGAAATTGAATTATAAATGATATTTGCTTAGTATACTCAATTTTATAATTTCAAAATACATTTAATTATTTTTCAGAATGGTTGTGAGAGCTCTAGGAAAGGAAAAACGCTTAAGCAAACAGTTCAGGACTATATATTAATCTGTAATTTTAAATAAACAGCTGTAGCTAAATCAGTTAATGATTAATAATTTAAGCCAATTGAACAGTTTAGATGGGGCAGCAGTTGCAGAATCAGGCCCTTTTAATGTGTCTTTCTTCAGGAAAATAAACTCAGTCCCTGGATAATCAAATCACAAAAGGGGCAGGTGATGACCTTCATTCCATTTGAATGGCAGAACTAAATTTAACTGATTTTGCCATTTTTTTTTTGACTGACAAAGATTGCAAATGTCAGTTCATGGCTCTGAAGGGTCTACAAATGCACAAGCTGAAAACTGGCATTTTGCAGTGCCAGTGTTTAATCCCTGTCACTATATAATACAGCAAGGTGATGAACTCCCATTAATTATTGCTGTTTATTTAAAGGTACAGATTAACCTAGAGACTTGAATTGTTTGCTTGAAAGTGTGTGGTTTTTTGTGGTTTGGTTTGTTTGGGTTTTTTTCCTTCACAGGGCTTTAATAACTATTTAGTAAAACAATAAAAATCAATTTGGATATGACAAAAAAGAGAATAATAAACAAGTGCATTGAAAATGCAATTATTGGACCTTTTAAAGGAGCTGTAATTGCATGTGGCACAAGAAGAAGAAAATGTTTTATTCTTTACTATCTTCATGCTATTTATTACAATGGAAGTAGCTGATGAATCAGAATAAAGAAGCAGATTCCAAACAGTTTGCTTTTGTGTAAGGTGAAAATATTCCAAGACTTATAAATAACCTGGTGTCTTATTGATGTCTTATTTAAAAATCTGAGAAGGAAAAAGACAGGAAAAGAAACGAAATCTAAAGGTTCTCAGATAAAACAACAAAACAATCTCTGAAGAAAGCTTTAGTAAAGCATTTTCATTTCCATCAGAAAGGTAATGCATCTGATTGATGGACTTATGCTGATACAACGTTGACAGGATCAGAATGAGATCCAACGCATGGAATGAGACCTCCTTCAAGCATTTTCTTCATTTTTCCGCTTTCAACTTCTGACCTGCTCCTTGCTTGCACAAAAAATAGAAAATGTTCAATTTAAAACAATATATATACTCACACTAATTTGCATTAGTGGGATTGACTTCTTTACATTCAGATTTGAACCTAAATATCTTCTTTTTTTCAGTCCTATTCTGATGTCAGTCATGCCTCACCATTTACAAAAGGTTACTAAGGTAGTGAAGCTTGATTAAACTCTATGTCCTCTGGGGGAAAAAAAAATACTCCTTTGACATAGACATAGCTTCATTCTTTAAATTACAGATAGGCAGGCAGACAAATGACTAATTTCTGTTTAAAAGCATTGTGCTGTTATGATCACTTCTGATTTCTAACAATTTTGCTTTTGTTAACGTTCCAGTTAAACCAAGTGATCTACAGTTTGGAGGTATTAACTTTTTGGGGTAGTATGTTTTGCATTCTGGTGGTAGAAATACTGCAAAATCTATACCCTTTCATTGTGCAGATTATGCTCATCTATTTACCATGCATATATATTGAAGGGAAGAGCACAGATTCCTGAACTACAACCTCAGTGTCTCAGTGTCATGGATGTGATCCCCAAAGAACCTTTGTTCTTCAGGGCTGGAGAGATATAAAATCAAAGGGGTGTGTGTCCCTCCTATGGGTGGTGGTACCCCAACTCTGTACTGCCACCATATTCAGGCAAAGTACTTTGATGTACTTTTGGCTTTCTGGAGGCTAATGATCCTAATGAAATTACTCTCATTAGAACAATGAGGGGGAATCACAGATCAGTGTTGGGTATGCATTTAGGGGATACAAAACATCACTGAGTATCTTTGCATTCATTTACATTCTAAAAGTATATAAAGAGAAAAAAAAAGTCTATGTGACTACAATTTGACTTCCCCATAGATTTTCACTGTTCCATTCAGTTATTTTATTAGCCAGCTTCCTTAATAGGCAGAAGTTATTCTAATTCTTAAATAAAGTGTTATCATAAATGTGGTAAATTCTAACAGAATCAAAGTAAAAATATATAGATAATGGATCAGTACTTTCTCTTCATGAGACATTCATAGTAAGTAAATAGTTTAGGGTGAGAATAAGACAGAGAGTGTCATTGGTTTTCATTTTTACTTCTAATAAATCACTGCTTCTGCCTCCCATGTTGACAAGCAGCAGATGTTTCAACACAAACTCCATCAAAGTTAGTCATTTTGTCCTCTTCCTTATCAATGTTTCTGTCGCTCTGAGGACGACATGCCTCAGGAAATAAGTAAGCACCTATCTACAGGGGCATCACTCAGTCATGCTTAGACAATTATCACAGCAAAACACACCTCAGACCGATCAATAATTGCTTTCCTTGTCAAATTTCTGGATGTCACAAGCAACACCAAAGAGAGGGATCAGACCAGAGCAAAGCCTTGTCTAGACAGGTAGATTATTTTGCTTTTAGTTCTGACACAGGCAGGAAGGTGCTGCTATGGACCATAGCAAAGCCTAACAAGGCACCCATCTCCTTCCCAGCAACTGGCCTTGAAGAAACTCAGGTTGCATAAGCAAGTAAAATCTGCCCTCCCAGGGAGGACACCTTAGAATCAGAAGAATGTAATATTAGGAGTAGCTTGGAAGTGCCATAGTTTTTTCTGGCAAAGTTTGTTATGACATATGCCAGAAAGTTGTTATTTTTAGGTGGATTTACAGGGATCAGTGCATAGATTCCCTTTCATATCTCTGTCTTTTCCCTTTATCTTTTTAAAGCTTGGATATACTGGCTGATTAGCTTATATCCGTGCTTGCAAACCTGAGGCCTGTGATGAGGAGGTGATACTTGTTTCCGAGATATGGTATTTTGGAAAACAATAACTCAAGTTTATTCAGAGTCTGATTTAGACATTCTTTTTCTGTGTAGCATCTATCTATGTAACTGTTTTTCACTGAAGAGAGTAAATTTGTGTAATAAAAAAAAGAAACCTACGGATTTTCTTGGACTGTAAGCTCAGATAAAATGCATGCAATGCTAGAAGACGTATGAAGGCATAATGCAAAACAGGTAAGTTAATGATTCTATGATCTCATTTCTGCAACTGGGATGTCTTTCACTTTCAGGCATTGCAAAGTATTAGTCATTATAAAACCAGATCCACCCTGCCTATGCTGTTATCATACTGGGGAGGAGTAGTAATTACAAAGCCTTTTTTCCTACTGCTGTCAATCCCCCAAAACACCTGTGAAATTTATTCAACTTCATATACTAAACATCAGTCATTTGAAAGGTGTACCTCATCTATTACATAGTTTACATTACTGTTCAGCTGATTCTTGACTGAGAAATGTAGGGAGACTTACTGAAGAGGATTTTTTTTCTTTACAGTGTGAGTGCCAGAGGACTTCAGAATATACGATGAGAGTAGCCAGTTGTATTCAGTACAATAATGTGCTGTTCTTTATTGACAGAAATGAGAATTTCTCTAATCCAGAAACTATGAAATTCTTATTAATATGATTACATTTAAGTGAATGAAGAGACTGTCCCTGCTAGCCCAAGAGATACATATTTTTTACAGATGGTATAGCAGGAATCCTTCTCAGTACACATACCTATGCTACTAAAAGAGAACCAGTGGAGTTGTGACCCTTTAGGTTTTTTTCCCATTAATTATTTGGTCTTGAATCTTTGAACGTGAGTGAAAATCTCCATTCTGTTGATAAAAGTGTTTGTTAACCCACTTTGGTCTGTGATGTGTCAGTGCCCTATACTTTTCATATGGAACACCTACCCAGGTATTCCTAAGCTAGCCCTATCCATCACTTGGAAGCATGTAATGTAAGATGCTCTAAGATAAAAGTCAAAAGCTTTTGCCAAAGCTTGGCATTATTTGTCAGTGATGCAGCTACGGCTAAAGAGTAACCTCTCCACTTTATTTATTTATTTATTATTAAATGGATATAGGCTTTCAATAAGGCCACAGAAGTTGAACTTAAGTGTTTCTCTTTCAAAATCTCATATGTTTTAATTTTCCTAAAAAATAAGAAATAAAGAAATTTAAAAAGTTAGTCTTGAATCAGAAATGCTGTCTGGCTTTAAGGCACTTGTAACTCATTTCAAGATCAGGACCTGCAGGTCTTAGTAGTATTAAGTGAAAGTAATCTTGAAAACCCAGCTTGTCCCAAAAAATACAGACATGAGGCTCATTTTCATAATTCTTTCTTTAATTGTATGAACTTAGCATTACAAATGATTATGTCAGTGTTCCCATGTAGCCTAAGGCAGCTCTAATTTGAAGTATACTGTCACAAATTCTGTTCTCATTAACATTGATACTGCTTGTTCTAATGTGAAGAAAATCTTTCATAATACTGTAAGACCACTGAGAAGATATATGGTTAAAAAAAAAAAAAAAAAGACCAAAGCCTCAAAACCCCCATATCTAAAAAGGTCTTATTTGTCTAAAGTAAGTTATGGACATGATATAGGTATCCATCTGCCTCGTAATGCAATCCTGAAAGTCTGAACTGAAATGTCATTGAACAGGATGAAGTTTCTTCACAGCTTGCTTCAATTTACATGGTTAAAATGTCTGAGAAGCTGAACTTGTACTTTTGTGTCCTTTCAGAAGCTTCTTAGCCTTGGACTGCCTGAGCCACGTGTATCTCAAGCCCTATCAGAATCTTCAAAGAAGATGCTTCTTCTCTCTGGATAAAACAGTGCATACCTACAAAATCAAGCTTTGTGTAAAACAGAGTGTGTTTTAATTTGTCTTATTTTTAAGCACAACCATGAAATTTATGTTTAAATGGTTTTAATATTCCTTTACCCCAGAAGGCACTTAGCAAGTTTTTGTCTTTATAGACTCAAAATCACAACACTTAATTTCTGGAAAACATCTTAACTGTGTCTCCTGATGTTGATGTTCACTTTGATAGTATGGTTAAAATCCTGCTAATCTGGGACAGGTTATATGTGTGTGTATGATGACTTCCAAGCATAGTGGAAAAAAACAGAGGGAGAGTCTTGGCTTACATTTCCTATTCCATAAACTGTGTACATCCCTTGCACAAAACAGTCATGAAGAAAGTCCTGCGTAATGTCAGCAAGCATGACCTCCACAAATAACTTGAGTTCTGTGTTAAGATACTCTCTTAATAGAAGTGTAGCATATGCTCAAATCTCGAAGGACAGAGGGGAAAAAAAAAACCTTGTCTCTCCCTCTTCCTTGGAGAACCGTCAAGAATTTCCAGCCTCAAGTGTTCTTGGCAGTTCAGGTCTGTAATGGGTAATTCAAAAGCATTCCTACAAACAGTTATTTTCAGTTCCCTAAACAGGTCTTTTTTGTTCTTTAGAAGAATCTGTTAGGAGGTGAAAATTGAAAAGTTGTTCAAAATACTGCTGCAATATGTACAGCTACATAGTCTACTTGTACTTGTGGATAGTAGTTGCAGTTCCTTCTTTGACAGGTTTAAATGAAAGAGTGGCCTCATTCATTTCTGAAGAGCACTCAGAAATTTTTCACTCTTCCCATGTGTTCTAGAGTCAACCAAGGTGCCCCTGTAGGAGACAGGCAACACGAACATGGGCATTTCCACCACTAAATGGCTTCCTGGAGCTAATCCAAACTTAATTTACTAGCTCAAGTCCCATTAAAATTATGAACTTTACAAAATTTTATCTACACAAGGGGACTTTTTTTTGTTTGTTTGTTTTTTATCTATCAGAGAAATATCAGAGAATGTCTTAATTATTCTGACTGTAAAAATAAATAAATAAAACAACCCACAGAATTATAGATTGATTAATTAATCCTTCTTGAAGACATTTCCATCTAAATAGCAGTAACTGATCTAATGAACTTAAATTTACTGTGCTACAATGAATACAGATTGTGCAACAAAGAATAGGTTTAAAAAAAAATTTATACAGTGTCAAGTTTAAACAAAGCCATCCAGAATAATTATGTGTGTGTATGTAAGAAGGTGTTTCAGTAATTAGGAAGCTTTTCTATTATATTTTATAGGTAAGGATGCAATGAAAACTATTTTATCTGAAAGACTAGTCTTTTCCATTAAAAGAAGAGTACAGGATTTTTATTTAATTTTATCGATAAATCTAGAAGCTCTTCTTGTTTTCACTGAAACTGCTGAAATCTTGGCCATTGACGTCAAGAGAGCAGGCTTAGACTCAAACAGTATTTGTCAAATGTATTTCGTTCAATTTACAGCCATTTCTTATAAACGCCTGCACATCGTCTAACATCATCTAAATGCAGTAAACAGTGTCATCTAGAGGATATTTTTAAGTACTGCATGTCATCGACAAAAAGACATACTTTCTATAAAGATTTTGACAAGCACAGTGAAAGCATGAAGCCAGACAGTTGCCATAGGGTGGTTTTGTTTGTTTGTTTGTTTGGGTTTTTTTTAGTATTATTGAATACACTGTGCTTTTGGGACAACAGAAAGACTAATACACTGTTACAACATACTTGGATGCCTCAAGGCTGTTCATTTAATCACAGGCATTTAAAGAAGTTAAGCTAACATCCACTGTTACTGTGAATTTCTGGTTAAGTTCACTTATTGTGACAAAATATTATTTAAAATTGGCATAGTAGAGAATAAGGTAATAATTTCTAATATCGTGTAATTTTCATCAGTGCATATTTCAGTAATTGCCTTTAGTTATTTGTGCATAATATAATGTAATGCAAATTGCCCCAAGAAATTTATAAGCAATATTTTTAAAATACAACTAAAACCAGCAAATAATAATTGTTAATTCATGAAACAATAGTATGGGACCTATGTTAGGAAATGAGCTCTTTAAAAAGACTTAAAACAGAGGCATGTTTTGAATGTCATCTTATATGGACAACTTGACCTTACTAAGAGGTTTCTATTTCCAACCTTAGATGCAGCAAGTAGCAAGAATTAAGAAAACCTAACTCCATCAATAGGTAATGAATTAAAGAGGTCTTCCTCTCCCTTTATTTTATAATTCAGTTCTGACATTTTCTGGGCTAAAATCTTTATAAGACGTTTTTATTAAAACAGCAACAACAACAAAACACGTACAAACAAACAACTGAACGACTAATCAATGATTAGTAACATGTACATGAACATGTAAGTAATAAATTGCTAGGGAAAATGTTTGCCTTAACTGAAGACAATAAAGTCTCTCTAGCCCATGTCACTAAGTGCCACATCCATGTCACTAAGTGCCACATCCAAGCTTTCCTTAAACACCTCCAGGGATGGTGACTCCACCACCTCCCTGGGCAGTCCATTCCAGTGTCTGATCACCCTTTCCATGAGGAAGTGCTTCCAAATATCCAACCTAAACCTCCCCTGGCACAACTTCAGGCCATGCCCTCTCATCCTGTCACTAGTTAACTGGGAGAAGACCCCAACCCCCACCTGACTACAACTTTCTTTCAGGTAGAGAGTGATGAGGTCCCCCCTGAGTCTCCTCCAAGCTGAACAGCCCCATCTCCCTCAGCCTCTCCTCATAAGACTTTCTCACCAGTCCCTTCATCAGCCTTGTCATTCTCCTCTGGACCTGCTCCAGCACCTCAATATCCTTCTTGAAGTGAGGGGCCCAGCAGTGCACACAATACTGGAGGTGAGGCCACACCGGTGCCAAGTACAGGGGGAGAATGACATCCCTAGACCTGCTGGCCACACTATTCCTGATACAAGCCAAGATGCCATTGACCTTCTGTGCCACCTGGGCACACTGATGACTCAGGTTCAGTTGAAAATGCAGGAATTAAACTAGAAGAAGGAGGATGCCTGTCACATGATGCTTTCCCTGTTGTAGTGGCTCTCTCATAAATTTGGTGACAAGGACAATAGGACCACAATCTTCTTTGTGATCAAGTAACAGTAGTAACAGTAATTAAAATAATAAAAAATACTATTTCAAAACCAGTCATGTAATTCAAAGACCGTGCTTTCTCAAGTAAAGAAAGGTGAAGGGTACGGAGGAAGTGCACAATATCCAGAGCTTCTTCCTGAAGAGACACCAACCATGGCCCAACAAGGGACAGGTGCTTTGTCAAGCAAAACCCTGCTGGATTTGGGTTTTTACCTGGTAACTGCATTTTTAAGGAGAAAACAAACATGGTCCTGCAGTTGCACAGAACCTTTCTTATTTCATGCACTCTTTTTTATTTTCAGATGGAGGAGAACTATAAGACTGCTTCCTGTGCAGAAATCAAAAGGCAGAATATGCAACACAGGGTAAGGTTTTCTATGGTAGTACTTCTAACATGATCACTAATTATATTTGGTGTAGGAAAGGAGGTGCTGTAGCGGGGTATCTGGAGGGCAAATGTGAACACTAATGAAGGAAGTGAAAAAAGCAAACAGCTGGGCTTCCTATCTTAAGATAAATGGGGAAATGGAAACAGTCCAAAGGAGAATCAAATGGGAAAACATGATCTCTTGCAGTAGGTTTTTGTTTTGTTTTGTTTTTTGTGTGTGCCAAAGTAATGCTTTATGCAGTTTAGTGGTAGACATGATAATGTTTAGGAAGCACTAGGTAGCAAAAAATGTGGGGGTATTTTGAGAAGAAAGGGCTGTAAACAGGAAGAACAAGAATGAAGCTGAAACAAAGGCAACACAAAGAGATATAAATTGTGAAACAGAAAGGAGAAAAGCACTGGTGTAAGCTTGGTATAATTAAACCAAGATTTTTGATTATCATTATACAACTATAATTTCAAGCTAATTGCTAGTTCAGTATGAATATTTACATTTAATGCATGCTGATATTTGATAGTATCACAATGAAGTTGTACCAGTTGTCAGGTTGTCAATGCTTTGACTTCCTGTGTCCTTAAATGATGATACAGTTCAGTGTATCATCAGTAAAGGCACTGCCAGATTGTCTCAGACTGTCCCCACCAAATAGCTTCAGTGCTATTTTCTGTTTAGTGAAAAAGATCACACAAACACAGTTGCACAAAGTGTGAAACCTCAAAGTAAAATTCCTGATGTAACTACCCAAAATGTAACTTATGCCCAAAATTAGGGTGTTTTTTATTAATTTAAAATTAATATTTGTATTAAAAGGTGTAGGGATGTCCATGAATTATCACCATAATTAAGTGTCCTATAATGATCTGCATTACCATCTTGTTATATGCAATGTTGGGGATTGTTTCTGGGTATAGAGAGTTTATTTTTCTGGAGAGAAGCCAGGCATTTCTATTTCCACATGTAGGGATCAATGGTAAAAATACTATAGTGTTTCATGAATTCATTTTTGGGAGAGACATGGTACAATTTAAAAACTGTAGGAAGGAACAACCCTGACGAATCACATTTTTCTCTGCTACACTTCAACAACAAACACTTCTCGATCCTATTTTTACTTGCTCAGTAACAGTTAATTACATGCTGTATTGAAAATCCTCCATTGCACTGACAAACAGTTGAGAAACAGCAGGAGTTTGTGTAGCAAATACCTGCCCTTACATACCAATTCATGGAACTGGGAATCTCTCTTGCAGACAGCAATAAAGATGAGGGTAAAGAAGATAGTGAGAACAAGCTTTAGCTGATGGTGCCAGAGGATTGCTGCTGGAACCATCTATTAAATGTGGATTCCTAGCATTGGACGAGAGAATCACATTGAATTGATAGGATAGCACCGCCAGCAATGGCAGGAATATGTTTGCTGAAAATTTATGCCAAGGTTGCCTTGGATCTGCCAGTATAATACCAATATAAGATTTCCTTCTGCATTTTGTCATAAACACCTGGAAATTTACCATTTCTGGCTGCTACTGGTCAGTTGTAAACCTACCTGAAACTGCTGCCATGTTACACCTAACACTAGCATCAAAGGGTCTCAATAAAAAAGCAAACTAGGAGGACACACTATGATTTGTGAAGCTTTGTATTCTCTGATGGAAGCTCTGGAAGCTGTTTGTGCTTGTTTTTTTTTCATTGGTAGTTGTTTTGTTTTGTGTTTTTCTTTTGGTATTGTTTGGTTTGGTTTGGGCTTTTTGGAGGGGGTGGTGTTAGTTGTTTGGTTTGGTTTTGAGGGAGGGGTTTGGTTGGTTGTTGCTTTATTTTGTTTTGCCAAAAAGTTTGATTTTATGTTTTTAGCTTTTGGCAGAGTATATTTGGAACACTTTGCACAATCACAAACCCATGTACATCAGAGTGCTTGCATTTCTACTGTTTGGGTTGGCAATTTTATATCATTTATGTCAATTATTAATTTTCAAA
This sequence comes from Chloroceryle aenea, assembly GCA_013399075.1. Taxonomy (NCBI): domain Eukaryota; kingdom Metazoa; phylum Chordata; class Aves; order Coraciiformes; family Cerylidae; genus Chloroceryle; species Chloroceryle aenea. Next base: position 156,639 of record VWZY01001541.1, on the reverse strand, counting down.
CATTTTATGAATGGAGATACACATTTAGAACTTCAGGCTTATTCTTGCTTTTACTTTATATGTTGTATGCATGTTCTGTCTGTAGTTAGGTGAGATTCAGACAAGCTGCAGCTGTGTCAAAAACTGGTCAAAGCCTGCATCCTCCAGCATATCTTCGAGTCCTTACTGCAGATCACCTAGTTAAGGGATCTTGCTAGAGTGCTCTGTGGCTCCCATCTAATCTATGTGATCAGATTTCATTTACAAAAAACACAAAGTGCAGAGGAAGGAAAAAAGGTGGAAAAATTCATAATTTTCTGCTATGGAGTTGAGCCTGCAGCAGACCCATCCACCCAGAGAGTAATGGTTAATCTAAAGTGGATTTTGATTTCTATTTCTATGTTTCTATTTTCAGATTTCTATTCCCGTATTCTGGTGAGATTCTACTTCTGAACATCAGATTCAAAGTTAGTTAATAAATGTCATGCTCTTCTGCATGGGCTATCTAAAATCGAAAATATTTATATAGCTGTGTGCATATTATTTGCAGAAGGAGGCCCTCATGAAACTCCCTTCTGCATTCATACGGTAAGAAAGCAAACCACAAAAAGAACTCCAAGAGAGAACAAAAGGATGAAACCAAAGCAAACCCAAAAAATGTTGCTTAGCACTGCAGTCTGTATCACTCCAGGGAGATGGTCTTTGCCGCAGATATTTATATGTTATGAGTAGAATTTTTTGAAAAGCAGAGAAACATTTGCAAAAGACAGACCCATAAATGGTATATTACAGGTTTTTTCAGTGCTGTAATGTTCAAATTAGAAGCAAAGACACAAGCAAAAAAACACATGTATACATGCGTTTTTGAAAACATTTAATTTGGAAAAATTATTATTATTTTTTTAATATGATTTTTAAAGTTTCTTTTACTCGTCCTTTCTCTTCCTGGTTCAATGGACTGAGGGATAGTTTTGTTAGGGTTTATTTTTATATTAATAACTTTGCACCTATGAAAGCTTCAGAATGATGAAAGAAAAAATTCTTTACCTTTAAAAAATTGAATGTTGGAAGATTGATAGACCAGAAAAATTACAGGCCTTAATATTACTTTTGGTGCTTTTTTGTTTGTTTGTTTTGTAGAAAGCCTTGCCTATTTAGATGTCTCCCTTTTTCCCGTTTATGGTCTGATTCCTTTACAGCAGACTGCTACAGACCTCATTCCAAATTTGTGACAGTGTACTTTTTATCCTTTCCCTTCTGGTGCAGCATATTCAAAAGTTAAAAAGCCTTATCATGTGAATATGCTCACTGACTGACTACACGAAACCCAGGCATCATGCATATTAGTCTTACGCATAGACTGACTGATGCCATGCTTTAGGTTACAGGTTCTGTAGTTTCATGTGAGGTACATTTCCTAGTGCAGGATCATATGCTGTCCGAGGTGTATTTCACAGCTTTTTGTAATTCCATTTTATCTCAGCATTTTATCACGTATAATGCAGAACATTTTTAACAGCAAACTTTTCCTAGGAACATTTTACAGCATAAGCTTGCATATGTATGAAAATAGAGAGAGATGGCAGAGCATGAATGAGGCAGGAGGTAGAGAACATTTTTACCCTCTAACATTTTCAACACTCAGTGCAAAACTCTTATTTTATATTGGAATTTGTAGGTGTCTTCTGAGGATTAAAAAAAAAGGGAATTTAAGACACAGAAATGTCATATTTTGGCTCTAATATTACAAGGCAGAGACACCTTGCTGTTTGTGCCAGTATAGATAACTATGTTCTTTTATCACCTTAGAAGGAATCCTTCTGAGAAATAAAAATCCTTAGTAGCTTCCTGATCTGTTCTTCTTAAACAAGCAAGTTCTCTGTTTTCCTGGCTACACAAGTGAATGACATTTTACGATGTAAGAAATGTGGAAGAAATACACATAGGATTAGTTGCTTGTCCTCCAACAATCTCTTAAATTCTTTTAGCCTTTCCTACTGTTCACCACACTGTCACCCTGATATTTTAAACAGACTGAGTTATTCGTTTGTTCACAGTTTCCATGTGCAGTGTGTTTTGTTGAAAGGCTGCACTGGACAGCAAGGTCAAAAGCTGCTGCTTTGTTTTGTCTGGGATTTTGAACCCTCTGAAGGAAGAGGGAGATGGTGTTATCTCTGAGAGCGAGCTTAGAGCCCTTGCTGGTAAGCCTTTGGCAGCAAGTGCAGGGTGGATCAGTCAGGAAGCCTGCAGCTGGCATGCAAGCTAGTGAGAAAACAGAAAGCAGAAAGCACAGACACAGAGGTGATGGAAAGAAAACTTTCTGAAACAGTCGGAGGGTGTCTGCTGCAATCCACGGAGAAAAAATGCTGGATGAAGAACAAGGTCAGAAGGAAGGATGGACTCAGTATATAGGGGAGAGATTTATTTTCAAACAGTTTAAGCTTTCCCCTACAAAATCTTCTTTTTTCTGTATTATAATAGTTACCTTGTCCTACCCTGTGACCTAATGAGCAATTATTTTTAACACTCAAAGCCCTATTTTGTGGTTTGACGTAAGGAATAATGTTGGTATGCATACCTCATGTCTCTGTCTGACTCAGTGTCACATCATACTGACCAGCAATTTGCACAACAAACAGCCTCTCAGGTACAGGAGAAGAGGAAAACTTTACTGCACTGCCAGTCTACATTCAGAAGAACAGAGGTGGAAAAAGCCATAGTGTCAGTATGGTTTCCCAAAACAGGAAAGGGCATATGAAGGTAACATTTCTGAACTGGATGTAGGGGAGAGTATTTCTTCTCTAGTGCCAAGTCAGCTGCTGCTGGGAGCTTATTAACCTCTGTGTATGACCATTGAGGAATGAATTCCTATCAGTTTACAAGGCATAGAAAATGTTATAAGGCAGAAGATGGAAAAAGACATGGTAGGACAAACCAAGAGCAGTCTGAAGGGCACATCTTTTTATTAAGCCTGTCAAACATTGCCTCCTGTAATAGCAGTCTGAGCTTTCCAGGTTTTTTAAGTAACTCAGTGTTTCCCCCATTACAGTAAAGACATGATATCTGTTTAAGACTAAGACTTTTAAGAACCTTACCCCCCATTCCCTGGTTTCCCACAAATGCGTGCTCTCAAGCACAAACAACTTCACTAAGTATATACTAGTGGCCTGACATTGACATAAATTTTATCCAACCATTCCTAATTGCCTTTGGAAAGTTAGAAATGTGAGTAAAAGTGCAAATACCCTTGTAAAAGGAAAAGGAAGTCAGTCAGTTGCTGGTCACAAAAATAAGGCTGACAGGAAAGAAAAATACTGCCTTTCAGTGACTTTGCATCTCCCAAAATTAAATATAATGGTATGCTAATACTATTCTAATTTGAATGTGTTTTTTGATTCTAATTTGAATGTGTTTTTTGTAAATGTGGGTGGAAACCACATAGGAAATAATGTCATAAACCTGGAAAAAAGAGAATCAGGTCCATGGTGATATATCCTGAAAAATGCACAATAGGTGGGTAAGATCACAGAATCACAAAATCATTAAGTCTCGAAAAGAACTCCAAGATCATCAAGTCCAACCATCTACCTAACGTTATAATAACCACTAAACCATGTCTTGAAGTGACACACCTACCCATTTTTTTAACAGGGTTAGTGACTCCATCACCTCCCTGGGCAGTTTGTTCCAATGCCTAATGACTCCAGTATAAAAAAATTTTCCTAATGTCTACTCTAAACCTCCCCTGGTGCAGCTTATACCCCTTTCCTCTCATCCTATCGCTAGTTACCTGGGAGAACAGAGCAACACCCACCTCACTACAATCTTCTTTCAGGTAGATGTAGAGAGCAATAACCTGTCCCTTCAGACTCCTCCAGACTAAACAACCTTCATTTCCTCAGCCAGTCCTCGTAACAGCTTAGTTGCCCTTCTCTGTATCCACTCAAACACTTCAATGTCTTTCTTATACTGTGGTGACCAAAACTGAAAACAATAGTGGTGAGCTGTGGCATCACCAATGACAGGTACAGGGGCACAATCACTTCCTTACTCCTGCTGGCCACACTATTTTTGATACAGTCCAGGATAATCTATAAAAAAATCTATTCCATTGCAATTCTGGACTGAGATAAAGTATCTATGCATCATCTTACTGTGTGTATATATCTAGTAATGATGTCTTCTCTCTTAACTTCAAGATTTTTTTTTCTATATCCCCTTCTTGATCATTGTTTTTGTGAAGATATTCCTCAAGGAAACAAGTCAGATGATTACTCAAAGCATGAAGGATGTCTTTTGTTTGATAAATCATAGTTTCAAATGGACCTTTCTACTGTCTTCCAGAGGACTGAACAGACCTTTGCCATGATCTTGGGGGCCTCAGAGAACAGGTGGATGCAACATCCACAAGTTTTGCCCTCCATTTAGTTTATCAAAAACCAATAGTTTCTTATAGCTAATCTTTGAACTTTGAATTCCAGAAGGAAAATAGCACAATGTCTTACAGCCTACAGGAGAGCAGTTAGGCAGCAAGTCCACAGGTTGACTAGACTGTACTCTGAACTGATGTGCACGTATGTACTTTGGTGACTTGTGTGCATCCCATTTATCATAACTTTGTTTCTTTTTTTCACAGGTTTAATTTTTTTTTGCGTATAGTTATCTCAGATTATTTTCTTTTTTTAAATATAAATTATTATGCACTTCCATTTTTTGTACTTTAAAAAGACCACCTTTTGAAAATATTTTACTGATACATAAAAAACACTTTTCAAAAATATTATTACATAAAACTTAAGTAAAACAATGCAAGTTCAGTTTGATAAAAATAAGGACAAAAACAAGAGAAAGTTATTTTCTTCAGTATTAAAAAAAATCAAGATAGACTATATGATTGTTTCTCAGTGTTTTGGAGAAGTCTCTCACCTCTGTCAACTGAGCTGTGGTGATGCTTTCACAGATAACATGAAAACATGTTATCACTGAGTAATTTCTGACCTTATTCAAAGATCTCTCTTTCTTTACTTTAGTCATCAAAAAGCTCTATACACTTTTGTGAAACACCCTTGGTGTTGACAATACTTTGTTTCTGGTGAGCTGAATCACCAGCACAACTGTAGGTAGCTACTGATCAATAGCAACCAAAGGTGACACATTTCCAGAAGATGCTGTCTGTGAGCTTCTGAACTCTCTGGAGAACTCAGAGTTTGGCATGAGACACCCAGAATCTTAAACAGCCTTTTTTTATCTCCTGATCCTATAGTTACTACTGATCTATGCAGCTCTGAAAGCAATCTTCTTCCACCAAGCAGTGCTTGCTTTATGAACATCAAAATGGCACTTTAAAAGAAGAATATGATTCAAGCAGCAATCACATTCTTCTCCACAGTTCACAGCTCTTGTTGCCAAAACTATTGTTTCTATCATTAGCTTTATTAGCAGCCTAATTAGCTAAATGACATTATTTAGTGGCAAGTTCTCCAGTACATCTCCACTAAATATTGCATATTTCATGTGGATTTTATTCATAGGCTGGCAGGTCGGCAAAAAAAAGAGATGGACAGAGGACAGAAAAGCAAGTCCAACAGAATGGCCCTTGCTATGCATTGAGTGAAACCTGATTTCTATGTGCTCTTGCCCAGGCACAGAAGGAGCATCTACCAGCTACCACTTTCCCTTACTTCTTCCACAGAAGAGCAGCTCCCAGGTATTGCCCAGACAGTTGTAGGAGCATGTTCTCCGCCTGGAAATCTTTTTTCATAGGGGAAACAGGAACAACAAAACTCCTGAGAGTTAATTGCATTCTTTTAAGGACAGTACAGCACACACAGTGCCACTTAGTATGAGGCTGCCCAAGATACAACAGTTGATGACCACTACAGGATTGTATTATATTTATTGCCAGTGCTGTTGCAGTAGCATCCAATGCTATCAACATATACCAAAGGGCTGTTTATATTCTTTGATACACTACTTGATGGATATTCTACCTTGACTTTCTTTTCCCTGTGCTGCTTTTTAATATATCTTGTAATCCTGTGAGATCAACTCAAATCAGCTTGATGTAAAAGTGATTTTAAGTTCCTTCACTGTGTATTTAACTGTTGCTTTCTTATGCAGAGGGTAACTTTCCTAGATTTTTTTTTTTTTTTTTTTTTAATCTGGATATGCCTAAGGAAAAAGAGAAATGACCCTTTTATAGTTTTCTCAGAAATCTAACCACCTTGCTGCCAAAAGATACAGGGAATCTTTCAAAGTCCTGTTAAGCATAAACTCTGTGCAGATCATTCTAGTCATATTGGTAGTGACCAGATGTATGCATCCTACCACAGAAGCAGCTGTTTATCTGCTAGGCCACGTAGTATAAAGTATTCTAATTTAAAACAGATTCACGTCTGTAGAGGAAATGAAAAATAAACAGTGAATTTCAGAAAAGAAAATAGGAGGAAATAGACCTGTGTATGGACCACCAGGAATTGTCAGATAGATCACAGCCCACCTTCTCATGGTTGTGGTATGTGCAGTAAAAAAGAGTGTCGGAAGTCACAATTCAGTGTATAGTTTTAGACATCTGTTTATCCTATGAAAGGACTTGCTACCTCATTGAACCAAACTTTCTTCAGGCATTTAAAAATTCAGTTCACAATATCCAGTCAAGGCCTCTCACATGCCGAACACATGGCCAATGTGCTAAAACAATCAACTGAAGGACCAGCAGCATATAAAGTGATAATGCGAGATAGGGACTGAACAGGAAAGACTGACAATGTTTCTAAAGTCCCTTTGGTGGAAGTCTGCTGGACTCAGATGACTGTTATAATAGAAACCTCTTAACAGTCAAATCTTAAATGTTCTAATGCTTTATTTCCACACTTTGTCTTCATATCTCATAAATAGTTGAAGAACTCTTCAATTTTGCAGCTGTTATTATAATTAGCAAGCTAAATGGTTTTGCTTTTAAAACTGTGAGTCACAGTTAACTGCTTAAAGTTACTGCTATAAACATGTACTTTACTGACATCTTAAACCCTTTTTTCATGAGACTGCCTTTTCTTTCCTGGCATATACCTCTGTTAATAACAGTCCCACATCCCTAACCAAATAAGTGGCTTATCAAATCTGCTCCCAATTTATCTGAGACATTTAGAAGTCAGTGGTTTTTGCAAGTAATTTTTCTCATACATTTGTTTGTGTGGTATAGGCCTAATTTAACCTTCTTCTTTTCTAAAACTGTGGCTGTAGTTCACCCTGAAACTTCACAACATGTTTTGCTATGTTCAGGGTAGTAAAAAGGACGTTTGGATTCTTTGATATGTATGAAACATAGATAAAAGTTGTTGTTACCAAATTAAATACACTCCTGATGAAACTCCACTGGTTTTATCACATTTCAAGAGGGCAAATTCAGTCTAATACTTTGAAAACCATTAATAACTAGAGAAGGACTGGAAATAAAATACTTACAATAATAAGTTAAATAAAATAAAATATTTACAAATACTGTGTATTGGTCAATGATGAAGAGGAAGCATATTCTGCACAGCTATGTCATTTTAGTTACCTCTCCCTGTGGATGCGAGGCTGTCAGAAATAGATACCTTAAATCTCTAACTCTATGTACCTAATTGTATTATAGTATAGTAATGTGATGAAATTCAGAGGCTGTGACGGATATAAATGCAGCATGATTTTCTTCTTTCTCAGGTCATCAGGGACATTGATAGGGATCCAGGGAAGAATTTAAGTACTGCAACACTTAACTTTTGAAAGCTCTGCAGAAAAACTATATATTCACCTTTTTCAATGCATGGGGAAAGTGCGGTGTCACAGAAACTTTCGAGCTGAACAGGGATTCAAACAAAATAGTCAAGTTCGTTGAAAATACTGAAGATAGGGAAGGGTAGGACCTCAACCCCTTCCTCAAGAAGATGTAGCTATTTCTCTGACAGAAGAATTCTCTTACAGAAAAGCCTGAGACACCTCTTTTACACATTGCTATCCAAAACACAACAAAAAAACCAAACCCTGAACAACAAGAAAGCTTACAGAAAAGTCCCAGTAACTCTCAATATAGTAACAGAGTACTCATCTCAAAGGAGGCTGAGGTTAGAGGTGAGGATTCAGTTCTCAGAGTCTCTGTCCTAGGAGACTACAAAGATATTGAATAAAAGTATTTTGTGTGATGTTGTTCAAACACATAAAAGAGTTTACCCAACTGAAAGTCCCTGGTGAGACCAGCCATTTAACAGCCTTAGCAAGGCATAGGCACAGAAGTGTGGTATCATCAAGACCTCTATTATGGAGATCACTGGACAGGAAATAGTGTGTTTTCAGATACCTGTAGATGTAGGTGGCAGTCCAGGCTTCTGACCATAGTAAAGCCACATTGCTGGTGCTCAGTGTGCAAGTCACATTGTAGATGTAGCCTACTGTGAGAGTGACACAGTCATTGCAGTACTTTTAGCACAAAATACGTTTATTGCAGATCACTAGCATGCCATCTAAATTGGTTGTGAATACTTAGTACTGCAGGCTACATTTTTTTCTTTCAGGTTTCCAGATTCCACAAGTTTCCAGTGTAAGCTGTTGTCCTGTCATTAACATTACACATCAGGGTACAGACAGCCTCAGTTTAAGGCTTCTTGTTTACTAAAAAGATAAAAAGATCCTTGTAAGTAGCTGACTGTGATCCAAGCAGCACTGACAATAACAAATTCTTATTTTCATCCTATTTTATCTGCACTTAAGCAGACTGAAGAAGAAATGTAGAGTGTACAAGACTCAAATGTCCATGTAGCTTGTTGAAAGATCATGAAGAAATTTATAGCAATATTTAGGAAATGACTAATATCTTCTGAAACAAAGCTTTCCCTTTAGGTAAAAGCCATTTTTGTTTTCCTATTGGATTGCAAGAGCTGTCAGAAACATGAATTAAAAATATAAAAATATTTTAGAATAAAAATATTTTAGAATAAAAATATTTTAGAATAAAAAGAATTAGTAAGGCTTATCCTTCCCTTAGATCCATCTGTCTTCTCAAAGAGATTTAGTTTCTTCACCTGAAAAATATCAGAATCAAATATCAGCAACAAAAAAGGGTAATAAGGAAGAAACAAACATGTAATGAAATATGAGCAAGAATGAATTGCAATGCCTCATCAGAGACAAGCATTTCAATTAATTTTTGAAGTGTTTTGGGATCCTTATAAAATTCTGCAATTTGTGAAATAAAGAATTATCATTGCTGTAAATTGCAGCATAATTTCTAAGTGCCTAAAGAAAAATAAAAGCAATATGGAAATTTCATTAAGGAATAAAACTGTTTAAATGTTTAATCTGGACAAGTTGTTCCAGCATTCCTTTATTTGTCAAGCTTTACATGGAGGAAATGTCAGTGACGAAGGTATGAAAGAATATACATTTATGCAGGTATTGTATTTATTACCACAGACATATTCAGACATTTAAAAGGCAAAGAACAATGTACCAATTTTGTGTGCCACAAAATGGTGCTGTTGAGTTCAATTAAACTTGCAGGTGTAAACGGTGTCAAAATTTAATTCTATACATTTTGTCTTTGGATGTCACCATCAGGGAAATTGATTTCCTTTTTTAATTCTTGGGGGACCCTTCCAGACGTTAGACAGAATGACTAGACAGATCAACAAGAAACTGCAAATAGGATTTTTCTGTATCTTTGTTGTTACTGAAAATAGGACATAACTCCCAAAACTATTGCTTGTGTTGTAGAACAAATTCTCTCCTGATGTAAAATGACACTATTCCATTGACTCCTATGACGTTACACAAAACTTGTGCCAGAATAATATGTAGCTCTTTATCCATTTATCTATAAGCTGGTTGCTGTGACTTAATTTCAAATGAATTATGTTACTGTTCTTGGTCTGTGCCCTTGCAGCACTTTATTACTTAGAAGGCTAGTTCAGCAGAAATAAATAAATATGTGATTTGCAGTCTCAGCAAACGTCCTAGCCAGGAACAATGGTCTCTCTGCAGTCTTCCAGACTAATTGCCCCCAATTTCCTGCTCTAACCTTCATACCCTATTCATTCCCTTCTTGCACTATTCTCCTTACTCTTTTTCCACTTGATCCTCATGTTCAGATTTCCTCCAGTGTCAGCAAGTCTTTAACCACCAGCTCTTACATATTCAAATTCCTTTAGAGGATATCTTCCTCTACAGTGATCATAAGAAATGTGTATACATTTAAGTAAGTACATTATTTAAGAAAATAATACACTTTAAATCTTTCCTCCATAAGCTCTTGCCCTGAATTTCTGTTTGATAGTATAACCTAGCATTTATAGTAACACATACTGTCATTATAATTGTCCCCTGTCCTTACTAGTACATCATCTTCCAATGTTTTCCTAATTTCATAGATAAAACCTGCTATCAAATATTATAAGCAGTTTACTGACATTCGTACATGTAGGAAGATTTTAAAGATTATATAAAGGCTGATTGGCAGCAACTTTCCATTCAAAAACTGAATGCAGTAGCAATAAGTTAATGATAAGTATTAATAAAATCATGTTTAAGGTCATTGCTTAGGTACTAAGGACCTTTTGATGATTAGAGAATGTGTTTGAAAATTGGTCTGGGCACATACTTAACAGTCTGTGACTTTGGAAGGCATTAATCCAGAACATTGGTTTCATTTTCTCATTAAGTCTTCTCCATTATAGGAAGTTGTTTGTGAGGCCTGTTGGAATCAGTGGTGCACAGGAAGGATGAAATTAAAGAAACTCGTCTGAGTGAAATAAGTAGTTCCCAGACACTTACTTTGGGGGACACCTGCTGAATTTAACGGAATTGTTTTCCACAGTCCAGCTGCATTTCTGCTGAGTAGTTAGCCAGGTGTGGAGACTGAGCCTATGAACTTTGTGTGCTTATCCACTATGAAAGACCATGGTTCATTCTGTTGATAGAGTGTGTAGGTACAAAGTAGGTAAAAAAAATTCATGAGAGCCATGATAGCTATAAAATGAATATGTTACATTGTTTTTGGATCCTTTTATTAATTTTATGGTAAGAAAAAAGCACATTTTACATACACGTGCATGTTTTCAGTTAAGGAAATATTCCTAACTGGACTTGACTCTATCTGAGCTAAGCTAGCTAATGTTGATATGTTTTCCAACTATATACTTCATCCTTCTTTCTCTTCAGATTTCTCCATCTTATTTGGTTCATCTCCTGCACTGGTCTGGACTGGGGGAATTCTATGCTCAGCTCCTACCTTTTAGATCATTTACCTGTATTTCTTATGGCACCATTAAAATAGCTATACTATATCCAACTTCTGACTTATCTGACCTGGTGTTCTCATGTCTCCTGTGAACATTTAAAAAAGGAACTTTCTACCAAAGCGGTGGGTACTCACCTCAGGACTAAAACCCCTGCTCCTTCCAAGACAGCCCTAGTGATGTCTGGTGTGTGCAGCCAGCCAGAGCTGGTACCAAAGGAGACCTTAATCCAGGCAGTAGCTGCAGGGATCGCCCAAACCCTGCTCCTGGTGCAAAGGTCAGTTCCCATACAAGGTGTGCTCAGGTTGATGTCAGGTGGCAGTTACAAGAAACCATTGAAAGGCTGCACAGTATTGTTAGGGCTGAGATGGAGAGATGTGGGTGGCTTTGCAAGCATGTTCCTGTCAAGGACACCACCATGAATGAGGCACCTTGAATGCTGGTGACGCACAAAAGCAGGACTCCCCTTCAGTCTCCACCTTCCACAATTGCAACCACAAACAGATCTGGGATTTTAACAGCCACAGACATGAACAAGGGCTGCAGGAGGTAACTGTGATGAAAGCAGCACACAGTAAACATCACAAAAATTGATGACGAGTACTCGTAGGGAGTGACTCTCTGATAAAGGGCACTGGGGCACCCATCTGCTGACCTGACAGTTATGAGAGGTCTGCTGCCTCCTGGAAAATAACATCACAGGCATGACTGGAAGAGTACTACAACTAATCAAAAACACAGACTACTATCCACTGTTATTCTTCCATGTGGTCATGAATGACACAGCAAACCAGAAGCTGAAGCAGAATCAAGAAGGACTATAAAGGCCTAGGGGTACAGGTAAAAAAAAATAAATTGGTGCACAAGTTACCTTTCCCCAGTCTTATCAGTTGGACGAAATGGGGTAGCCAGAAATAGATGTATAATATACATCAGCTTCTGGCTATGTGGCTGGTGTCATTTAGAGGGCTTTGGTTTTTATGACAGTGGAATATTCTATGATAACTGGCTGGCTAGATGGGGAGAGCAGTCTATGTAGTCTTCCTTGACTTCAACAAGGCTTTNAAGGAGACCTCAATCCAGGCAGTAGCTGCAGGGATCGCCCAAACCCTGCTCCTGGTGCAAAGGTCAGTTCCCATACAAGGTGTGCTCAGGTTGATGTCAGGTGGCAGTTACAAGAAACCATTGAAAGGCTGCACAGTATTGTTAGGGCTGAGATGGAGAGATGTGGGTGGCTTTGCAAGCATGTTCCTGTCAAGGACACCACCATGAATGAGGCACCTTGAATGCTGGTGACGCACAAAAGCAGGACTCCCCTTCAGTCTCCACCTTCCACAATTGCAACCACAAACAGATCTGGGATTTTAACAGCCACAGACATGAACAAGGGCTGCAGGAGGTAACTGTGATGAAAGCAGCACACAGTAAACATCACAAAAATTGATGACGAGTACTCGTAGGGAGTGACTCTCTGATAAAGGGCACTGGGGCACCCATCTGCTGACCTGACAGTTATGAGAGGTCTGCTGCCTCCTGGAAAATAACATCACAGGCATGACTGGAAGAGTACTACAACTAATCAAAAACACAGACTACTATCCACTGTTATTCTTCCATGTGGTCATGAATGACACAGCAAACCAGAAGCTGAAGCAGAATCAAGAAGGACTATAAAGGCCTAGGGGTACAGGTAAAAAAAAATAAATTGGTGCACAAGTTACCTTTCCCCAGTCTTATCAGTTGGACGAAATGGGGTAGCCAGAAATAGATGTATAATATACATCAGCTTCTGGCTATGTGGCTGGTGTCATTTAGAGGGCTTTGGTTTTTATGACAGTGGAATATTCTATGATAACTGGCTGGCTAGATGGGGAGAGCAGTCTATGTANAGCCTGGAGAAGAAAAGAATGAGAGGATACCATATCAATCTCTGTAAATATCTAAAGGGTGGGTGCAAGGAGGATGGAACCAGCGTTTTCTGTGGTGCCCAGTTATATATAGGACAAGGGGCAATGGGCACAAACTGGAAGACGGGACGTTCCATCTAAATATGAGGAAAAGCTTCTTTATTGTGAAGGTGATGGAGCACTGCAACAGGCTGCCCATGAAGGTTGTGGAGTCTTCTTCTCTGGAGCTATTCAAAACCCACCTGGATGCAATCCTGTGTAATGTGCTCTAAGACAAACCTGCTTTAGAGGGGGGGATTTTGACTAGATGAACTCTAGAGGTCCTTCCAAATCTAACGATTCTGTGATTCTGTAAAATATCAGATACATTATTTACATTGTGCAAATACAAGTAAGTATAATGAACAGAATGAGTGAGGGAACGGAGCACCAGCAGTGCAGAAGCCTGGACAGAAAAAGCAATCTCAATACACCCAGAACCATTTGAAAGTCTAACCCTAACCAATGTTAGGAAATGTTCCTACTGACTTCAGGACAGCTATTCTGTATGTTTGCTCCATAGAAAGTCATGAACATTTATGCAAATATTAACTTATAGATTCATAGAATGGTTTAGGCTGGAAAGGACTTTTTAAGGTCATCACTTCCAACCCCCTGCAATAAGCAGTGATATCGTTAACTAGATAAGGTTGCTCAGAGCCCAGTCCAAACAGACATTATGTGTTATGTAGCTGAAGAATGTAAGGACTCTTCCTTCTTTTTCCTCTGTACATTATCCTTTATTATACATTTTGAAACATTATAATATGAGGATGATTTTTTTGCTTTTATGGTTAAAAGAAGAGTGCTTTTTTGTTTGCACTTTGCATGAATGTGTGGTGTTTATATTTTGAGCTACTATTAAAAAAGAAAAAAAAAGAACAAAGAACAAACAAACAAAAAAAAAACAAACAACAAAAACAAAACCAAACCAGACAAACAAATGAAAAATAAAAAGAAAAACAATCACAGAACCCTGAGAAAACACTTAAAATAATTTCATGCCCAATTTGGCAAGTTAAAGCAATGGAAATTCAATATAGGACAAAATAAATTCCTGTACTTTACAAGCAATTTCCATATTTTAGGAACAATTTCAAGTTTTAAATATACATTTAATAGATATAGGATAGTTCTGGTAAATTATATTCCAGTCTCTTCCATTTCTCCCCATCCAACTCTGACTAGCTTCCAAACATGCATTCACTGTATGTCAGGCGTTTGGCTTTAAGCCCGTATCTGTTTATGGAAAGTCTCCTACATATTGGGAGGTTGTTGACTTTAATCTTTTCTATGGGTTTGACACCAGTATCAGAAGAGTTGTTTTATTACTCTGAAAGTGCAGGTAAATTTAGCCATCTAGGTTATCTTTTTTTTTTTTTGTAAGTTTGAACCACTAAAAAGATTCTTAGCATTAATATGAAATAGGTGGCTGCTTTGGAACAGAAGTGTTATTTACAGTTTTCCTGAGTTTTCTTAAGTGGACAATTATTCTGAATACATATTCACCCTAGTACATATTAAGAAATTCACCAAAATCTGTTGCCCTGTTTTGAGCAGAGTTCAATTTAGCAATTTAGCCCCTGTTATATTCTTATGAGCTTTCAGTGCAAAGTAGTCTAACATTTTTCCTCCTAGGATAAGATTAATCTGCCCTAGTTTAGGCATTAAAAAAAAAAAAAAAAGCTCTGTCTAACTCCCCCTTTTCTTTCTTTACAGTCAATGAATAGAAATTGGCATCTCAAGGGAACGATTAATCTTATCCAAAGATCAGTATCTAGGATAGGTCAGATGAATTACCCTTTGGAGGTGCCAGTTTCTTTCCAGTGACTATCAAGGGAACTTAGGGTGACTGGCTCAGTCTTAGAACTGTAGTTTTTAGATGTCTGAAGTTGTGACATAAGCTGTTCTTCCTTATGATAATATTTTCTGAGTATATGAATAATTAATTCCTTTCACAAAATATTACCTTGAAGACAGTAGTGTTTTGACTGAGACACAAAATGTTAAAGACAATTCAGCGTACACATATTTGGAATATTATATGCTGCTCTTGCAGAATCTTGGTAGATTTGATGAAACAATAAGAGTGAAAACTGGTGCTCACAGGAGCATTACAAGTATTTTTGGACACATGTAACCAGGATTTTATACAGAAAAATAAAGATTTTAAATGTATTAGGGAATTAATCACACTTCAGAAATCTACAGTGGAGACGTCTACATGTTATGTAGCTTCTGTAGGCTCCTTTTCTAATCAAGGGGCAGAAGACCTTTCAAGGTAAAATACTTCTGACCTTAGATGCTTGCTTTAATATGAGATGAACAATGGTCCTAAAGTTTCTGGTTTTCTCCATTTTCTCCAATTCTAAAACAAGACTAGAGAGTGTGATTAACTCAGGTGCAGATACCAAATGTATTTCTCTGTTATTCATGAATGGAGCAGGAGAAAGTAGTATCACATGGTTCCAAGTGGCCAAAATGTTGTGCTGTAAATTTAAAATCTTAAAACTGTTTGGTGATGCTCAGCTCTTCAGTGTTGCCTAATGCTAATGTATTGATGTGAGATCATATAACAGATGTGACATTGTACAAATATTTATGGCTCAAATGTAACATGGTTTGATGATAAAGTCCATTTCAGCTATTTCATTTTATACACTGTTACGTATAATTAAAAAAAAAAAAAAAAGTTTTGAGATAATTTGCAATAATGTTGCAAAATTAACAACATGCTGAAAAGATTTGATTAACAACTCAAGACTTTGAATGTAGCCACACATCATTATGAATACTTCTATTTATAAACATTTTTAAAAAAATTATTTTATTTTTACATCCTGCTCTGCCATTTTGTAGATTGGAAATACTTTCTTTAGGAAAGTTTGGGTTTTTTTTCATTGTTGTATACTTCTCATTCTGTCTGGGTTGTGTTATATTTCTTCTTCCTAAATTTGAGGAATATTTTGCTCTAAAATCATTCATCATCTTGGAGTGGATGATAACATTAGCATGGTATTAATTTTGTTCTTTACATGGAGTTCATGTAGATGTACAAATGTATTTGTTTTATTGTTTTATCTCCTGCAAGGATATTGCTTTATAAGCCTTTAAGTAATTTTAACCTACATTTCCAGGTATCTTTCCTTTTACTTCCCACAACCAACTGTCCGGTCCCTTCATGTCACCTTAAAAGTCTTCTCTTTCACAATGCCTTTATTCCTACACTTTTTGAGTTATCAACAGTTTTAATCATGTCTGTTTTTATACATGTGCTAAGAAAACTCTGCCACGACAGAAAAACATTATGAAAAATAATAATAATAAACAAAGCAGTGATTTTATTTCTCCTTCTAACACTGGGAGTTATGTATCTTCTTTGTGTTTGAGCATTAATTTATGAATATGTTATTATTTTTGTTTCACTAAGCTGAGGAATGCCAAACAGCCTTGCCTTTTGTACTCTAGAAATTGTTGTGTACAGGCTCTAGCAACACAATAAATAACAGCAAAGTGACACTGAGAGAGAATATGGTCTGAGATCAATTGTGAGGTCCGATGTCATTCACGAAATGAAAGTGAGCAAGAGTCTGACATATGGCAGCCCAACCTTTCTCCAATTTCCTAATTTTTGGGGGAAAAAATTACAAAAGACAAATTAATATTACCTTTTTTTTTTTTTTTTTTTTATGATGCAAAACAACATGGAGAGGGTTATATCAACTACTGATTGATTTTCATTTTTACTTTTCTCCTTGTCATTTATATCACTCCACTGATGCTTTACAGACAAGTTACAAAAAATATAATGACCAGTGATCTGTGGATAATACAATCAAATCTTTTCTTGTATTTTCTAGGAAGAGCATTAAGCCACTGGGTAGAATAAAACTGAAGGATGGGAGAGACATTTTTCACCCTTTTGGATTTATTAATTTTTTTGTATGCCTGGAGATGAAGAAACTGCTGATGTGGTGAAAGACAGAAAGAGTGAGCACCTAAAAAAAACCCATCATATGTGGAAATGTATCCCTAAAGTACAAAATTCATCACTTGTTTACTCCAGTTTGATGCCTTAAATTTGAATTGTAAAGTTTGATAGGTGTCCACACATGCATAGGAGAAGTGGCCCTGGGGAAGTGAACACTGACCTGTGCTCCATCATGTTCTGGGCTGGTGGCACGTGGGTACCTCAGGTCAGCCCAGCCCCACAGCCATGCTTACAGCGTTCCTGAAGCACACCCAGGGTATGGATCTTTGCTGGAAAGTAGTAGCTGTGGTCATTTCCTCTGAAATACAGGACCAGAAGGAAGGTGTCCCTTTGGCAGTACTCAGCCAAGCAGCTTCCAGTTCAAACAACTTGTAGTTTAGGGAGGAAATGAGAAACCTAGTGCACGTTTTTTTCTCTGCTTAGTATTTAAATCCCCATTTTCCTCCTGAGAGACTTAGACAATGTTCAGGTGAGAGAAGGACTGTGGCAGCTTGCCTTGTCATGGACATTTCCCACTGTTGCACCTGCACCAGTGTACAAAAAGATAGGAGATTCCTGGAACCAGATGGAGACAATTTAGGAAAATGTAGATGAGTGGATAGGACACATGGCCAATAAAAAGAGACTTGCATTTGAATCCTGAACTTTTCATGCATTTTGACATTGAATGGTAACTGTGTTAGAAAACCAGAAGCAGACTGACAATGACCAGAACCCATTTTCCTCCACATGCAAGAAGCAGGAACTAATAACCTGATTGCTGAGTCATCTTTCTCTCCTGTTCTCCATCTGCCACCACAAGTCTTGCATTCCTTTTCATTTAGTCATCTGGCCACACACAAAAGCCAAAGGTTCTACTCATCCAGACTAAAATTCAGATGTGAATTTCCTCATGGTGAGTTGCAAACTTTACACAGGTCCCTCACTATTTAGGCAAGTGCAGTGTATATAGTTAACAAGCACTGTTGACATGTACTCTAATGAATATAAGCCTGCTCAGTTAAGCCTTCAGTCTTTCAGGAATAACCCTAGATCGACAGAGGCTTCTTGTCTCTGAGAAGGGAGGTCTGTATCCAGATGAGTGGAGCTTTTCCCATTGTCTAGCTTTATGGAGCTCTTAACAAATGCAAAATAGTTGTGCAAATCAGCTTTCTCGGGCTCTATCTAATTATTGCAAGTCAGTGAAGATGCTTAAGTTAGGATCTGTGAGAAACTCCATTAGGGACAGGGGTGAGACCAGTAGGGATAGATCATCATATTGTTTAGGCACTAACCAGCACTTTATTGGTAGGTGCTTTAGATTCCTCTAAACAAATGTAATCTTTCTTTGCATCACAGAGAAATGAAGGGATACAATTCCCCTGAAGTGGGTAAACAGTCATACTATGGTTCATGCTAATCATAATTATTTTGCGTATATATTTATTTCTGTATATGTTTCATAGAGATATCAATATAAGTCCAGTAATTCCTGAATCTCCCTGTTCTAATTGCAGTACAGTTCTAGTGCTCAGTATCATCTGCCTGCACCATCTATAAATGAGTTAAAGGAAAATAAAAGTCTATCTTACTTTATCAGCTTGGCAATAATACAGGGTTTAATTGATCTCTCTGCAGCACAATTTCTAATTCTGAAATAAAAAGTGAAAAGTCAGGGATCTTAAATTTTGTGTTAATAGATCTTAATGAATCACCCTGAAATAGCTGGCTCAAACAAGTCAGAACACTGTCATCCAGCTCAGTTTGCCAAGAATCCATTTCTCTTCTGAGATAGATGAGGTTCCTCAATGTGGAGAATGCAGAGTGCTCATGTTATGCCCTTGTATTTTAAAGCTGATTTATTCCAATTTTGATGAAAGGTCACAAATTTCAGTATTCCTTTTTTGCTTCCTTCAGTTCTTACAAATGAAAGTCTCTAGAGTAGGGCTATAAAGACATCTAAGAGTACACTTTGTGTCAGTCAGTTTTCTTACCATTATCTTCATGATTCAAATGACCATTATTAAGACATATTTTAGTTTTTGACATTTGTAATACCTATATTCTAAAGTCTAATCTAATGTCTAGTGAGTTAATATAAAACTTCCAGGTCACTACAGTAGATTCTGAGTCAATAACTGTCCTACCTACCATCCTTAGTCATCTTCAAGATGTCCCTTGCATGTTGACCTTGTCATGACAATTCCTATGGAAAAAGTGCACTGGTTCAGCAAGTGTGTGTTTGCCAACTAAGTGATATTGGTTAGTATAACACTGTACTCTGCAAATGTCAGTTGGTCTTCACTCTGGAACTAAATTAAATTCAAATGCTTATTGTGAATTATTAACACTTTTAATGAGCTATATTTGGCTGCCATAAGGAAGACTTATTTGAAATTGGGGCAGTTTATCCTCCCCTCTCTACTCTGCCCTAGTGAGGTCACATCTGGAATAATGTGTCCAGTTCTGGGCTTCTCAATTCAAGAGAGACACAGAACTATGGAAGAGAGTCCAGTGAAGGGCAGTGGAGATGATTAGGGAACNGAAAGTCATATCCAAAGGAGATCAAAAAGATCACATACAAGTATTCTCCTTTTTTATTATTATTATTTCTATTTTTATTTAATTTAATAATGATGAGAAGAGGAAGGACTGGGGGGAGGAAAACTCAGAAGATTCTTACTGCATTTTATCAGGTGTTGTCAGGGTTTCAAAAAGACTGTTTATAATATAAAATTCTGTACTGAGGCTTAGTATGATATCAAACATGTGAAAAATAGTAGTCAAAGTTTTGGGGCAAAAGAAGATGATGNTGCTTATTGTGAATTATTAACACTTTTAATGAGCTATATTTGGCTGCCATAAGGAAGACTTATTTGAAATTGGGGCAGTTTATCCTCCCCTCTCTACTCTGCCCTAGTGAGGTCACATCTGGAATAATGTGTCCAGTTCTGGGCTTCTCAATTCAAGAGAGACACAGAACTATGGAAGAGAGTCCAGTGAAGGGCAGTGGAGATGATTAGGGAACTGGAACATCTCTCTTATGAGGAAAGGCTGAGAGACCTGGGCCTGCTTAGCCTGGAGAAGACTGAGAAGGGGTCTTACCAATTCTTAAAAATATCTAAAGGGTAGCAAGAAGACAAGGTCAGATTCTTTTCAGTGGTGCCCAGTTATAGGACAAGGGGCATTGGGCACAAACTGGAACATAGGAAGTTCCACGTTAATATCAAGAAAACATAGGTTTAAGTGGAAAAAATTCTTCACTGTGAGGGCGTTAGAGCATTGGAACAGGCTGCCCAGAAAGGCTGTAAAGTTGTCTTCTCTGGAAACTTTCAAAACCCTCCTGGACATGTTCCTTTGTTTTAAGCAAACCTGCTTTAGCAGGGGCGTTGGACTCTATGATCTCCAGAGGTCCCTTACAACCTGTATCTTTCTGTAATTCTGTATGTCTCTAAAATACTGAATACAGTTTTATCCTTTATCTTGAAGAATGGAATTCTAGGTTATGTTAATGAAGGTGATAGGAGATAGGTAATAAAATCAGCTTCAGAGCTATGAAAGTCATATCCAAAGGAGATCAAAAAGATCACATACAAGTATTCTCCTTTATTATTATTATTATTTCTATTTTTATTTAATTTAATAATGATGAGAAGAGGAAGGACTGGGGGGAGGAAAACTCAGAAGATTCTTACTGCATTTTATCAGGTGTTGTCAGGGTTTCAAAAAGACTGTTTATAATATAAAATTCTGTACTGAGGCTTAGTATGATATCAAACATGTGAAAAATAGTAGTCAAAGTTTTGGGGCAAAAGAAGATGATGTAGAAAACAAAATAAAGTGGAAAATTTCCACTTCCATCTTAAACAAATGTTTTCAGGGAGGGTTATCTAAAAAACATAATCTCATGATAAGGTAATGTCTTTGAGATCCCTAAAGCCATTCTTACCCGTGTTTCTAAATACTCCAAGGTGAATTATTTCCTGAGCTTTTGTTCCAAAGTCTATAGAACAGGTAAAATGGAGATTCAAATAACAATGTTTTTAAGCATTGTATGGTCAAGAAATGTGAAGAACATAATAAAAAGTTAACAGCCATAGAGGTGAAAAAGTGACTCTTACTGCACAGGTTGCAGGTCCAGTGAACATCAAAAGGATCAAATGGTACAGGTATCTTAAGTGCAGTGATATAGTACTTCAGAGAACAATTGGCCAAATTAATGCAGACAATCAATTTGTAGGGCACTACTTAAATTTTTGAATATTGGAAATAATAGTCAGTCCTATTATGCTTCTCTGGAGAAAAAAAAAAAAATAGCAAAGAATCCCAGCACTGGGATAGTTTCCAGGAGTTGATTGAGCCATCCTGTTACTTCAGAGTCAGCTCAGCCTGTGTAATTCCTGACAGCTGCTTAACTATCTTCAAAGCTGCTAGTGATGGAGACTTCAGTGTCTTCACAGAAAAACTATTGTATGGGTTTGCTATGTTTATCATTAAAAATGCATTCTCATTCTTCAACATTTCACTCTTTAGTTAAAGTTGATTTTTCATTTTCAGTTCACTAGGTCTACTCAATTCTTGATCAATTCTACTAAACTTCTGATTTGACTATCATGGTCTTTATTTTTTTCTTCTTGAGGCTTATCAAATGCATATCTGTCACAGGCTATACTATTTAGGTATTTGATTATTCTTATTTTTCTCTTTCAGTCTGTCACCAATTAGTCCCCTTTTTTGACATATGATACTGAAATTTTATTTCCCCTTGCCAGTGCTGTATTTGTCCATGTGTTTGTTCAATATCGAGGTAGTTCTTGTAGCTAGATCAAAGAAAAGAAAAGTAATATAATTTACTAAGATTGCCATTGGTGAAACTTGTGCAACTCTTGCTAAAAGAGTTTTTCTGTTCCTGAAGTGTTTCTAATAGCCCTATAGAATACACATAATTCTACTAATTTCTTCATATTTTATGGTATTAGTAGTTCATTCATGCATTCCCTGAAATAAGCCCCAAACTCTAACATCAAACAGTTTCCTATTAGGACAAGGAGGTCTTACAACCACTTTTGTTCACAGTATGCAGTAATCCAGAATCTTTTTCAGGTAAGTGAAGTCAAAATCCAGCACTTTAAACTACAACTGTGTCTTTGCTATGATATTCATAGCTTTTTATTATTTTTAATAGATTTTTTCCAGAATTTGGCTCAAAAATGTAAGTTATTTAACAGATGTAATTAGGTTGCTAAGCATTAACAGTTAATTATCATATTAATAAACAGTTTTTACTCTCATTCTATACTGAACCATGCCAAAGCAGTATTATTATGCATGCACTGCTCTTAGGCAACGTAATTGTCCTTAAAGGAAATCATTACAATTTAAATGAAATTGGGAGCTACTGGTTAGGGAAGGCTGTAGGGCACGCACAATACATACTAAGTAAGGAACTGTAATTTCCCTAAATCACATCTTTTCAGTAATTTCACATCACAAGGCTATCTCTTTTTAGTTAAGAGGAAAACAGTTTATTCTTGCCTTGCAATTTTACAAGGGCATTATTTAACCAAGGACAAGCCAGTCACCAAAATGGAAAGCAATGCAGAATCACTACATCATATTATTTAATATGGGTTAGTAAACTATGACCATAATTTAAAATTTGTTTTATTTCAGACTATAATCTAAGGAATGGATTTGCTGTGGCACTGTCACATGGTGCCCAAGCCATATGAATCATAGGCTGAAGGCTACAAGTACCCTGAATGACATCCAATGTAAAATATGTTTCTATAGAGAAATAATTGCCTCTCTTTTTGCTGATTAGATTTTTGCTTTGTTTTGCATGCTCTTTTTCTCTGTTTAACAGATACACTAAAGACTTGTTCTCCTCTATGACACTTTTTTTTTTTTTGTCATATGAAGCTTAATTATCTGACTTAATCTCTTTGTCATCTGTTAAAATACAAGTAGTTTGAACGTTCATTCCTGGAATCTTCTTAGACTGATAAATAATTCATCTCTTACACTGACATAAAAGTTTTTTTAGTTTAAGTGAATGATTTGTGTTTATGAAAAGGTTGTATCATGTGCAGATGCTAAGGAACTTTCAAATGAATTAGCCAATAACGCAAGATTGACTTTATTAATAAGCAGTATTTGACAAATTTGACACATGGCAAATTATATGGTTCATAAAGTACTGTAAAAGAAAACAATATATAGCCTGTTTTCCTCTTTTAGCAGCAAAACATATTAAAAAGTAGTTTTCTTTTTTCAAAAAGACTGCCAAAATATATAAGAAAACTTCTCTAACCCATACTAGCAACATAAGTTTGCCTTAAATTTGTTTTTTTATACCGTTTGAAGCTTTCATCTTTCATTTATGCTAGGCTAAATTGAGAGTGACTCATCAGTATACAGTTGAATTGTGTCAATAAAAAAAAAGAGCAGTGATAGAGATCAATACAGACTCAGGTATATCAAAAATCTATCTGGGCATCTTTTTCTATACTGAAAAAAACCCCACATTAGTAACAAAAATTTTTTAATAATTAAAAAGTAAGTCACAGTGGAGTGCAGGAGAGGGATCATCTTTTGTCTGCCACCTGGAACTATGGTAAGTATACAGGCTAAATCACTCACAAATTGAAACCAAGTGTCTTTGACAACAAATTTATTGTCCTGTCTTTAAAACAAGCTTTTAAGGGTTAGATTCTTCCTTCCTTGTCCCCAGTGTCAACCTGGAATACTATTTTGAGTCCTTGACATAAACCAGAATGGTAGCTGAGCTCCTTGCTGGAGAGGCTGCTACTGTCTGCATCACCAGAATAAGCTTGTGTGACTTTCTAACGCCATTCTTATCTTGTTTTAAAAAACATTTTAAACCAACATTTTTATATTGAGAGTTGCTATTAGTGGCATTCATTGTTTCTAGCTTTACTGGCATTTGAAGGCTATGATTTACTGCTAGTATCTGAATTTGTGACCTTACACAATGTTCTTGTCATTCCTGCTTTTTACCTTGTGCAGTTGGACTGCTTATAAAGGAAGGTCATCAGGGCTGTCAGTGAGGGGTTATGGCATTACCATAGTTGGCATGAGCTAGAGAGCTAGAACTCCTGATTAGATGTGTGCCACTGCCAAAAATGCCAGCTGAACGGAGTTTGGGCTACTGCTCTGAAATAGATAATAGTCTCCTGACTTCAGAGTTGCAATTACTGTAACATTCATATTGTGCTACCAAAATGCTTTAGTGTTAGAGACTTACAGTGAACATGTGCAGTTTGTGACACATGTTCTAAGGCATTTTTGGTGCAGTCAAGTCACCATATTCACATTTAATTACAAAAATCAAGGCTTGGAAATTAATTCCAGCACTGTTGCTTGCATCAATCTTGAAGATAAATCAAAGAGCTGGCTGCTCTAGTCATATACCTAGTCATGTAACTGATACCTAGAGCTACTTGATGGGATTTGATCCAAAGCTTTATTCCAGAAGGAATAAGAAATGTTTAACTCATTACTTAGGAGCACGTATGGCTCATGTGTGTCTTTTTACAGTCTCCCACTTGATATTGTAGTAATGGCTTTAGAACTGAGTAAGATGTCAGTATTGTAAGACAATATTCAAATAAATTGGGAGTGCTTCATTTGAAGCCAGAAAACTCTCTATAAGCATGAGCAAGTAACTATTGTCAAAACATCCTGAGGTGGGAACTTTCACAAATAACATTGTTCTACTGTTTGCCAGTCCATCATGGATCAACCTCCCCCTCCCATTATCTCAACTTCTAGGTTAATTTTTGCATTCACTTTTTCTTGCTCTTTTAAGACAGAAATCATTACTTATCAAACATAGGCAGTTAATATATATTTTTCCCCCATTTTTCCATGTGAAAGCTTGACCTAGTGTTTCTATTTGATTTACAGTAAATACAACTAACTAAATAATCCTACCAGAACTATTTTACAATCAACAGCCCCTGACAAAAGGTGGCATCAATAAAATGGAAGTATTTGTATGGAACAGCATATTCTTATCTTTTTTGGGGGATTATTGCAGTGCTTCTCATTTCCTGTAATAATACAGCACGATAATAGTAACAGGGACAGTATTACCAGTCTCTCATAGTAGTGAGAGTAGTCTCGCAGAGTAGCTTCATGAAGACTGTATATTATCAATGATCTTTGGTTTTGATACAAGTAACATGGGATTTTTCTTCTCTTCAAAAAGATGAGTCAAAAGATACCTCAGTAATAACTGTTAGTAGACCTAAGTGCTCCCTGTTGTTATCCAGTAATTCCTGAAGAAAGACACATAAATACACTTAAGTGGTTTTAGTGAATCTTGGAGTGTAAATTTAGACTAAGCTGCACCAATCAGCAATCTGTGCAGATATATTTTTTTTAGCCACAAGAGTTAGTTAAGAAAGATACTACTAGCAATAAAACTAATTAGAATTTCATCAAATAAATGCTGTGTGATGCTGTATACTCAAATCACCATCTATGATGTTTTTGAAGAGGTTGTCCTGGTTTGGGTGAAAACAGGACTAATTCTGTTCAGTGATTTTACTTTTCAGCTCAGTACTTCTAATTAACAGCACTTTCTGAAGTTAGAAGCATGTTTTTGCAGTGTCTGCTACCAGCAATGATAACAGCCCATGTTTAGAGTTACTACCAAGAATTGGTATGCAGACCAAGGCCATTGCTGGACAGTGTGTACCACGCAGGGGGGTGCAGAAAGAAAAAGACTGCACCTAGGAAGGAGTGGACAGGGCACATAACCCCACAACTGATCAGCGAGGTATTCCATCCCGTATACGCCATATTCGGTAGGAAGCAGAGGGACCCAGAAGGGTCTTTGGGGCTTTTATCCGAGCTCTTCTCCCTTCTTGGACTGCTTCCCCAGATCATCCAAGGAGGACTCTGTCCATTCTGCCTTCGATCCCTTGTTCCTGAATCCAGTACCAGAATCCATCTCCTGAACACAGCTCCCGTCTGCTGGGGGGCCTGGTCTGGGACCCCCGGGGCCTGGTCTACAACATCAGTGGTGACGGTGATGTAATTACCATCGGGGGGGGGTTGGGTTCGGTACTGGTTTTGTATATATTTGTACATATTCTATATTATTATTATTAATCATTAAAGCTGTTCTAGTTTCCTTTTCTAATCACTAAGTCTCTCTCCCTTATTCCTTTCTCTTCCGCTTGGGGGAGGGAGAGGGGTTAACAGAGAGCGTCTGTTGGGTCTTAGGGGCTGCCCTGACCCTAAACCACGACAGAGGCATAAGGTATCAGTATTAGTTTTGAATCCTAATGATGACTGACTGCAAAATAATGGATTTTGTTCCTTTATATTTTATCAGGAACACTTCACTACTTTGGGAAGTAGAGATTCTTAATATCTTCATATAAAGTCTAAGCAATATATCTCTTATTTTTTTTCCATATTTGCATCATTTTACATTGATAATGTTTCTTTAATACGAATTGAATTGTTAAATGCTTTTCTTTGCAAAGTACTACTGTTTTTTCCATTTAAGATTTTTTTTTTTTTTTGCAAGGCTAATACTACAGTACTTTGTAGTTTATGCTGCAACAAAATTTCCATACAAAGCCTGATTTTTCCATTCCTTGATTTTTAAAGTCATAAAAACTATTCTTCTTTTTAGGTTGTTAATTTTTTACCGTATTTTAAATGAACTAAATAGTGGGTTAATGTTTCAGTCCCAAACATCAAAACTCTTAGTAGACTTCTGAAAAAAATCTTTCATTTTTTCCTTCTAGGAGGGGAGAACTCGGGACAAGAAGAGAGAAAAAAAAAAAAAAACAAGAANAACCCTCTATATGGTTGAACAAATCTCTGGGCAATACAAATGAATCATCAATGAGTTTAGTGTGCAGCAGGAGAAAGATGATACTGGAACAAAATGTTCCAGTGCGTATCTGTATAGTGTGTAGCATAATGGGCCTCTGCTTCCCTGACTGAGGCCTCTGGGCATTCCAGTGATGTAAATATTAACTAACAATAATAAAAGGGCAAGCACTTTATTTGCATCCATGTTGCCATCTGTTGTGTAGAATGAATCAATATCAAGTACACGTTTAGCTTCATTTACTTTTCTCTAAGCAGTANAAAAAAAAAAAAAAGGAAGTTGAGACACATCCACAGGATCAGAGAGCAGTTGATTGAAATGTAGTTTCAAACTCCACTAGAGCTTAACTGTGAGAGACAGAACGATGCACCTGCTGAGGGCAAGGATGGTAGAAATGGTTCTCAAACAAAACCTTACTGCCAAAGATGCTTTTCTGTGCAGAACTGATTATATATAATAATCAGTTGTATTGTAGAACTGATCGTATACAATACAGCAACACATTAATTGTCAGAATTAAAATATATTGCATTCTGAAGGTAAACACTGGAACATTCTGAATTTGAAAATTGAATGCATTAGTTAATAATTACAGATGTCTTTGTTCACCAGTGAATACCGTATATTTTGTAAATCCTAAAGAGCAATGAATATCTTACCAGGCTTGGAGGGTACAGGGTGGTGTTCTGCTGAAAGCATATGCCATGAAGGTGGTGGAGAAACAAGGAGAATGCAGCAAAAGGAAGGAGATAGGATTAAGAAATCTAGTGGAACAGTGGAGCAGTGGGAAACTAAGAGAGGAACCTGAGAGACAAGAAAGTAAAGAGATATTCCAATATGCCTGTGCTGTAAGAAATGCAAGGTAAAACCTTCAAAGTGAAAGTTTTCATTTTGAAGTCCTTCCTTCCCTCCCTC
>VWZY01001541.1:103277-128647 GCA_013399075.1 Chloroceryle aenea | reverse complement strand
TTGCATCCATGTTGCCATCTGTTGTGTAGAATGAATCCATATCAAGTACACGTTTAGCTTCATTTACTTTTCTCTAAGCAGTACACATCATTTGCTGAAAAAAAAATCTGACTGTTTTAAAAGCTTCCAGTAAATTTTTTTTCATTGAAAGGCATTTTCAATGTTTTTTAAATTTCCTTGATAATTAGTAATAGCTGCAGACCGGAATTAGAAGTAGCATGGATACAGTTGCTGGTCATACTGCAGTTAAAAATATGTATACTGATAATCTTAAAAGATATTCTTTGGAAAGAAGGTGCCAGATTATTTACACAGCAAATAGAAGTGTTTTTCTTGTATTATAGACCATAACTAAGGTAGGCTTTGCTTTCTTTTTTTACAACATATTAATAAAGTACAGTGACCAATAATTACTAGCATGTTTGGAAGGAGAGAGGGAACTAACAAACTGTGTGTGGCTTTTGACTAAGCCATCTCAAGCAACTGCACAAAACAGTTCTCCAATTACTTCAGATACTTGACCTGAATTTTTCCTCCTCGTAATGATGACTGGGGAGGCAAAGGGATACCACAGACTGTGAATGTAGCCAATCTGCTGTACAAGAGGCTAGTCTTGGCATTAAACTTGGCTTGGGAAACAGAGGTTTGTCCCTGGCCACCTTACATGTAGATATGATCTTGGATTTTTTCACTCATTTATTTCACATTACTATTACAATATGAAATAAAAGATGACTGATAGAGACTGGGAAATATTAAATAATTAAAATAATCACATATTACTAGAAAGTTATACAGATGCTTCTTTAGAAGCAACTAGGAACAAGCAAACAAACTTGTGTTTAAATAGGTCCAAACACGTGGTCACCCTCTGAATAAATGGAAGATAGGAAACTATATTCCAGGCCTATGTGACTGGGGAAAAATAAATCCGTTATCAGAGTGTTCATTAGGTCCGTGTAAGCTCTCAATAAGACACTTGAATAGAAAGAACTGCTGTGAATATTGCATATCCAAGCAGGACAATACTGAGTTGGTGTTGGAATTGAACTTTACATTCAGCAATGGTGGAGCAGCACATGCAATGCAGTCTGTTCCTAGTGTCTACATTACAGAGGATGGATGATCACAGAGACCACTTCTTGCTTTATAAATTAGCATGTTCTAAAATATTGTAAAAGCAAAAAGATCTTAGTAATATTCTGTAAGTGAAATCACTGTGGCACCCAGTTGTTAGAAATAGAAATAGATGGAAATGGCTGAATTTTGTGTGCAATCTCTTTTATGAATGGCATAGCAAAGTTAGATACATCAGAAGTATTTCTAATGCTATGTATATTTTATTCCTGAATGGCAAACTACTTTTGAGTCATATCTCTAAATTAATCTGGTATATAATTCCCCACCTATGTGGTCAGAAATTTTTCCCAAATAATTGACTGAGTAGGTGCTTTCTAGAACAGCTTCTCATTACTTTCTCATCTAAGGTAGACCCACATAAAGCCAGGGTAGATTTATTGGACTGTAGGGGATGGAATAGGTGAATTAATAGACATTCCATGACATTAATTTCCATGAGGAAAGTCCAAAAATTATTCATAAGGTCATCTAAATTAGAGCCCTTCCCATTAAACTCACTTGGACTCTTTTTTACTTGCTTTCATTCTGATGATGTATAAAGGACTGTAAATTGGTGCAACCATTATGCAAGGAGGAAAGAAGAAGTAATTTAAAGCTGGTAGCCTGTTTGACCTGTATTGTCTTCAGGGTCCTTGTTGTGCAAACTCATGCAAATCAGCTTTCTCCTGTCCACTTTAAAGAAACTTCACAACTGTGTAGCTGTAGTAAAAAAAAAATAATAAAAGGTCATACATAAAACACGCTCAGTTTGTTGGTACAAGTTTTAAACTAGCATAACTTTCCAACATATAAGTAATTTCATAGGTTCATACCTTCAAAGGCCAGAAAAGATCATCTTGTCAGACTTAACAGGGGTCATGTGACTCGTTGAACTAATTTTTGATTAATCTGTAACACATATAACTGAAGGAATGACAGTCATATTTTATGCCTTTTAGCCCCTTGCACACTTCCCCAATGAAAATGCAAAGCCCAGAATTAAACTCTCTGTTAGCTAGCTTTCCTGAATTTGAAAGTGTCTGTAAACTGTGTGCTGAAAAGTACACAACTGGAACAGAGATTTTAAGAGAAAAATACACATATTTTAAATTTCCCTCTGAGAAAAGGAAGCATCAGATGTAAAGCCTGGGGAAAAATAATAATGAAAACAGTACTAATTTCCACAGTACCAGCAGAACCTAAGGACATGCCAGTAAGACTAGATATAAGAGAAATTCATCAAGTCATAGAATTATATAATGGCTTGCATTGGGGGGGCTGTAAAGATCATCTAGTTCCAGCTCCACTATATCAGGTTGCTTAAAGCTCCATCCAACCTGACCATGAACTCTTCCAGGGAGAGGGCATCCACAGCTCCTTTGGGAAACCTGTTCCAGTATCTCACCACCCTCACAGTGAAGAATTTATTCCAAATATCTAATATAAATCTACTCTTTTTCAATTTAAACCTATTAACCCTTGTCTCATCACTAGATATCTTTGTAAAAAGTCTCTTTCCAGCTTTCCTGTAGGCCCATTATAGGTACTGGAAGGCCACTATAAGGTCTCTTCTTCTCCAGGATGAAGAAACCCAACTCTCTCAGCCTTTTTTTATAGGAGAGAGTTTAATATATATCTCACATGATTTTTAATGCTTGACTTATAATTACCAAATACAGCTTGTTGAATTTCTCTGGTGAAATATGGAAAACAGCTATTCTTATGCTGGAAGATTTATTCTATTTTTGGCTAAAACAATTCTGGGATTAATTAATTCTTTTGCATTCATATAAGTATGAATCTTACCCACTGATTACATGTGTGTTTGTGTTTAGTTGGAACATACTTCATTAAATTAATTATTTTGCCAGAATTACAAGTGTTCTAGGAACTCTGATTCTTTAAAGACAGAAAAAAGGCAGAGGAGCTGGAATTATATCCAGGCAGAGCAGTTAGCACTGAAATACATGACCTATAGTCCAGATTTTGGAATGGGGGATTTTATGTTTGTTTGTTGCCAAGGTAGCCTATTCTGATGCTACATCTTGACAGCAATTGTTTAAGATGTACAAGGGGCATGGAGCATCTGTTGTTTATAAAACACAGTAACTGCAATAACGAATTACTTTGGGGACAGCATAAGAAGCAGACTAAGTGGAAGCAGATAGTGGAAGATGGGACCTTGCTTCAGAATAAGTATTCAGTGGGATAATACTAAAGATACTTAGGGAAAAGCTTACAGAATATGGCTATGAATCAGGCAAAACACAGACCTGAAAGAAATGCAATGACATGCTGCTCACAGGAAAACAGAGAAACAGAAATATGTTATGAAAAAGACATGTTCTTGAGAAAATTCACACTTCTATTTCTCAGTATATCTAACACAGATATAGATATGGATATCTAACACAGTATGGATAGATATAGGAAAAGAAAAAAAAGAGATGGTCTATTGGGTCAAACCTTTTGTTTGAATTTCCCAATTAATTATTATAGGTGCTGATGATTGCAAATTGATTAATCTCAAATGAACAAAAGGTTTAGTGAAACAGGAGTAAATACAGCATGCTGTAGACTTGACTTTTGGGCTTGATCTTAGACCTGCCTCATCACTGTAGACCTGCCCAGAAATTGCTGCGCTATGTCTCATGCTTTTTCCAGTCCTGACACTGACTTGCTGATGGCTTCCCAGCTTGACCATGGATGCTCCCTATCCCTACAAACTTGCCTGGGAATCTGAACTCCTGGCTCATCTTGGTATGAAAACAGGCATTTCCATTCTGGACAGTCAAAAAAATGTTGAGAATTCTGCTGCAGTGATCACCTGCCTGAAAATCTCTCAAGAAAAGATAGTGAAGTGATAAGGGTAAAATAAAAAGCATGAAAAGAAAGGGAAACCAAGTCTCAGCAACTTAAAGGTTGTGACTGTAGCTACAAAAAGGCAACTGAGAAACAGAGTCTTTGTCAGCACGTAAGGTGGCAGTTCCGATAACTGTCTTCTGTCTGTACAATGGCTTTCAGTGAATACCTGTCTCAACCCCTTGCCCTTTTACTAACTTTTTGTCCATTAGTTGCAAATATCCGTATCTACCATTACAATGAATTTTGGCATTTTTGGGTAAAATAAACTTGGGTCTTGTTTACAGATGATA
Organism: Chloroceryle aenea; assembly: GCA_013399075.1. Lineage (NCBI taxonomy): Eukaryota > Metazoa > Chordata > Aves > Coraciiformes > Cerylidae > Chloroceryle > Chloroceryle aenea. The sequence continues at coordinate 124,373 of VWZY01001541.1, read as the reverse complement.
TTCAAGAAAAATAATGCCACAGGATTCAGAGTTACAAAAAGGGGCATCATGCATGAGCTGTTTCTCCATTATGGTCAAGCAGAGTAGTAACAGCTGGAGGAATTCAACCTTTTGTATGCTTGAATGAGTCCATGCTCAATACAAAGGAATGATCAGTGGTTTGAGCATGCTGCAAAAGAGTAAAGGATTGAAAAGCAGTAGGTATTAGTAAACACTCTAACATCTCAATAGTGTCTTATGGAAATTCATTACCACCATAAAATATTGCAAAGGGCACAGAACAGGTAAATGGCTTTAATATCTGTTTTGATCATTCCTGATGAACTAGCTTTTAGATAAAGAATATGCAACATGTAGTAAAGCATTTCAAAATGAGAGGAGGGAGAGCTTATGAGGGCTCTGTCACATTTACTAGTCAAAAAAAAAAATAATAATTCCAGATTACACTTCTAAAACTTCTGTTCCAAGGACTCCTGGCCAAGGGGTGAAGCTAACCTCTATGTTTCTATAGATAGCTTTTTACAAATAAGGTTGCCTAGTATATATACAAGTGCTTTACAAAAAGAGAGGTATATTAGACATCAGTACTTATCCCAAAACCTTAAAGACTACCCAGAAGAAACTAGTTTAAGAGACAAATTAGTATCAGATCTATTTCTTTTAATATTGGCATGACTTTGCTTTAGGGTGGTATTTTGGGAGTGGGGGAGAATTGGGTTAATCTTTTTTGTTGATGTGGTTTCCATTTCTAGGACACTACCTTAACAAGCTGAATATGGCTATTAATGTCTTATAGTGGTGCTCACAATATTTGCTGAAATTCTACTGAAAACTTAATACTAGAAATACGTTTACTGCTCACAGAGCAAATATTTGAGAGAGTAAATGATGAATTTTTAATCTAAGATATTTCCACCAGATACCTGACTTCATTTGTATTTATCTATTAATTGAACATAAACTTTATGTCAAGAAAAATAATACTGTATTTGAATAAACAGTTTAAATGATCAATTTGAAATCTATGTCATTGAGGGAAAATAAGTGGTCAATTGTTGCAGGTAATTAATACCATTCAGAAAGTATTAAGCTACTTGTAGGCACTTCACACAGAAAAGAGGCTAAACATTATTAAATTATTTACTATGAATAATTTGCTCTTCCACACTCCCCCAAGTCACTCTAATTTTAATCTAATCACATGGTGCCAACAGAGGGTACACTGCCAGAGGGTTTTATTATTATTATCATCTCATTTTAGTGATAAGCACTGAAGTAGCAGTGATGTTTACTGACAAACAGGAATTTTGTATTGATCAGGGTACTGTCAGTACAAACAGGCTATCTCTATACAGCCCTAATATGAAGATACTGTACTGAATTAAAAAGAAAAAGAGCAAAATATTTTTTAATTATGAATGTCATCTTCCACCTAAATGCTTAATTTGGTGGATGGAGAAAGAAGATTTCAATATATGGTGGAAAGTCAAGGAGAAAAATATATTTACAGTGTTATTAAAATTTACAAGATAAAAGAAATCCCAAAAGCTCTTGGACATTGTTATGAAACATTGTAAGTGGTAATAATCACTATTTCCTTGCATTCCTATTCCCCTCTAAATATTGATACCTGGTCTGGTGGGATTAAATTTTGCCTCATATAATCATGGAAAAGAAATCACTTAGTATTAAGTAAGACTGAATTTGAAAGAAAGGATAGATGTTGGAAGTATAATAAGCTATTGCCTATCCCAGGTACATTTTCCCCAGGTACACAGGGGAATATGTACTCCTAAACTTCTCTTAGCTTGAACATGTTTCCTTAAGGCCTGCTGTGAGTACATCTCTGGTGTTAATCAGTTTCAGTTCCAAGTTTCCTCCAGTGTGCAGGTCTCCTGCTGCTTCAGATTGCATGAATGGTAATTCATTCTGAAGATCACAATGAATCAAGCAGCTAACCTCCAAACATACCCACAATTTTTTTTTTTTCCAAAGGTGTGGTAGAGAAGGATGCAGTAGGTTTGTTTGTTCCTTCAATATTATCCCGACCTACATGGCCTAACTACACACTTCTGGGCACGTATTTATGGCCTTACTTTCATGCTGTAAAAAATCACTTTGGTGAGCTGCAGCAGAGGCTCTGTATTACTTACTCTGTCCTGGAGAGAAAGGAAAAATGATAAAAATGATTACACCTTCCCTACATGAGTCTCAGAAAAGATCCACCACTGATTTCTATGTATGGAGGATATAGGCAGTCTGCTCTTGTGAACTAGTGCTCAGCGGTGTGGAGCATTATTCTTTACCTCTTGCTCTGTAGGTAGGGAACACTCCCTGGAGTGGGCACATTTAGCAGTGTAGATATAACATCCAGCATCCTTTCAGGGCACAGGTCTCTCTGACTGTTACTGCTTCTCATAAGCAGGTTGCAACATTGCTTGGTGTCATTGACTCTATTGTCTTTTAAACAGGTTTTCCCACGAAAATATAACAACACATTCTGGGTTTACAGTCAGTCATCAGAGACACATACAAATGTGTCATGCTCTGCTAATGGAAGACCAGATCTCATTAAAAAATACCTGCACATGATTCTCTATCTCAGCTTTATCGTGACTATTGAGTATCCTTAGGCTTCAGGAAAAGACTTGTAGAATGGTCCAGGAACATTCTTTGTATTTCTTCTGGCATACAATGCTTCATAGAATAATAGAATCATTGATACAATCATTAAACTAACACTACCAGTGTTGAATACAGGGGCATAATCACTTTCCTAGTCCTGCTGGCCATGCTGTTTCTGAATCTAGCCAGAATGGTGTTGGCCTTCCTAGACCTCTGGTCACACCGCTGGCTCATGTTCAGGATGCTGTCGACCAACACCCCAAGGTCCTTTTCTGTCATGCAGCTTTCCAGCCACTCCTCCCCAAGACCGCAGCATTGCAGGGGTTGTTGTGACCCAAGTGCAGGGCTCAGCACTTGGCCTTGTTGACCTCATACAGTTGGCCTTGGCCCATTGATCCAGACTGTCCTGGTCCTTCTGAAGAACCTTCCCACCCTCAAGCTTATCCACATTCCTGCCCAGCTTCATATCATACACAAACTTACTGAGGGTGCACTCTATCCCCTTGTTGAGATCATACAACACCATATGTGAGTTGACTAACCTGGGAGATATTCTCATGTACATAATGAAAATTAACACTGCATGCCCTTGTATCGCTGATGCATCAGTTGTGGATGAAAGTTAAGTTGATGTCTAGAGAAAGCTGCTGTACCCTTCATCAGGTCCCTTCCTATGGATAACTGGTGGATGAGGACTATGACATTTATTATCGAGTCTACCACTTCTGGAGAGAAGAGTCTGGGCAAACCTTTCTGTTCCAATTGTCAACTGAGTTTTTCAGATAATTTTCAGACAAGTTACCAAAGACTTTCCAGGGTAATCTGTTACCAACTAATGCTATCTTTCACACTCAAAAGTAAAATATTCTGGGTTGCATGCATCTCTTTGTTGAACATTATCCCATTTAAGTCATCAAAGTTTAATGACTCTTGTTGTCTGCTCTGTGATAAAAGCAAAAATTTCTCATAATGCCACCTGTGGGATTTAGCTCAATTCTGAGCTGAAAGTCAGCAGAAGAGACATGCAAGGCCCAGGTTCAAAGTGATGTTTGCAACCTGACAGTACTAGCACTGTATACTAGCACTGAATATGAAACATAGCCTATAAACTGTAAATAGACTGAATTCTTAACATTCTCATATATCCACTGGTAAAACTAGTTAATATGTATGTAGTACTTTATGATTGAACATATATGCTTTTATTTTGAAAATCTGCTGTATAAAATTAACATTTAAAACTCAGGAATCGGTCACTTGCTTCTCAATGTTTTTAATTCTCTGCATACTTGCAGATTTATTTTTTTTTCTGTATAATTCTTATTAAAAAAAAATATCTGTAACTAGCAATTATCTTCTAGTATTTGAAGCTTGAGGTTCAATCTCTCACCTGTTGAAATAGGCAAGAATGTCTAGGGTAAAACCAGGGATCTCATTAAGGAGATTAAATGAAAAATTAGAAATAACCTTTAAAGCAAGAAAGACAAGTTTAACATCTTTCTTTCCTTCTGTTCCCCACGACTATAATTCATACTAATTTCCTTAAGGTACCAGTCAGTGTTTCAAGAGAACTGCCTTGATAGAGAGAAAGGTATCGTGTATCGGCTAGCCTTCGTATTTCTGCTGTGGCACTTCCTTTTCACCAGATATCTGCTACATATGGATCAATTATCATTCCTGAGACTAAAACTGTATCAGGAGAAAGCAAGCTAGATACAACTTTCCCTTGTAATTTCTTTAACACATCATGGCTGTAAGTGGACGTCTTTGCCTCTGAAAAGATTTGCCCAATAGTTAAAGAGTATGACAAGTGTCCTCTCAGGAGCTTAGTCTGGCAATCACTGGAATAAACAGGAATGTGATTTTTTTTATTTAAGCAAGTGCATGTTCAGCAATGTAATGTAGAGTAGTATGGTTCTGTGTCTGATTGTACGAATGCTTTTTAATCAGAACCAAGAGCCAGCTATTTCCTCACCCTTCTTCAGATATGGAATTCCACATTCCTCAGTATCCTCAGTGCCATATTCTCTCCTCAGATCCAGTTCTAAATTAAGCACTTAATCAAAGCTTCAACCCTTTGAATTTACAGTTTTCTTTAGAAGCATGGTGAAGGTGCAATGATAGGATGGAAAACTGAGACAAAGCTATTTTCTGGGTATTAGAGATAAAATGTATAACCTTTAGAAGTGGTCTTACATGCTATCCTCTGGAGGTCAAATAGTAGCGCCACCAGATGGAAAAAAGCCTGGAAACAATCCAGTTCAAACCCTACGAATTGTAGGTGTGTGTCCTATGCAGGGTCTACAGAACATCTGATCTTTACAACCTTGTATATTGCAGACTGTGTATAACTTTCTACTGTTATGAAGAGAAGATTAATGGTAAAAGATCAAAACTCTCAAACATAGAGTACTTCAGGACGAAAGCAAAGTCTCTATCCATGTCCACATTTCCTGCAGTCAGAGGAAATTAGTTTTACCCACCTATAACTTGCATGTAGAATTTCTATTACACAAGCTCCTCAGGTTATACTTTTTTTGAAGTGGCTTGTTATTTGGATGCTAAACAAGGGAAGTACTGCCTTTGGATAGGGAAAGCAGTCCCTTTCATCAGAAAAAATGCTTAATGCCTCCCAGATGTGTAAGAAAAGGGAAAAATGATAGCTTGTTTGAGGCAGGACATATGGCTTAGTGAGCTTATTAGTTCTCTGAATGAAGAGTTGTCTGCTCTGCATCTCTTCAGTTTCATTTAATGTACAGACAAAAAGCCTCCTGTAGACTAAAATTTAATTTATTAGGTGGTTTATGCCAAATAGCAAAAGGAAAGTGCTTTAATAATATTTTTAATTTCTATCAAATATATGCTGTTTGAATGTATCCCAGCTTCTTGTGTTGTCTTTACCCTTCTCCTATCTGATATTCAGTGTCATTCGGTTTGTCTTTATGAGAGAATTTTAAAGGAAAAGTAGAGCTAGTTTTCTGTGTCAGCTTAACAAAATCTATGTATGCAATCATTAAAAGGATCTGTCATTAAGAATTGATCTGAAATAGGTTATTTTTATTAATCTTTTGATAGGGGATAGTAATTAGAATTGTTTGCAGAAAGATGAGTGATACTATGAAATAAAATATTGATTTAGGAAACCATTAAAGAACAGAGAAGATTTTTTTCTTGCTTTTTTTTTTCGCCTTTTTTTTTTTTTTCTTTTTTTTTTTTTTGTTTTGCATGCTTGTGCAGGTCATTTCCTTAACTGAAAATATCTTTGCCATGAGCTAATAACCAAAGAACCTTGCTTATCCTTGGTGAGGTTCTAGAGAGGTGGGTGTTGGCCTCTTCTCCTAACTACTGACAGAACCAGAGGAAATGATCTGAAGTTGCACCAGGGGAGATTTAGATTAGATATTAGGAAGAAATTCTATACAGAGAGAGAGGTGAGGTAGCGGAACAGCCTTCCTGAGGAGGTGGATGAGTCACCATCCCTGGAGGTATTTAAGAAACAGGTAGACTTGGTGCTTCAGGACATGCTCTAGTGGCAGGCATGTAGGGGGTTATTTTGTGTTTTTGAAGTCATGATTGATCAGAGTATTTAGTTGTTTCTGGTTGTTTGTTTCGGGTTCAGGGGTTTTTTTTAGATTTTTATTTTGTTATGGTTATGGATGGACTTGGTGATCTAGGAGGGCCTTTCCAACCATGAATATTCTGTGATTATCACTAAATGTTTAAATGACTGTGCAACCAGAGTTTAATGGTTTATTGAATTACACGGGTAATTGTAAATAGGACTTTGCATCTCTGCACAAAGGTCTTCCATGGTACAAGAAGCTTGTAGACTAAATCAGCTGGTTAGTACTGATTTCTTCAGTAGTCCATTACCTATATCTATATTCAGATATTGATACGGTGTCATTTGCACATGAAGAGAAGTGTAGGATGGTAAAATTTGCACAAAGCATCTCAGATTTTAAAAAAAATCTACAATTATAGGAGCCTCTCTAAACTCAAGATTTGCATATTAACAAGAAAACATCTTAAATTCTTCTAAGAACTCCATCCATATGATGCACAAAATAATATCCGATCTGATCAGAACACAAGTGTAGGTACACATGAGGACTGCAAAGTCTGTGTAAAACTGGATTCATGCATTGGAGCTATTAGATTGCTCACAGCTTTTTCAAATGTTAGAACCCTCATTAAAGTATTCTTCCTTTCCTTCTGTTAAAAAAAAATAAATTGTAATTGACACTCTAATACTAACTTAGTCTTCATGTATAATTTATTCATCATACTCTGCTATTGCTAAATCATTTAAGAATAAATTTTCATTGTAAGAGGAGCGTCACTGTAGTTAGATCATTATGTATTTCCAAGAAAACATATTACTCTAGAGAGAAGAAAATATTTTTAGCTTTATATCTTCATTTTTTTCAGTGATCTCTTCTTTTCTCACTCGTGTCTATCTTTCATCTGTTTAGCTCACATTGAGAAAAAGCTTGGCAATTACTAAATTTAAGCATACACAGTCATTGAGACAGAAAAACCTGTTTTTAGAATGTCATTAAATATTTTTCTAAATAGTGATATTTTCACAATGACTCAAAGAACTACTTGCTCTCCTTTATATAAAAGTCACTCATACCTTCATTATATCTCTGTGTTAATATATCTTAACTGTATCTCAGTATAACTGTACTTCCACTGCAACATAGATTGTCAGACCTGTACTAAATGTTCTCTGAGTAACATTTTTTTTTAAATAAAAGAAGTCACATGACTAGCAAACCCACCTGGTATGCTTATGTCGGTGGCTATGTCAGTGGTAGGCTTAGGTTTATGTCAGTGAGTGTGAGTGACAATACTCTTATCTAATTTCTTACGAAAAAAGTTAGTATTTAGACAGCCACACTTCAAGTCTTTAAAGGTAATTAGCTGCCTTGTGGAATAAATAGAGTTTGGGACAGCTACTTCGGACATGGTAACTAAATTTTAAGCGACTGAAGTTTGGTGAAATAATTTCTTTCCATACCTTCCATACTAGCGGGATTAATAATCAGTCTCTGCCTTGTGACATAATTATATGTTCTATGAATAATACTGAAAAATTTATGAAATACAGTACATTAAAACCTGCAGTAAGGTATAGAAAATATTTATATGAAGAACAGTGTGTATAATATAACCTTTTATCCATATGCAGTTGAAGGGTGATTCTGGTCTTAAACTTCTAATGACTGTTTTGTTGCCCAGTTTACAGGTTTATAATATGGCACTTGCTCTAAATCTGTGTTTCTTAGCCTCCTTGAAAAATGAAAGCATGAGATTTACATTAGAAAGTATATCAGTTGCCTAGATAGAACAGCATAACAGTATGATTTCTTTTTACTAAACATTTGTAATATTCTTTCAGTACATTATGGTACCTATATAGTAACATGTTTTTACTGTTGTGTTTTATTACTTAGTAGACAATCATGACCTAAAAGTCTGGGTCAATACATGGTATTTTAACTATTCCTGAAAGCTACATGATGATGATCAAGATTAGAAGAAGGAAATAAATGGGGTGTTGGTACTTCACATAACAATGCTAAAGTTTCTGATTTTTAGGTTTTAGTAATTTTCCCTTAAAAATTATTGTCAATGATTTTTAAGGGAATTTGGTTATTTTTGTAAAATAAATCTTAATCTGATATTCCCATTTATTCTTAATTTTATTTATTCCTAATTCCATTTTCTGAAGTACTCTCAGGAAAGAGGATTTTCTGAAGGCCTGCTTTTGCTAAGTACAAAAACAAAAAAACAAAAGCTCTGAGAGCAGCCCAGCTCCTGGGAACCTTTTAATCTCTACTTCTTTCCTAGCCCTGGTAGTTCTGTCTAGTCCTGTAAAGCTCATAAACTCCTCACTCCTCAGTGAAGACAGAAGAATAAAACCACATTTGCCATTTCTACAGCATGCTGTTTTGGGGATATGCTGTTCTGAAGTACATTAGGATAATGTAACAAATGCAAATTACCACTGATTTTACAGCTTCTCAAATCTCACAAATGCCTTGTCCAATTACCCTCAAACTTTCTAGGGGGAAAAAAAAAAAAATCATCTTCTTTCCAAACACCACACAAGAGAAATTTCTAATAGAACAGTCTGATGTTAAAATTAGATGGAAAGGCCTAATTGAGCTTATAATGGAAGGCACTTACAACCTTAGCCATGGAATGACTACCACATCTCCATAATACCATTTATTTCAGAAAATCAGAAAGCTTTATACAGACTGCCTAACAGAGTATTCAGAAATGGGAAGCAAAAATACTAGCCAAGTATTTATCACTGTGACAATATTGCCATTTATTCTATATCAAGAAAAAAAAAAGAAAACAGCACTGTTATGTTGACTAGCTAAACATTGCCCACATTTGTTTTGAAAATCTATGAAAGCAAAGTATTTTGGGGACTAAGTTTGCTAAAGCAAGATGAGTTATTCTTTGTTTTCCATTATATAACACATGACAAAACATTATAAGAATCTGTTCTTAATTCATATATTAAACCAGTTATTTTTCAGCTAAGGCACTGCCACTTTTCATAGATGGACGAGCATACATGCACATTTGTTTTGGAACACATCTGAATGTCTCGGACAAAACCTTTGCCCATAGGAGTAAATCACTTTCCTCCTACACCTTTATGACTCAAGTTTGGCCTTGGGAGTATGCAGGTAATCAGACCTGCATTAATTTCACTTAATTTTAGGCATTGAACCTAAGTGGCTAAATTACAACCCGAGCTGCTGTAGGTGATTCAGATCTCCACTGATTGTGTGAGGAGATGATGGGAACAGTGCTTGCTTAGGTACCTAAAACTAGCTGAGATAAATAGTATTCAGTATGCCTAGCCCTCCCAACTCAGGTGAGGCATGAATAGGAAGAAAGCAGAGTGTTGACTTCATTGATCAATGCAGTGTCTAAGACATCTCTCTCTTGTAAGGGGAATTGCTGTTTACTGCTGGATTAGACTAACAGAAATTTACTATCCCATTGAACAAGCTGAGGAGCACAGGTATGTGTCTCAAAGCATCTCTTTCTCACAGTGTTATTGACTGATGGACAAACTGCTCCTTTCTCAGTTTTAAATTGAATCTTTAATATGGCTTTTTTTTTTTCTTCTCTTTTCCTTCTCCTCTTCTCTTCTCTTCTCTTCTCTTCTCTTCTCTTCTCTTCTCTTCTCTTCTCTTCTCTTCTCTTCTCTTCTCTTCTCTTCTCTTCTCTTCTCTTCTTTCTCTTCTCTTTCTTTTTCTCCTCTCCTCTCCTCTCCTCTCCTCTCCTCTCCTCATCTTTTCCCTGGTCTTCTCTTTTCTGTATTTTAAAGACAGGTGGAACTGGGGAATGATGCAGCCTGTGGAAGTTTAGGAACTTCTGGGGTGCATATGATGGAGGCCATGTGTTTTGCTGCTTAAATATCCACACAGTAGTAACTTTGTCATAGCTAACATTTCTACTGGGTTCAATGTACTGCTTGTAGCTTGTGAACAACTGAACAAAATGAGAATTTCAGTTAGATAGCTTCTCAGTTTTATTGAGGTACTACACTGTTCCTATAATATAGTAGTACAGAGATTTTGCATTTGTTGGATTTCATTAATTTTCTGGTTTATATTTCAGTACCTTTGTTTGTTTGGTTGGTTGGTTTTTAAGTCTACTTCTAAATCAGCTATCAGGAAATAGAGAATATAGTCTCTCATGTAGTAAAGCAATGCAGGGTGAAGATTAGGAGGGCCAAACCGCAGTGAGAGCTTAACCTAGCTATGTCTGTGAAGGATAATAAAAATTGTTTCTGTAAATTCATTAATAACAAAAGGAGAATTAGGGAAAATCTCCATCCTTTATTGGATGCAGAGGGAAATTTAGTAACAAAGGATGAGGAAAATGTTGAGGTGTTTAACGCCTACTTTGCCTCAGTCTTCAGCAGTGGAACAAGCTATCCCCTGGACATCCAGCCTCACAAGATGGGAGACAGGGAGGGAAGGCAANAGAGACTTAGATAGACTGGATCGCTGGGCCAGTGTTAATGGGATGAGTTTCGACAAGGTCAAGCAACGGGTCCTGCACTTGGGCTGCAATAACCCCATGCAATGCTACAGGCTGGGGGAGTGTGGTTGGAGAGCTGTCTTGCAGAGAATGACCTGGGGGTTCTAATTGACAAGCGAATGAATATGAGCCAGCAGTGTGCCCAGGTGTCAAAGAAGGCCAATGGCATCCTGGCTTGTATTAGAAATGGTGTGACCAGCAGAAGTAGGAAGGTGATTGTCCACAAGTACTCAGCATTGATGAGGCCTCACCTTGAGTACTGTGTCCTGTTCTGGGCACTTAAGTATGAGAAGGATATCGAGGTGCTGGAGCAGGTGCAGAGGAGGATAATGAAGCTGATCAAGGGACTGGAGAATAAATCATATGAGGACTGTTTGAAGGAGCTAAGTCTCTTTAGTTTGAGGAAGAGAAGGCTGAGGGGAGACCTCATCACTCTCTACAACTATCTGAAAAGATTGTAGAGGGGTTGGTGTTGGTCTCTTCTCTCAGGTAATTAGTGATAGACCCAGAGGGAATGGCTTCAAGGTGAAACAAGGTAGGTTTAGACTAGACACTAGGAAAAAATTCTTCATGGAAAGAGTGGTGGGAGATTGGAATAGACTGCCCAGGGAGGTTGTTGAGTCGCCATCCCTGGATGTGTTTAAGAATCGCTTAGATGTAGTGTTAGGGGATATGGTCTAGGGGTGAACTTGTAGAGTAGGGTGAAAGGTTGGACCCAATGATCCCATGGGTCTTTTCCAACCTAGATGATTCTTTGTTTCTATGATTCTATGAATGTTTTTCCTGATAATACAAACCAACAAGTCTATTGAAGAGTAGAATGAATTGTGCCTTGAAGAGTGCCCATTTCTCTTGCTGAATGTTAAGGGTGAGAAATGTTTTCAGCTAAGCTGTAGCTATCTATATATTAGAGCTTTTAACCTGGTTGAGGTGGGATCTCATACATACTGAGCAACAACTTCTGGTTCAGAAGTCCTGCGAGACATTTTGCTCTGTTTCCTTGTGGATGAGATGTGTGCGTTGCACTGCGGTGGTAATGTTAGACTGAGGCTGAATGCAACTTTTGACAAAAGTTCAGGCAAGCACCATTATGAAAGGCTGTCATTTTATGAGTCCATAACTGTGATGCAGTAGCAAGTGCTGGTTTGCTGACTCCTGGTTATTAACTAACCTGATTACTTTGTCTCCTTTTACGTGACTAAATTTTCTTACGTGTGTATAGTAACAGAATGTCAGTGATACACATCTGATGGAGTTCAGATGGTGACAATCTTTTTCTCCTGTTTGCAGCCTATTTCTGTGCACACATAAGGGGGAGATGCAGAGACAGCCCCAGTAAGGAGAAGCCAGGGCTGCCCGGTGCCAAACACAGATTGTTCCAGACAGCTCCAAATGACCCTTCCCCGGGCATGGCTGAGCCCCTCAGTCAAGGTGGTGGCACTTCAAGGAAAGTGTATTTAAGAAGAGGAAAAAAATGCTCCCAGACAGAGAGGAATGCAGAAAAAGATACGAGAGAAGCAGCCCTGCAGACAGCAAGATGAGAGAAGAAGAAGGGGGAGGAGGTGCTTCAGGCACCTGAGCAAAGATTCTCCTGCAGCCCCTGTAGAAGACCACACCAGGGCAGATTTACCCACGCATCAGGAATGAACAAGTGAAGTTGAGCCTGGAAAAAAAGAGGGGAATGAGGAGAAGGAGCTGCTTTTTTAAAAAGTTTTTTTTTGGTGTGTGTGTCTTTGTTTCTCACCACCCAGCTCTATTTCACTTGGCAATAAATTAAATTAATTTTCCCCAAGTCAAGGCTGTTTTGCCTGTGGCAATAATTGGAAAGGGATCTCCCTGCCTTTATCTTGGCTCAGGAGGTTTTTCATCTTATTTTCTCCCCTTTAGTGGCATCGATATATCAACTTTCTGTCTCTAAAATTGTAGATCCTTCCATTCTTTTCAATGCCAAGAGGGATTCTTCCACTAAAAAAATACAGTAGATTCCCAGTTCATGTAAGTCAGTATAGATCTTTATGTCATAGAAATAGTTTTTGAGGTAAGTTCTGTCTGTAAGGACACCGTCGTTGAGGATGCATTGAATTTGAGGTGGTGACAAAGACAGATGTGCAAAATATGTTTTCTCTTAAATATAGCACATTTATTTTTTATAACTGGATATCTCTTCTTGTAGGGATACAAAGCACATATCTATTGTGGTTAATGAAAGCAAAAATGAATCAACTGCCTTCTAAAATTTGAGATAATTTTAATAACTGGTATTTTAATTTGTCAGAAAATAGTAGTAGTCCAGAAATTTTAAGAAGCAGATTTCATTTATATTGTTTGAACAGAGATTTTGGACAGTCTTCATCTGGAAGCACGACATTTCTTTTTGTTATGCTGATTACATTGTACATCTATCTGTGCCACAGCACTCTCAGCATGGGTCTGTTCTTAGTCTTGTTGTTATCCTCTTAGGTAATTCATTCCTTCTTTAATTTTGCTGACTCCCATCTCTGAAACCACCTGACTAATTTATCTCTGGAAATGGCATTACATGTTTTGTTATGACAAAAATGTGGAATTACTGATGGTCACAGCTGGTAGGTTTCCATTGGAGGAAGATTGAGAGACTAATTCAGATCTAGAAAGCAGCAAATAATGCTTTGAAATATAATGAAAGCTATGGACCGGTACTGAATAAGCAACAGCATACACATTACTGATGCCTTTTCTATTGAGAACTTAACATAAAAGAATTAAAATTAAGGCCATTGTATGCAGTATTTGATAGACCTTTATTATATTGTTTGCGTATAAAAAATACCTGTGCCTAGAGTCATTTTAAGACATCTTTATTTTTCCCTGGTGCTCTCATACATTTAGTTTCAGTTATATTGTATATTACATAGAGCACTGTCCACAAGTGAAGCCCTTGAGAATGTCAGGCATTGGTTATGTGAATACTCTGTGTGAAAATCATATTTTGTTCCCTGAGGCTTACATTTTAGAACCACTGAATATTGGTATGGGTCACAAAAGTCCCAAATTCTTTATCATTTGTATCATGAGTGTGGTGGTTTTAATCCAATATAATAATTATTGTATAATCTATATGATACATAGCTGTATGATATGTTTATGTTAGTACATGAAAATTTAAGCAGCAGTACAGGAAGTATTCACAGTCAGCAGGCCACTCAATTGTGGATTAGCTATGTAAGAATGGATTTTGTTGGTATCTGTGGCATGCACCATCCACCTTCTCTCTCCTTCAGCAAGGCTTAACTAGAATGACTCATAGCTCAATATCCTATTAGGGTAATTTACCTACACTCTGACACACTTATGTAAGACATGGGATTGTCAGTAATTTACCTGATATGGTAATTAGTTTGCTGTATTAGCTATAAATATGGCTCATACTGTATTCACTATAGCTCATTGTCTACTTAGCTCTTCCAGAGTTAGCTGTTTTTATGGTCAGACCCCTGAAATTTGCAATACTGCTGATCTTAAACATCTGTCTTGTAACAGATGCCTATTTCTCTCTATCAACAAGACAGCTGGTTATAATATTAGTAATATATTTTTTAAGTTATTTTCCCTCTCACTGGCTTAAAATTTGAGACTTTCAGGTTGTAGTAGGATGCAGTGATTCTTAATGAGGAATTTTTTAAAAAATCAAAAAACACATTATACTTGATAGCAATTGACCTATGATAATACTCTTCTCTTCTTCCTCTGTTTTTTTTCAGTCTTGTAAGTTACTGCTAAAACTCCCGTCTGCAGCAGAATCATGACCGAAAAGTTTCCACATCCTCCCTCTACAAGATCACCATCAAAACAAAGTGTGTGTCTACTTCCAGAGAAAGGTGGTAACTGAGCAACCCCTGTGAGCCAGCATACTGTGAACTGCAGAATAACAGACAGTAACACCTGAAGGAACCTGCCCAGGAATTTGAACTCTGAACACACACTCTATGTTTATTGCCTGTAATCACCTGTTCTCTGTGTGAGTGTATGTTTATGCACACAAACACATATATATCAGACCAAGAACAAATGGACTAAGGAGCTCTTATAATTTTAATAATGGTGACAAATTCAATGTCAGAAATTTTAGCATCACAAAGAAAGAAAAATGGTTCTGTTTTTTTCCTTCTATCCCTCTTATATCAGTGAAGAACCTTTGCAATACCTTAAAGATGACAGCTCAGTTTCCAAAATTTGGACCTCTCTTAGCACTGCAATTCTTTAATGATTTATACTCCGCATGCATTCAGCCACAGACAGGAGAAAGAAAACAGCTTTTAGAAAGTCTTGGATACATTACCACAATAATTGTATCACCAAGGTCTTTGGAGTACAGACAAAATACATGAAACAGAGAAACATTCACTATTCACTCAGAAGAGCAAAAGGAAAAGATCAATGTTTGCTCAATTAAGGTCAAAATAGGCAGAAGGTAGAGGGAATTCACTATCAAGACTGGGATGCAGAAAACAGAACTTGTTTTTTTCTAAATTGCTAGTTGGTGTCTCTAAAAAATCTACATTATTTTATAGATGCATTTTGCAGAATGATGGTACTTAATAAACAGATGGCTACATAACAGATTTCAGCTGGAGAGTACCCATCAAGGGACAGAAGAGTGGAGGTATGACCTTTTGGTTTGAGGCAGGAATGGGAGAAAAAAACTGTGTGCATCCTTGCTATGTACCTAGATGGAAGCCTGCAAAGTCAACTTGATTCAGTGAGCTCTGGAGAAGTAGGAGGTGGTTCAGCTAGTTACCTGGTGACTAAACATAGAAGTTACATTAATATTAAGCAAAAATCTGGCCTCAATATAAGTTTTACTGTATTTTTTTAAAAACATAATGCTCTTTGCTTCATTAGTACAGCAAGCAAGATTGTTATATTTCACAGCTGTGTTGAGATTGACAGTAATATCGCAGCAAAATGAATATAGGTTTGTATTTGGGAAGGCAGATACTGCAGTCTCTGTAATTAGGTTTCAGTAAGGAAGTCAGTGGTAGCTCTTTACAACAGCATTGTGCCATGAGCTATGCTTTTGTGAACCAGAAGGGTCAGATGCAAAAACTTATTACTTTCAAAATGCTAATTAAAGAGTCTAAGTATTTTGAAACACTGTTTCAGTAATTATGTCATATTATGAAAATGACATTCACTAGAAGTATATGAGAAAAAAAATAATATAAGTAGTATCATTAAAAGCCGACCAATATCATCCTTACAGAATAATACTCTATATCATATTAGTAGAAAGTAAATAACTGTATAAAACATCCTTCTTCTATATTCTAGCAACAAAGAAGTTTTATTCTCTATTCAGTTTTAGAAAGCCTTGTGATTTTGTCTGATGAGAACACAAAATCACGGCAGTTTAAAAAGTAAAGATGGTGACACTTGGTCAGATACAGAAAGATTAGGGCTTGCTTCTTTTCAACAGCAGTTGTTCTCACACTTTCCAAACCTTTCCCTGGGGAACTTCAAAGAAAATCATATGTGTACCCTAATCAAGTTGAAATTTACAGGATTATGGCTTTGGTGTTTGTCATCTTTCTGAGGGCACACTGAAAAATTTATGACAATTTTTTTCCAACTTAAGAGATGCAAGAAAAAAGCAGAGTTTCGTAGTGATGGCTTAGGTATTGAGGATAAAACCAAAACAAAACATAACCACACAACCACAACAAACAAGCAAACAAAACCACACACACACAGCAAAACAAAACACACATAAAAAAACCCCAAACAAAACAACAACAACAAAAACCACAAAACCTACCAACCAAACACCAAAACCCTAAAACAACCCCTGCTGATTTAGGTTATTAAAACAGGAGTGTTTGCCGTCTGGGACAGCTATATACTATTTAAGATCTGTTGATTTCACTCTCCAGAATATCACTAAAATACTTACAATTAAGAAAAGCAGTAACTATGTAGAAACACAGTTGACCATCACTGAAAGAAACACCCCATAACAGATGTAATTTTGATTCCATGTAATTCAACAATGCTTCATGCAATATTAATGACCCTTGGTAACGTATTCTAATTTTAAAATTCATTACTAAATTATTCATCAGTCTATAAAACAGATGTATGGCACTGCAGCATGCAAGTTGTTCTATGCATTATAAAATTATATTTTTATAATCTGCATGTAATTTGTGCTTTTAGTCTCCTGCAGATCAATGGATGTTTTCAGGTGCTATGACTCACTTTCATTTTCTTCACTCCTCTTAAAGATTTCACTTGTGTTCCCTTGTTACCTGTTTCAACATTAAATGTCAAGCTTTTATAGTTAGTTTAATTGGTACTGTTGCTCAGAGCTTGATGGGCATATATTTAGGAAAACAGCGTACAGAGAAAATTTTTTTTCTTGTAATATCTGTTCGCATGTGCTGGAGGTTAGAAGTAACTGCTTTGTCCAAGTATACCTGGTCTTTCATTCAGAGAAGGTATGAAGCAATAGGAGCAAACCTTATGTTTTTGAAAGACTAATTTTGATTCCTCCTATAGGTGCTGATGCACTGTTGGATGATCTTTGCAACCATGAATGTTGCAGAAAATATTCTGGATGAAATTATATGACTCAGGTGATAAGTCTGTATGACAGTTTTGGTAGTGGTAGGAAAGAGAGGTGTTTTTCTTTTCTTTCCTCTGTTGTGTTTGAATTGATGACACGATGATGACAGAAAAGTTTGGTTGAGCTGTTTGCCTTATTACACGGAATGGCAAAAAGTGGAGAGAGAGACATATTTGTCTAATTATAGTAGCTGAAACACTAAAGCTGATGAGGTAAAACAAAGCATAAGGGCAACAGGCTGTGCAGAGTACAACATGGTATACTAGCAAAGAAGGAAAAAGACATTTTTTAAATGCTACAACCATATCACTTACTCTTAAGTCCAAGCTATGCACCACATCCAGTTACCCCAAAACAAACTGCATGAAAGCGTACATGAAGAGGTCTGAACAGGGTCAGGTTGGAAATTCTCTCAAATTTACTCATCTCAAATTGATGAGTAAACATGTTTTAACATACATTTTTAGACTATTCTGTTTCGGGATCTGGGGGAGAGTGAGACCAGGGACTCTAAACATGCCTAGTGCAATCACAACAGTGATTCAAATAATTTTGCTGTTGATGTATCTCATTTAGGTTTGATCTCCAGATTGTCTACTAAGATCAAAATCTTACTGGGCTGGTATCACATAGTCTCTAAATGGATCAAAGAATCAGAATAGTCTGCAACAGTTAGCTTGTTGTGGGTATCATTAGTAGAGACAGTTTCAAGTCAGATGTTTTGAACCTAGTCCGTTTTAAACTGCTGTCAGGGCAGCATAGACATAATCCTTTTTTGCTCATGTTACAATGCTTTTATATGACCATATAAACATTTCCATTGTTATTATCTCAAACAGAAGCAAGGCACTTGTAGCATGAAAGCTAACTCTAGTGTGCTGTGGTGTACAGAACCTGTGCATTAAGTATACCATAGCAAAGATTTGACCCACCTGTCAGTCTGCTTCTAGAGCAGAAATACACCCAATGCAGGATTTCTCCTGTATCAACACCGGAGAACCATCAACTCGGTATCTAAATCCGAATGAATCATCCTGTCTCCCCTGGTAGTCATTAGCCAGAGATGGGAACCCTCAAGAGGCTTTTTTTTTTTTCTGATTTAGCTTAGATGCCTGTCATTGGGTGGGATGAATTCCCTTTTGGAGCTGTTTGTGAAGGAATCTATGATGACTATCACAGACGTTTATTGAAGATGTCTAAGATAGTCCAAATAAATTCTATTTCTTTTGCAAAATCTTCTCCACCTCCGTATAATTAGAACTATTCAAATATTTAAACTTCCTCCATTAAGTCTATATGAAGTTTGGCATGCTTCTACCATTTAACCTTTCATTCTGAAATGTCTTGAGAAATGTTGTATTCCTTTTCTAAATTGTTATTATTCTTACAGGAACCCTGTGATCTCTGTGAATGGTATGACATTAGAAATAACAATATCAAAGAATTATTTTTTTTTTCTCCACTTAGTACATGAGGAGTGAGACAGATTCCTCTGGAAAAGAAAACCTGTCCAAAAGTTGCAGGGTGAGAACAAGATAACTAATAACTGCCAAATCTGCCTTTGCTTTTTTTTTTTATTTCCTCTTTTTTGCCTTTTGTTTTTTTTTTTAATCCTTGAATAGGCAACCTAGGGAAAATTGCTCAGCTATATGGTTAACTAGAAGTAATCCCAAATGGCAGGAAGAAAGGCACACTTCATAGTCACATAATCAACTGAAACAGCATTTTGAAAGGACAGCTGGCCCAGTCCAAACATCAGCAGCCAAGTGGGAGAGTTTGTCATTCTATAAATGGCAAAATAACAAACACCTGACCTGAAGATAATAGGTTAATTGCTTTAATATTACATTTTGCATTGATGTTTGTTTTTATGTTGTGATGAATGAAAAAAAAAGGTCATTTTTAAAAAAATGCTGGCCTTCCAGTACTCTAAATGTCTGCCCAGTGGCCTGATGAAAAACATCTCTTAGGTGATAAAATGAGTTGCATGCAAATGACAAGTAGGCTTGATGTGCCTTGAAAACATTCAGCTTGGAGTGACCTGTGATCATAAATTACTGGGATGCTGCATCAGATCCTAGACTTGTAATTTCATCAAGAACAAGATGCAATCTCGAAAACTGTTTGCATGATGTGAGGACGAATTGATGCCCTTGTCCTTCCAGACTGTTGGATCTGATGCTCAGGAGTCTGACTACTTTGTGTCTCTAAGAAGCAGTATAGGGCCATTGTAAATAATTAAGTAGAAATTTGTTACCCTTTTGTCAAATGTATTTCTGATGTTACTCTTCTTTTGCCTCCATTAAGAAATCCCTTGATTAAATTTTAAAGTCTTAAACAATTTGAAGGGCTGAGAGCACAGGACACAAACTACGTTCTGAATGTTTTGCACAGGAAAGTCATATTCTCTCTGGGAGAAAAGACAATAATGTCAAGTATTTAATATGCAATCCTGTGATTCTCTTTCAAGACATGATGCTATAGATTTGATTACCAGTTCAGTGGCTGGTACTTGTAGGCCTTTTTTTCCCTCATCTATTTGCTTTCAGAGATTCAGAATTTCTCTCTCAATATATTTACAAATGTTTCTATGTAAATAGAATGTATAGCTGAAGACTTAATCCCATGCATACATCAAGAAGATACATATAGATTTGGACTCTTCAGTATAACTGTTGCTGTTCATAACTTAAAAGCCACAACTCTACCAATAAGCCTATTGTAAGTTTTTTGAAGTGTATAATAAAGCTTAAGAAAGAGACACAATATTTTTATGAATAAATGGGAGATGAAAAATGGATTACCCTTATCTTGATTTCCACATCTGGAGACAGTATTAGTGAACATTCTTTTTATTGTATACCTCTTTAAAAGTATATATACAATTATGAAACACATTATCATGGATGTCTTGAAGGACATATATAAGATTTATAGTGACAAAAGTCATTCACTGTGCTTTGAACAAAGAACACAATCTATACTCGAGTTAAAAAAAAAGCATTATCAGGGAGGAGCATATATTCCCACAGCAGAGACCTTAATTCTGGAGCAGAGGACATATGTTGACCCATTAATGCTGGCAAAGATATTGCTGTGCAGGCCTAACTGCTCTCACTCAAACACATCATTATTTTATTTTTATTCTGATTTCCTTAACACTTGTACACTCAATTACAAATAGCCTCCATCCCTTAAAGCTATATATTATTTTTCACTTCACTCCAGTGAAGCAGCAGAAAATAAAAGCTTCCTAGTACAGTATAACATTTAAAAAACATTCCCATGAGTGACAGCTCCTTAGTCACCATACCACATTTGCACTCCCTAACTAAGGTGCTGTGAAAAATGACAACTCCCTGTTACAGTTTTATTTACTCCCCCAGTAGTAACTGGACACCCATTTAGAAGATTGTAGTCATTAATGTATATTGCAGGCAGTGTATTCACTCCTTAGACTTTATATTTGAAATATATGTGCACTAATTATTTGCTTACAGAAAATTATGACTCATCCAGTTGTTGCACCAGACAGATCTAATTACATTTTCCAGAGTCATAGAATCACAGAATAATTTTCCTCATTATATGCTCCTATTTCAAAATTCTACAATGTCAGGTTAGATACTTCCCTGGTTACATTTTGAAAAAAAACCCAAACCTCTCTGTAAAACAAATCCCTGCTTATCATCTGCCAACGTTTCATTATCCTCCAGGCTTGATCCACACTGTCCCTCCAGCTGAGAAGTCCATATAGTTTCTCCTGGGGAAAAAAAAAAAAAAAA
>VWZY01001541.1:51168-88017 GCA_013399075.1 Chloroceryle aenea | reverse complement strand
GTCTGCTCTCCAGCCACTCTGTGCCCAGCCTGTAGCGCTGCATGGGGTTGTTGTGGCCAAAGTGCAGGACCCGGCACTTGGCCTTTCTCAGCAGACAGCGATTTTGAGAACTGGTGCACTGACTGTGCGCTGATGAGTAGATTCAATCAGTGGTTTCAGTGCCTAATCAGAAGGTGCAAGGTACATGTTGCACAATAGCTACAATGGGAGACAACTAGATATGGAAGCTATATTGATTTCCTTAAGCAAAATCATAGCTCCAATGGAACATAGTAGGATGTGTCTTGTTTACTTTGTCTTTGTCGATTCTTTATTGAGTAATCAGAGTAAAGAATCAAACTGACATCAATGAGACTTGGATCAGGTCCTGAAAGACTGAATAATAAAGTTCCTTTTACTGAAATTAAACAGTGAATCCTTCCACCTTAATTCATTAGATATTCTTTAGACCACACCTGCTTCTCTAAGATTGTCCTTGATACATGGTTAAAACAAAGATAAAACAACAAACAAACAACATCTTCATTCTTGTCATTGAAAGATGCTGTTTTGTAAAGGTAAAAATAGCACAGAAGAGGACAGTACTGCCTTTCTTACTGCATATTTATGTTTTCAGAAATGCATAATACAATGTTCCCTTTACTGGATTTTTTTAATGCAATATAATCCACATTTTATACAAAATGTAATATTTATTCAGACATATTGTTGCCAAAATTGGTATAGGGAATAGAAATTAAACTCTGTTTTTTTAATCTCCCCTTAAATCTTGCTGGCAAAATTGGGTGGATATAGCTTTATGTTATCAGCTGTCTTTGCTAGCACCTTCATCAGGGAAGAATAGCAACCAATTAAAACAATGCCCTGTCCATCTTCATCATGATCTCTTTTCTTTTCTTAGAGTGATATAGTCACCTAAATCTCACAAAACACTCAGGTACTTAACTCCCATTAAAATCAGTAGAAATCATGTGCTTAGATGTTAGCAATGATCTAGATCTCAATCTCCTTGGCTTAGCTATTAGTTACACTTAGTGAGTCAGTTCTGCATTTGAGATAGAATGGCTGAAAGAATATTTCTTTATCCAGTAGAGATGCTGCTAAGTACCTTATACTCATTAATAGTTTCCATTTAACTTACTGTTCACTGTTGATTAGTAAACAACAGGCAAAATTCACAGCTTTACCAAGAAATATCTTAAATAATTAAAACACCTCACAGAAAACAATGCTTTTTATTATGGCACTGACAATGACACATTTTTAGCAGAATGAAAAACATTATGAGGTACAATATGTGAAAAAACACACAAAAAAATTTTTTTTTCATTATCTTGTTAAGACTGACAGTCAGACTTTTTTTAAGATAGAATCTAAACATTGTTGAGGAATTCCTTATTTCTTTGGGCCTCCTGGACTCTGTTAAACTAGTTATCAATCAGAATGGTATCAATTACTTGATATCAATGGTATCAATTACTGGACAGTATCTGTCTGAGAACAACCTAGGTCTTGTAAGACAAGTTGAACATACCCTTGATATGCACTCTCTTCATCTCTACCTAGTGATGCTTAAGCTTTTTTACCCTTGGGGATATCTAAGCTCACTTTTCCAACTTAAAAGGTGCAAAAGTTCATGAGAGCATTGCATCTTTCTGCCTTCATTATAAATGCCACATAGACTTTTGGAAACCTCTGTCAAAGATGTGAAGTATTCCTTATTTTGTTAGAAAAATTATCTACATTACTAGACTCTAAAACTGCAACATACTGCTAATGTATTTTTTTGTGTGTGTAGTCAATCCAATGAATATTGGACATTGTGAAAGGCTCAGAGTGCATTCAAGTCCAGTGGGAACCATAAGTAGTGATCAACCATAAGTAGTGATCAATATTTACTGAACTCTTGGGGTTCTTAACAAAGAATTTGATGTATGCATATATATCTAGATTGTGCTCACTCCTTCCCCAAGTGAAAGGTTTACAACCTTTTCTAGCTCTAGCTATGGTGGCAAAAAAGGCCACTGTATATCCCTTGTTGCAAGTTACTGTCACCTCCCGAGACCTATAAGCTAACAAATTTTTTGGTCTCTCTCTAATATATGTCAGCCAAAACCTTCTTACTCTAGGCAGCTTAAAACATCAGAACCTATTTTATCTTCTGACTAAATAAGAAAAATTGTAAAAATTAGTAGACATAGAGACCAAACTCTTCTCATACCAGTGCCTATGACTTGTTTCTACATTTTATGTTCTGAATTCTGTATTCATTCTGAACAGTAGTCTACCCCAGTCTCTGGATACACACCAGAAGCAGGCTGGGATTTATCTTTCAGTCCTGAAGTGGGGTGCCTATCAATGGGGGAGCTTTGCATGATTAGATACACACTGATATTTAGCATTTCTTACTCTCTGGCTCCACCAGAGTCATGAAACAGATCATTTGAATTGCCTTATTAACTCTTAACATTTTCTCAGAGAACATGATTCTATGTATATATGTATTTAAAATATAAACTTTACAATCTTTCTCATATATACAGTTAGGGGTAATAAGCACACCACTGGAAGTTTGGAATTTTAGATTTCACCTTTCATTACTTGTATTTTGGTGCTAATTCTGCTTCTGCTATAACAGAAGTCTGTGCACCTTTGTCTCATTTTAAATAAGTGCTATGATTGCTTTAGTGTAATAGTTTACCTGTATTTGATTTTCCACTGCTTCACCAGGCAATTCATCTGTGCTGCAGGTGCTGCGGTTGTCCTTCCTTCTTCATAGCGCTCACTGTAGCTGTTTGTAAATGGATCCAACTGATAAATTTTTTATTTTTATTTTTATTTTCTTCCTTGCATATTTTAATGCACATTGTCCTAACCTGCATGAGTTTTGATGAAATTGGTATATTGCTGGTGTTCCTGAGCTCTGAAATGTGCATTCATTTGATAATGTGTACTTTTTTAGTGGATTCAGTTAGAATTTTAAGTCTTGTCAGAATATTTCTGTACTTTCTATACATTTAATTATGGATTATAATTTAGTTTACTAGATTAATTTCTAGCTAACTTGTTAAGGGTTAACTTTAATTCAGGAATCTGTCAGACCATATTCTAGTGCTTTCTCAATTCGTATTGCTTATCACAGATAAATGAGTTCTACCATCTCTTAAGAGTTAAGACATTCAAAAATTTAGTTAAATTAATTCTAAAATGTCTTTCGTATTAAAGTAGCCCTTACGTGATTTAATGGGGAAAAAATTGCAACAAATACAACGGGACCTGTGATTGTATGATATAGTTACTTTCTTTGTGCTCGTATGCATTGGTTGAAGCACTGATTCACCTGAGAATCTTCCACATTTTCAAGGATTTTTCAGCACAGATACAGTTTTTACACATCCGTTCCTCTACTTCAGGCTACTTTGAAATTGGTAATTTTTTTAAAAACCTTAATCTCTTCTTCATTTTTTACCCGCCCTGGCCAGAAATACTTAAATGAACAGTTTCCAATAGTGATAAGTAGCTCTTAGAATTGATAATCTAGATTTACACAAAATATGGAATTATGGCAAAGAAACTCCCAAGTTTAGCACATTCACTGAAATACAACCTCTTTTTCTTATTCAGGATAAGGGTAGTTACATGCAATGCTGAATGAATACATGTTTCACCAACAGTAGCACTGAACTACATATTCCTTCTTAATTAAGTGCAAAGTAACAACACTAAACCTCTTCAGATACTGTGAGGTCTAAATATTTGGTAGCAAATGCAGGAAAGATGAAATTTCATCTGAAACTGGATCAAAGCCATATTACTCATGTCATACTCATGCACACAGATAAGTGCACGTGACTATGTCTGCAGTTGTAGCTCTGAACTCAAGGGGCCCCATAATAATAAATGTAAAAACCAGTAAGTCAGCTACTCATAGATTACTCTATATTTAAATGCTAGCAATAGAATAGCTTTTCCTCTTTTCTGCCTGTTATGCTCATTTTTTTTTCACAGAGAATCAGTTTTCAGGCCAAACTGTAAACCAATTCTTGCCTCCAGCTGTCACAGGTAAGGTAAAGTCCATCCTTTGATTGATTCTTATTACTTATTAAATATTTAATAATCTCTGAGACTAGTTCAAGGCTTCCCAAGTAATTCTGGTACTGCTTGTCAAGGAAATAATACAAGCTGAATGAAGAGCACATGGCACTAGTTAGCAGTTTGAATACATGTCAGTAATAATAACTTACAGATGTATAATCAGGTGGGTTTTTTTCCATTTTACTTTACACCAAGTTGCATTTGTAAGTATTACCCCGAGGGGAGGAAAAAAAAAAGAAGTGAAAAACATATGCAGGAAACAAAAACCCAATAATATCTAACTGCTGTGCTGAAAAAATGAATTTAAAGGACTGATTTTTTTTTTCTCTCCTGTGATTGGCACAATTTTTAGCATATTAAATGCAGCAAATAAGGTCACTAGGCTCAACAAGGCTCCTGTTGTTTCCCTTATCTTTAGTTACTTGCACTTCCTCTCTTTAATAAGCATTGACTTTCTTATTTTAGAGGCTCTATAATACTCTGAACCAAGGACTGTAATATTGAAGATTTTCTTTATCACCATGGCAAAGTGATAAAACCAAAATCTCTGAAAATGCATCCATTTTTTTGAAAGCATAGTGTAGAGCTGTACAAATAATATCGCTGGTGGTGTTGAAAATATGAATGATTATTTTGTTTTATCTCAAAGCTTCATAAATTAATTTCTGTTTGCACAAACAGTTACCACTTTACAGTGCCACTCTGGTGCTCCGTATTATTGTTTAACCACAGCAGGTACTATGATCAGCTTCCTTAATTTGGTTGGAAAGATCATAGTTAGACAATAATTACTTGTGTCTCTTGAAAAGTAGTTGTGATTCATAAAATGACATTATCAAAAAGATGCTATAAAACAAAAGTATTGAATAAAATATACCATATTTGTTGTTCACGTTCTGAACCTGAAGTTTCCTAAATAAAATTTGTGCTTTAAAATTCACATCTATTAAAAAATTGCAATTAAAGTAGCATTAAAGCTAACTAAGAAAGAGGAAACACAACAAGAATAATAGATCTTATAAACTCTAAGTGCATACAATTATGATGGGACATTTACAATTGTAAGGAACTAAATAAAATAACTAAAAAGTTGATTGTTATCATGAAATAGAATAGAGCATTCAGTTTTAGGAGGTTTATTTGACAGTTATTTGGGATATCATTGACATAAGGGATTTTTAATTCTCTATTAACAGCTTAAAATTTCCAATTAAAACATATTGAGCTACCAAACTCAACTAGATGAAAAAAAGTTGAAACCAGAAGTGTCAGTATGTTATTTAATCACTGTCAAACAATTCAATATTTCTCTTTTTGACAAACTACTGCACTATTTTTGTGGACAAATGCTTTCTTAACGTGAAATTTGATCAGAAATATCTGTATTGCAAATCTGTAACACTGTAACACAGTAGATACATTACTGCTTTTTCTGTGGCAGTCTGCAGACCTTGAATAGAAGGGGAAATAGAGACATAAGGTAACCACAAAGGCCTGGAAAATACAGGCATAAGGTGAAAGAAGACTCCAGTGTCTTTAAAACACTCACCAATGTTTAGCCACTGGTCTTGAAATGAATGCAACCGTGTGAGCTGGGAAAAAAGCAGTTACAGGGTTGACAGATGACACCAAATGGATCTTATAGTGAGGAGGAAGAAATCATTAACATTAGCATCATATTTCTTTTAGCAGAGGACTTGGTATACTGATGACTTGCCACCCCAAATGCAGAAGACCTGAAACTGATGACCATAGGATGCAGACGAGCAGTAGAAGGCTGAGCATAACATCAGAAAAAGGGTAGATACTACAGAGTTTTTGTATATATCATTCTACCTAGATGTGATTTGACCAAGAAGTGTTAAAATCTATATAACTGAAGCAGTAGTTCTTTGATTACACACTTAAGACTTCAATGAGACTAACCATAAATTCTCAACTTTGCAAATAGTTTGTATAACTTTGTATAACTGTTGCAGCCAAAATCAGTAAAAATACATGTCACCTTCCCAACTGCTCTGTCTAATCACTACTGCAGTGATACAATATTGGCTAATTTTGATCCAATTTTCCAGGTAGAAATTAACTTTTGTCTAAACTTCAGACATGCTGTCCCAGTTTGAGTTAGAACAGAGCAAATCAGTGATGTTATGTTTCAGCTAAGTCACTGTGCTTTCTCAAGTTAATGTTTTTACAGGCAGTGTCTGCTTCTAGTAGTGATAGTGCTTGATCTTTACAGTTACTACCAAAGATTGGTGTGCAGACCAAGGTTGGCTGGCATCTGAAGGAGGACTCTGTTCTGCCTTCAGCCTCAATCCATGTGCTCCTGAATCGCCTTCTAGAATCCAGCTCCTGAATCTTGCTCCCATCTGCTGCTGAGCCCAGTCTGGGACTTTCTCAGTCAGTGCTCCACAGCATCAGTGTTAAGGGTGATGCAGTTGCTGTGTTTGATACTGGTTTTGTTTCTATTTGCATATATTACATTTTATTATTTTCATTATATAAAGCTGTTCTAGTTTCCTTTTCTAACTGCTAAGTCTCTCTCTTATTCCCTTTTTATTCCCCTTTGAGGATGGAGGGGGTTTAACAGAGAGCATCTGTTACAGGTCTAGTGGGCTGCCCTGACCCTAAACCTTGACAAATGCTTTCATCTAAGGCATTCAGGCCCTGCTGCAAAACTAACATCTTTAAATGAATGTGCTTTTTTTCCACCAGAAAGATAACCTAAAAGTATTTAATTTCTGAAAATTTGAAATATATGTGGCATAATTATCACATACACATGTGAAATATAGCAAAAATTTTTAGGCTCAAATTGCTATGTTAAGCTCTTTGATTAGTTCTTAAGTACATATATTAGATGAGAGTTGGTTTTTTTAACAAAGAACTATGTAATCACATATTAAATCAATGAAAGGTGAAAGAGCTAAGTTTTTTAAAAATTGATCTCACTTATTTACATTTTTACATTTGAATTTATGAAATTAATTTGCATTGAAACAATGCACATAAGTGAACATGAGAAATTCAGAACTGTTTTTTCTTTTGTAGAACAAATACAAGTATTTTTAAAGGCTTGTAGATTTAGATATAATGTATTTTTTTTTCCTTTTTTGCTGTGCCATAAACCAACAGTTTATCCATCTCACTGTAGGATATTCACCCAAGAGACATAATTCAATGACATAACTTATCCTTATCTCTCTCCTTGCTCCACAGCAGAGCATTAGTGGCCATGCTAATGATACAAGTCATGAGAAAGTGAACAGGAAAGCAAATGTTTTAAGCATATACAGAGGTAACAGCTTTTCATACTGGTGATCTGGTGTCCACTCATAAACTGAGGATGTCCAGTGTGCTTGCTGAGAGCCCCGAATGCAGCAGTGGGCCTGTGCCACCCAAATGACCCCTGAGAAAAGGCAGCTGTGCTTCTTGAGCTCCTCCTTGAGCTGCCATCCACCTCTCCATGTACTCTGTGTCATCCTTGCATTTATGGGCAGTTAGATGTTGTTTCTTATCTCACACATTCTGCAGATGTTAACACTTTCAGATGTGAACACTGACACACATAAAACCACAGTAAGTTATTTTTTCTCCACCACATAATCACTAGTCTATTTTTTAACTAGTTCTTTATCCTTTTCTACGTCTTAATATGGATCTCTGAAGCTTGTAGTTCTAAGCTGAGGCCTGTCATGTAAAGCTTGATCAAAGGCTTGCTACAAATCCAAATAAAATATATTATATGCATAGTCATTATCAACCTTGCCTGTAAAATGAAGATATAAGCACAAAAATCTTAGACTGTAGCAATGTATTTGCAGGCATTACAACATGATCTGCTACAGAGGGCTATTCTTTTGAAGTTTCATTTGTAGTATATACTGTTCCATGAATAAGGTAATCCTTAATAATTTTTACTCTGCAGAGTTGAAAAGAATGTCAGAGTATGTAATATAAAAAGATGTAGTTTCTCATTAAAAACAGTGGTGGTTTAGGTTTGGGATTTTTGTTGTTGTTGTTTTATTTAGGGGTTTTCTTGTTTGTTTGATCCTGTATATTTCAGATAAAGTTGTTGTTTTTGGTTGTTTTTTTTTTTTAATTTGTTCTTGATTATAACAATTATAACTTTTATGTAGATTTTCATGTGTTTTAAATTGTTTTATCATGGGGGATAGTAAAGATCTTGAATAGACAACAATAACATATTGTTCTGTGAATCAGGAGACTAACGTTCTTACTAGTGAGAGTGAGTACTTCAGTATCCAAGTCAGTTGGAGTCTGTATGATTTCTGAGTTACCTATGTATTTCAAAAATGTTCCCATCATGTCAGAGAGACATGACAAGAGTTGCAGTACAGCACAACAGTAACTCACTGTTGGTTTTAAGCTTCTTATTTCTGCTGACCTCATTGGTCCATTGTTCTGTATACCATCTCAAGGCAGAGCGTTTTGTCAGTGACTGAAAAGGTACATTGATTTTGGCAGATGCTGTTCAGCATGGCAGGGACAAAGTGTACTGTTTGAGGTGGTACTAGCAAGGAAATTACCATTACCATATCCTAATTTCTGTACAGACACAACTTTAAAGTCATTCAGTTCCTTTAAAGTACAGTCCTTTATGAAAGATTTGATGTCACTTCGTTCCTCTTCAGATAGCACTATACCAATCCAGAACTTGTGGGCTGTATCTCTTCAACGAGGTCCTACTAATATGACAAGCATAACAGAGCTTGGCATATGTGAATTCTTTCATATTGGTATTAGTAGTTAATTGTGAATGGCAAAAACTCCCTCCTGCAAAACAAAAACTAACTTACTGTTTCATCCAAGGTTCATGGAATATAAAATAAAGGAAAAAGAAGAAGGACAAGAAGGATATGAAGGAGAAGAAGGAAAAGAAGAAGGAGAAGAAAAATAAAAACTTAATATCTATGAACACAAACTACAATTTACTTAGTTTTCCCTAATAACCACTTTCCCCATACAAATTAATCCCACAGCTATCTACAATAGCATTGCTTCCTCTGTGCTCTCTTCCAGCATGTGCTACAACCTATTGACTTTCTTACTGAGTTAGCTACTTCAAGCCTCTGAAGTCTTGATTCATGGCTAGGAAGAACATCTTTGGCTACTTTGTGAGACTCTTCCCCATCAAAAATCACCCCTAATAACCACTATAGTAACACTCACGCCCTTTTCTTCTTAGTGTTCTCCATGATAGCACCTTATCACATTACAGAATCATAGAATCATTAAGGCTGGAAAGCCCTCTCAGATCATCAAGCCTATACTTAACAATCTACTCAGTTTCCTTCTAATAGTTAATTTTAGTTAGTTCAGTATATGCAGGCAGACAAAATTAAGTTCTTGTTTTTATCAAGATAGATGCAAATGATTTCCTGAGATTTCATGTAGCGTGTGCTGATACATCATGCAGAAACTTGGAACTTCATTGTCTCCAAAGTGTACAAGAGCACAATGTGTCAAAATACTTTTAGAATTAAAATTTTTAGGAAAAGCTGTAATAATTGGCAAGGAAAAGATGGGAAAGAAGAAAAAAGGGGTGATAAATACTACACTTAAGAGGGTTACAGCAGTACGATGAATATCTAGTAAAGGATAACATTGACAGAAGAGTAACAAATTCAAGTAGATTTTTTAAGCATCTCCATATTTAATTGTTGATTAGGGATGTTTTCACAGAATCACAGATTGTTTGGTGTTGGAAGGGACCTCAAAAGATTTTATAGTACAACCACCTACCAGAGCAGGATCACCTAGATCTTGTCACACAGGAACACGTTTGGGTGGGTTTTGAATATCTCCAGAGAAAGAGACTCCACAACCTCCCTGTGTGGCCTGTTCCTGTCACCATCACCATGAAAAAGTTTCCCCTTACATTTACATGGAACCTCCTATGTTCCAGCTTGCATGTGTTTTCCTGGACACTGCTGAAAAGAGCCTGGCTTCATCCTCCTGACACTTGCCCTTTACATATTTTTAAACATTAATGAAATCACCTCTTAGTTTCCTCTTCTCCAAGATAAAGAGACCCAGCTCCTTCAGCCTTTCCTTATAAGGGAGATGCTTCACTCCCTTGATCATCTTTGTGGCTCTCCACTGGACTTTCTCAAGCAGTTCCATGTCCTTCTTGAACTGATGGGCCCAGAACTGCACACAATATTCCAGATGTGACCTCACCAGGGCAGAGTAGAGAGGAGGAGAACCTCTCAGGGGGAAAAAACCCCACAGCCTGGAAATTTGATAAACCTGTAACTATTACAGAAATTTTGCTTTTAATAAGATGGATACATTTACAAGTCTTTATATGCTAAAAACTCAAAGCTTCTGGGTAGTTGACTCTTTTAAAGAAAAACTGCAGAGATGAATAACTGCATATCCAGATGACTAAAAAGTATCTTAATTAATCCATAAGGAGCTGGATGTTTCCAGAATTTGTCAGCTATGTTGAATTTGAAACATCCACATTGCTGCATGTAGGAGCATGAGCCATAGAATCAAAATTATAACATCTGTGACAACATTTTGTCAATATCAGATAGATTTTAAAAGTAAGAATGGTCTCTGCTCATGAAGTGTGGTTTACTCAGTATGAATGGGGATCCATAAATTTGTCCCTCACCTCAAGCTGTGTACATAGTTTTTTAGGATAGCTGACACTATCTCCAAGGAGAAAATAAATTTAAAAACTGGTAAGAAGTGTAAGTTAATTAGAATGATCCTATTGTATCTGATCAACAGGATAATTAATAACTGAATAGAAAAAATTCCACTGTTCCTTCTGTTTCTTCTGATGTGCAGAGTCTTAACAATAACTTCCCCCCCCCAGTAAGAGTGATGAACTGAGTACCTGAATATTGCCTTTAGATGACTTACTGTAGTGTGTCCAAGGAAATAAATCTCACTATAATATTTTATCTGACTTTTTCTCTAGCTGTAAACTTACCTGTGCCAGACACTACTCTGAATTAATGACCTGAGTAAGAACATTTGGGATTGGTAATTAACTGAGGACAATTTTTCTCCACTTTGATTTTTGTTAGTTTTGGACTGAAGAAGACTACATAGCATACCATTCTGCTTCTAGAGTAGGTATCATTGATTTCATGCCTCTACATGTGGAAAGAAATACTTGTGCTGCTTCATTTTGTATTAAAGAGCTACTGTTCCTCAAGTGCGAATCATCACTTCACTAATTGTAGTCTGCGAACAGTGATGACAACTATGTCTGACTTCCCTTTACAATCAGTGAAAAGGAATAGGTACTTGTAGGACATGGTATAGAATCTTGAAGTATACAATCAGATTGACTGGAAGATACTGGAAGGTCTTATCTCTCTTCATTGATTATAAAATGAAGTGACATTTTCCAGTCTTTTTAAATAACCAAAGTATGATGTGTAAATTTGCTGAGGAGTTTCAAGAGAGAAAGAAGAGCAACAGAAATGTATTGTCCTAGGCAACAGAATTATTTCCTCCTTTAAAAGTATAGATTCTAAGGGGTTTGGGATTTATTTTCTCTAAAATACATATCTTGTGCCTGCTAAGCTACAAACCTGAAATACTACCTATAGCATAGCAACATGTTTCCAAGTATGCTGTGGTTCTCAAAGTTTTGAAAATGAAATTTACATTTGCAGGGTCATGTGTTTTTGCATTAATTTACATGCATCTTCTTCATGTAAATCCAAACTAAACAGTTTTCCTTCAAATCTTTACTTTTTATTAACCAATAACTTCAATTTTAAATGAGTGATTTTATTCCCAGGAAAGACACTGTGTTCACTTTCCCACTTATATAAAAATCTCAGTAACTACCACCATTTTACGGTTTCTCAGCTGGTGTGGCAACAGAATGGTTATTGCAGGTTAGCAAATGAAGACACTGCAATTGAATAACTGTAAAGTAAGAAACGTAAGAACCATTGTATGGTTGAGTACCATACAATGTAAATGTATCTTTTTAAATTAAGGACCATAGAGTTTCATACTTCATCTCTGTTGATAGCAAACAATCAATGCTGTTGGAACATAAAGATGTTATGTAGGAAGCATATAATATCGCTACCATTAACACTATTCATTTATGATTCTTATTCATTTATGATTTTTTTTTTTAACTTACCTGATGACTTTTGCATTTCATATAAATTTTTGCCATCTACTATATTCTATAAAAATCAGTTCCACAATTTGACATTTGGTGTGAGAAGAATGTCCCTCTTCTTTCTTGTTCTGAAAACATGACTGCAAGTGTTTATGTTAAAGGGGTGCTGTTAACTACCTGTAATTGCTGGCACTAGCATTTATGCCTGGGCAGGGGAATGAACACTGCATAGCTCCTCTGAAGCTATTGAAGAAATAAAAACTAGTAGCTCCACAAAATATTCTTGTTTTAATTTTAGGTGATTCTCCATAAATGGAAAATACTACTATACAAATAGGAAAGTAGGTGTACTTGCATAAAATTCCCATGAAAATATATGAGGTTTTATTTTTTAAGACTAGATATTAAAAACAGTCACAAAAAAAAACAAAAACAGAAAGGAAACTCTTCTTTAAAAGTTAAAGAGGACTTAATGAGATTGTTCTTTTGGACAGATAGTAGAAAATTTTATGGGTAGCTGATGAAAGAAAATGTAGAATGAAACATTGATGAAATAAAAAGTAGAAAGTGTAGAAAGTACAGTAATTTTCTGTGAGGAATAAATTTAGAAATCATGGCCACAGTAATATGAAGTCACTAATGTAAATGTGTAGAAGTAAATAATACTTTTCAAGTTCATGTAAGGAGTTTTTAATGTATGCAGTATATAAAGAATACAGCTTATACCCCCACAAATAATTTTTTTGACAAAAAAGAAGTATTTGTTCTGAGAAAAATGAAAAGAGATATATGATATAATAGTTTTGATCTTCAGTGGCACAAAAGGAGAAAACATATTGGATTGTTGTATTGTCACTTTGGCTGAAGCACTGGCAAAAAACTTTGCTCTAGCAATTACTTTTAATAAATTACTGGCATTATTATAGTGAAGTGAAAACATTGTTCATGCTTTTGCCCCTGTTAATCCACCTTGCAATACAGAAGCTGTAATTTTTTTCTTCTTATGTTGGGGTAGTTTTCCCTGTAGAGGAACTCTAAATCTTTGCTGTCCCATAAATATGTGAACATAAACAGTGATTTATGGCAATTTAGCTCCTGTTTTGGTGGAGGAGGTTTATGGTACTGACAAAACTCATTAATCTAATTCACAGCTCATAGTATAAACATAACCTTTACAATATATAACAGCAGAAATTATGCATGGTTATGATTTACTGTTTGTGTTTTGGAAGGAAAAAGAAGTGCAAACTTGTTTTGCTACTTCCGGTTTGAATGCTCATTGATTAAGTTGAGGAATTAATATGAAACTGCTATAAATAACAATCAAAGTGTAATTACTTTCTGATACAATTTTCTTTTTAAAATGTAAATATTAAATTCAGAAGCTGTGAAAACAGTGTACTGTCAGTCAGACAAGCAACTTTAAAAAGCATATTCCCAACAGAATTTCTATTAGCTTAATCATTTCTCATGGAAGCAAATCTACTTAAAAGATAGATTTCTGAAGTTGACTTTTGAACACCTGTGTAACACAAAAAAGAGATTGAGTAACTATGTTGTAGTAGTGTTAAAATGTTCTTTATGTCTTATATACTTAAGTATGCATATTGTACTAGGATTCCTACTCTCACTCAAGTGGAAAACCTCGATTTTGAATCAAGAGTTGCTGCTAATATAATAATTGTAATATATTCTTATCATGTAATGCTACTATGAGTTTATCTATGCTTCTATTGAATTTTAAGAGAAACTTGTGATACTTGAAAAATCAGCATTTTTTTTTGTTAAATGATCAAAAGAACTATCAAATCTTGGCGTTTCTGTTTTCAGTTACTGTGCGGAAGATCTTGAATATCTAATGAGTTAACAACCATAACAATGCAATCTCAGTATTTTTTATATATATACTATGGGAAGTTCATAATATATTTCTCATAGTTTAACTTCCAAGAATCATCGAATCATAAAAGTGTCTGGGTTGGAAGTGACCTCTTGAGGTCATCTACTCCAACCCTCCCTGCTGAGAGCAGGGACATCCTCAACTAGAGCAGGTTACTCAGAGCCTCGTCAAGCCCCACCTTGAATGTCTCCAGGGATGGGGCCTCAAATACCTCTCTGGGCAACCTGTTCCAGTGTTTCGCCACCCTCATGGTAAAGAACTTCCTCCTTACATCCAATCTAAATCCACTCTTTTTTAATTTAAAACCATTGCCCCTCGTCCTTTCACTACAGGCCTTTGTAAACAGGCCCTCTCCAGTCTTTTTATAAGCTCCCTTCAGGTACTGTAAGGTGGTTATTAGGTCTCCCTGGAGCCTTCTCTTCTCCAGATTGAACAATCCCAGCTCTCTCAGCCTGTCCTCGTAGGAGAGGTGTTCCAGCCCCCTGGTCATCTGTGTGGCCCTCCTCTGAACCCACTCCATCGGGTGCATGTCCTTCCTGTGCTGAGAGCTCCTGAGCTGGACACAGTATTCCAGGTGAGGTCAAAAGTGTTTTGGAAAATATGTGTGAGTGATGTCATTTTGCATGGTTAAATATATTTTGTTGAAGTTTTTTGTTACACTTTATAAATAGGAAACATAAAACCAGGTTATCAAGAACCAAACAAATCTTAGTTGTTTTATAGAGCTATCTTCTCAGCATAAGACACTATTTTAATTGACATTTCATGAAAGTGAACCTTAAGTAATAGTTATGATTTTAAAATAACACTGATATACTAATATATTATTATTAATAATATTTTAAAAATGCATTTTATTATTCAGGAATTATGAGAAAGGAATTATTACAATGACAAGCTATATTGTAAAATGTTACTTTTCTCTTTCAAGTTGCAAATAAGCCTTCAGTTTAATTTCACTAAAAGGATGATAAAATTTCCTATTGGAAATATTTTATTATTGAAAGCTGTAAATTCATAACCACTATAATAACTTGTCATACCTTGTTTGTATTACAAGATATATGGAGGAAAATGCTATCTCTTTATGTACTTCATTTTCCTGCTTCCTTTCATTTGTATGGTGACAGTTTCTGTACAATACATGAAGCAAATTTTAAAATCTTTACTAAAGTAGTACATATTCCAGCAGTGTAGCTGTAATATGCTATTTGAATTTAAAATATGTATACTAATCTACAAAATTAGCTAGTGTTAATTACTCAACTTTCCTTCCAAGCTGTGAAAGGAGGAAAAAAATGACAGCCATGTCTCCAGTTAAGAAAATGCATCAGTGTTTCTTGTGATGTTGAAAGGACATCGATATTCTTTAAGAATGAATTACTAAAAAAAAGTAAAAAAAAAAAAAGCTAGAAAAGATTTTTATAAATTATTTAGTGCCTTAGACAGTTAATTTTTTTACCCTCCTGTACATTCATATCTTTATGTGTACCGAATAATATCTCAGAAGTTAAACATTTAAACATACTACTGTAGGTGGAGATTCTATGCAGTGTGAGGACACTGAGGACACATTAGTTCTTGCAAAGCAGTTTAAATAATGGGATAGTTTAACCTGAAATTCAGTAGAATTTGTCACAACATTTCCCTAGAAACTATTTTAATTTTCAATATTAAAGCTGAGCAGTGGAATTCATAAACTGTTTTCCTTATATTATTTTTACTGACATGAAGAGCTTATTAAATATTAAAGGAAACCTTTTAGAATATAATAACAGATGTTTTCAGCTATAAAGTATTATAGAATCTATTTATTCAGCTAACAATTTTCCATTTCTTCAAGTAATGGCAGAAGACCCCATTACAATTCTGGATAAAAATATATTGAGTTTTGATGGACCCGAGTAATAGCGAGCAGTTGACCATATTGCAGAAGTATAAATCATAGCAGTGAAATGCTTCACAATGTATTTTGAAGATTTAAAACATAAGGGACATATACTGACCCTAAATTATAAAATCAATAATGATATATGAACAATGATGACTTATGCTATGGAATTACAATACCCTAAGTGAGGCAATCTAGCTAATATGAAAATGTTTTCTTCACTACTAAATCTACCATGTCAACAGTCAAAACTGAACACTGGAACATTTCAAAGAAGGGCTTTATATAAAATAAGCCAGTCTGAACCTAAAAAGCTTAAGGATGTATTTAAATATTGTAATATCCATAAATAAACCCATATAGTGTTATAAAAATCTGCAAGTACATTTCCCTAATACCTGAAAATCAAATGAAGACAATTCACTTGCAGCTTTGGTAAATCAGGTTTAATCATTCAAACCTGAAGATAAATGATTATGATCAGGTGTAAGACATTTGTATGGTAGGATTGTTTCCTGTCTGGACTAAATTTAATCACATCAAGTACCATCATGTAATAGTACTCAAATCTATTCCCATCATTCACTAATTCATTAGTGAAAATACTAATGATGAAGAAAGTTTAGAACGTATACTCCAATACTATACTTCAATGTTATAGGTATCAATATCTCTTGTATATACTGTCTCTCACAGTACTCTTCCAAAAAAAAAGTCCCAGCATGCAGCTAAGCAAGTACGTGATGCATTGGCTGAGTAATTGGCTCATGGGTCAAGTTCAGAGAGTTGTAGTAAACAGAGTTACATCAAGCTGGTGGCCAGTCATTGGTGGGGTTCCCCAGGACTCCACTTTAGGGACAGTGTTCTGTATTTATAAATGTTCTGGAAGAAGGAATTGAATGTATATTAAGTAGTTTGCTGATGATATGAAACTAGGAGGGGCTGCGGACTCCCCTGAGGTAGAGAGGGCTTACAGAGAGATCTGAAAAGACTAGAGAGATGGATAGTGATCAACCATATGAAAGTTAACAACAGCAAGTGCAGGATTCTCCAACTAGAACAGGGTAATCCTGGTTATACATACAAACTAGGGGATGAGAGGCTGGAGAGCAGCCCCACAGAAAGAGATTTGGGGATTTGGGTTGATGTCAGGTTGAATATAAGTCATCAGTTACATTGCAGAACAGGTATGGGGTTCTGCAGGAGGAGCTGGCTGTTGGAGAGAGGAATGGTTCACCCAAGCCAAAAATGCCAGAAAGGCCAAGTTGCCATAGACCCAGCATCACAACTGGCTCCAAAAGGAAAAGCAGACAGGTCATTGTTGTGGGTGACTCTCTGCTGAGCAGGGTGGACGGACCAATATGCCATCCTAGCCCACTTCACGGGAAGTCTGCTGCCTCCATGGGGCATGGGTTAGGGATGTGTTGGACAAACTTCCTACCCTAGTAAACCCATCTGATTATCACCCCCTTTTAGTACTTCAGGTAAGTAGTGATGAAGTGGGCAGAGGAGACCAAAATCAATTAAACATGATTTTAGACCCTTGGGGCAGCTGCTTAAGGGATCAGGAATGCAAGTTGTGTTCTCCTCTATCCCTTCAGTGGCAATTATGAATGAGGAAACTAACAGGAAGAGACAACAGGTCAACTGATGGCTCTGGGACTGGTGTTATCATGAGGGCTTTGATTTTCTTGATCATGGGCTTCCATAGGAGACGCCTGGCTTGCTGGNAGGGTAATCCTGGTTATACATACAAACTAGGGGATGAGAGGCTGGAGAGCAGCCCCACAGAAAGAGATTTGGGGATTTGGGTTGATGTCAGGTTGAATATAAGTCATCAGTTACATTGCAGAACAGGTATGGGGTTCTGCAGGAGGAGCTGGCTGTTGGAGAGAGGAATGGTTCACCCAAGCCAAAAATGCCAGAAAGGCCAAGTTGCCATAGACCCAGCATCACAACTGGCTCCAAAAGGAAAAGCAGACAGGTCATTGTTGTGGGTGACTCTCTGCTGAGCAGGGTGGACGGACCAATATGCCATCCTAGCCCACTTCACGGGAAGTCTGCTGCCTCCATGGGGCATGGGTTAGGGATGTGTTGGACAAACTTCCTACCCTAGTAAACCCATCTGATTATCACCCCCTTTTAGTACTTCAGGTAAGTAGTGATGAAGTGGGCAGAGGAGACCAAAATCAATTAAACATGATTTTAGACCCTTGGGGCAGCTGCTTAAGGGATCAGGAATGCAAGTTGTGTTCTCCTCTATCCCTTCAGTGGCAATTATGAATGAGGAAACTAACAGGAAGAGACAACAGGTCAACTGATGGCTCTGGGACTGGTGTTATCATGAGGGCTTTGATTTTCTTGATCATGGGCTTCCATAGGAGACGCCTGGCTTGCTGGTGGCAGGTAGGATGCACCTGTCCCCCAAAAAGGATTTTGGGGCAGGAGTTAGCAGGGCTTATTGACAGGGCTCTCTACAACTACCTGAAAGGAGGTTGTATAAAGGTGTGGGTTGGTCTCTTTTTCCAAGTAATGAGTGATACAAGGAGAGGAAATCACAGAATCATAGAAAAGTAGAAGTTGGAAGGGACCTCTGGACATTGAGTCAAAACCCCCTGCCAAAGCAGGATCATCTAGGGCAAGCCACACAGGAACATATCCAGTCAGGTTTTGAAAGTCTCTAGAGAAGGAGACTCCACAACTTCTCTGGGCAGCCTGTTCCAGGCTCCA
This sequence comes from Chloroceryle aenea, assembly GCA_013399075.1. Taxonomy (NCBI): domain Eukaryota; kingdom Metazoa; phylum Chordata; class Aves; order Coraciiformes; family Cerylidae; genus Chloroceryle; species Chloroceryle aenea. The sequence continues at coordinate 69,270 of VWZY01001541.1, read as the reverse complement.
TCACCCACATAGTAAGGAAGTTTTTCCTCATGTTGACGTGGAACTTCCTGTGATTCAGTTTGTGACTGTTACCCCTCGTCCTATCACAGGGCACAACTGAAAATACTGATGTTCTCTTTTCCAGGCTAAATAACCCCAGGTCTTTCAGTCTTTCCTCACAAGAAAGATATTCCTGTCTCTTAATCATCTTTGTAGCCCTCTGTTGGTCTCTGTAGTATTTCCCTGTCTCTCCAGCCTCAACTTGTGCCTGAAGACATTTAGTTTGGGCATTAGGAAAAAAATATTCACAGAAAGAGTTGTCAAGCATTGGAAGAGGCTGCCTAGGGAAGCAGTTGAGTCACCACCGCTGGAGGTATGTAAAAGTTGTGTAAAGTGTTGCTGAAGGACATGGTTTAATGATGGACNAACTACCTGAAAGGAGGTTGTATAAAGGTGTGGGTTGGTCTCTTTTTCCAAGTAATGAGTGATACAAGGAGAGGAAATCACAGAATCATAGAAAAGTAGAAGTTGGAAGGGACCTCTGGACATTGAGTCAAAACCCCCTGCCAAAGCAGGATCATCTAGGGCAAGCCACACAGGAACATATCCAGTCAGGTTTTGAAAGTCTCTAGAGAAGGAGACTCCACAACTTCTCTGGGCAGCCTGTTCCAGGCTCCATCACCCACATAGTAAGGAAGTTTTTCCTCATGTTGACGTGGAACTTCCTGTGATTCAGTTTGTGACTGTTACCCCTCGTCCTATCACAGGGCACAACTGAAAATACTGATGTTCTCTTTTCCAGGCTAAATAACCCCAGGTCTTTCAGTCTTTCCTCACAAGAAAGATATTCCTGTCTCTTAATCATCTTTGTAGCCCTCTGTTGGTCTCTGTAGTATTTCCCTGTCTCTCCAGCCTCAACTTGTGCCTGAAGACATTTAGTTTGGGCATTAGGAAAAAAATATTCACAGAAAGAGTTGTCAAGCATTGGAAGAGGCTGCCTAGGGAAGCAGTTGAGTCACCACCGCTGGAGGTATGTAAAAGTTGTGTAAAGTGTTGCTGAAGGACATGGTTTAATGATGGACTTGGAAGCGTTAGGTTTACAGTTGAACTCTATGATCTCAAAGTCTTTTTGAAAATAAATGATTCTATGATTTTATAATTACTATATGACAAGCCTCACAGAAGTAGGTGAGAGAGTTTGTAAAGACAGGTATTATATTGTAAATGAAGACCTGAAATCAGTCTACTACTTAATTTTTATATTTTTTTATATGACTGTCTCTGATGCAATAAGAATGCCGAAGCAGTAAAATGAAGATCAAATTAGTAACAAATAAAAATGCAATTATATTAATTTTTTTACAGGGACCACTTTTTGAAACCTTTTCACTATGAAGAAGTGCTATTTTTCACTTCTCCATAGCATATAATTTAATATCTCATTCCATTTTTCTTAAGTAAATCTAGATGCCTTTTTCCAGAGAACAGCTGAAAAAGTTTTTTTCTAGGTTATTTTCATATAAGAAAACAAGAGTATAGTGAACACTCATTCCACCTAAAGTATGCTGATTTCCTCAACCCGTTACCATTAAACTGATCATCTCATAGAATCTGTCCTTAGAAATATTTTCTACTGAAAGCAACATGAGTGTGTGACACTTACGCTATATATACCCCTTGCAAAAATTAAAATACTTGACAGCAATTTTTGATAGACACAAAAAGTTCCATCAAAACAACATATCACCAGCATGGTTATTTGAATTGTGATATTCTTATGTCCTAAGAAAGGCACACTGTGGGCTTAATGGAACAGCATCTAAGAGTAATTCTGAGAGATCGCCAATTGTGTCTTCACAACTCTCATTTTAGAGCATCATGTAGGAGTACAGATTCATCTTTTAAAAGTGCCTAAGTTGCTTTACTAATTAAAAACCTCACATCTCTCTAGCTCTGAATATTCCACTAGAAATGGACACACCCAGGGCATTATCACACATATTTTAAGTCAACATGGACTGGCATTAGGACATTCAGCTTATTTAACTCAGAATCACACTGAAAGATTGAGATAAGAATCAATACTGGCTCTGTATGGTCCTATTTCTGTCCTTTCAGCATCCGAAGGCCAGTTTTCATTAATTTTTCTTTACTTATAGATTAATACTTGTATCATCTTTCAACAATTTGCGTGGAGTGAGATTCATTTTATGTACTTCTAGACAGGTAAACACTCTTCTAATCTAGTTGTATGAACCTGGCAAGAGGGGGATAAATACTCCAAAGGAGTGTTCAACCTAGCTGAAGATAGCTGTATAAGATAAGGCATATGATTATTCTTGTTTCTACATCTGTGGTGCACAACCCTGACCTCAAGTTGTATACCTGATGCTGTTTTGGTGATCCAGCCTCTGTGTACTTCAAATTAAGTGCTTCAAATATCCTGAGCTCCCTTGTTGCCTCCTCATGCTCTTTCAAATGTTTCCCAAGCCACAGTTATACCCTCTTATATATTTCCAAGAAAATATGGCAGGAAGAAGCATAAAGTTAGGAGCAGAAAACACATTTTTAATTATTTCTACTTTTTATTAAAGCAACTGAGAGTTACAAGCAAGCTGTCAGCTTCTGCTCTTATCATGAGTCAGAGATTCACAAGTATTTCAGGCTGAAATGAATTCTTCCGTCTCCCTCTTGCCAATAAGTCTTTAACTGCAGTGGAAGATTCTGCAAAGGATACATTTTTTGTCTTGACATAGGCTCCTCTTTCCGTGCCATGTACTCACACTGAGAAGGTATGAATCCACCAGACTACACTTACTATACCCTGGAAAATGACTATTCAAGTGACATTTTGTCCCATTAGCAACAGACTAGCAGTTGATAATGCTCCAGTGATTCTCAGTTTCTTTTCCACAAGATATGAAAGACCTTCCTTCAATCATTTTAGAATATAGTACAGGAGGATATGCATGTGAAGTCACAATTTCCACTCATTGTAACAGTTCTAAATGTGTATTTCTACACAATATGAGCACCATAAGCCTATTTGTACTAACTTAGGAAAGGATAATCCCAAGTAAAGATTCTCCTGGAAATGGGAATCTTCTTTATCTTTCTACAATGAGTCCAAAAGCAGATGGAGCCTTGACCTAGATAAGGGATCATCAATACATCAATTACATCAATAGGAACTGTAATTTCATCTCATGATGCCAGACTATGTACCACCTCTACTTCTGTAATTTGGTAGAGATGGTAATAATGAGATATACAAACTTGAATTGTCTCTGTTCCTTTAAATTCTTGGATAAAAGGCACTCTTTTTTTTTTTTTTTAATGTGCATGGAGAAGTGCTGGGTTCTTGTGAAAAACCTGCTACCACCTGGAACAGTTTCCAGGCTACATAGCTACATCTCTAGAGCGTAAGAATAGCTTTGCAGTTCAACTCCTACTTCTTGATTAAGAAAAGAGTATGTCAGTGTCTTTTTGTTGGAGACCAAGAAGCTGTAATGGATAATAGTCTATCTAACTTCAAGATCTCTGATGTCACCCTTAAAGAGAAAGCTGGGGTTCAACAATAAACTCCTAATCTTCTCAATTTTCTACTTCAGGAGAAAATTTTGTAGCATTACTGGGACATAGATAACTAGCTGTTTACTCTTGACATTGTAGTCCTATGTATTGTTAATGATAGCAAGCTGTGTATTGTATGTCAGTATATTTCTTCACCTGTCTACCTTGTTCTCTCTTCCATCCATTATCTTTGTTTCTCCTCTTTTCACCCTTGGATAGCTGATTTCCACAAAGAGAGAAGCCCATATATCTCATTATTTCACATTTTCCTCCTCACAGATGGTAACCCCACCTGCAGATCTGCCCTTTTCATGCCATTACTAACTTCATGCTCTGTTTAAACGATGTTATGTTTGCAACCAGGTCACCTGCTGAGGGAATGGCTACTTCTGACAAGACCAAATCTCCTATTGAGCGAATGAGCTACAGACACAGAGGTCCAATTATTATTAAATGTTGGCATAATTGTAATTATAAGTAGAATGTTTCATTATAATACAGCAGTTGAGGCTTTAATGCATCCCTGTAATGTACTTTATTAATAAGCTGTATAGAACTGCTGACTTTACAGTTTTCTGAATCACATTTATGATAACAAAATAAGTTATGAAAATGAATTCACTACGGGAGCCCTACTGTGTTAGTTACTGTGATTCACAAGTTTATTATGGTAATAAAGCAACATGAGACAATGATGTTCGGAACTGAAATACACTAATGATGCTTCATATTGTTCTAAAAACATTATGCAGAAGTGTTAAAAAGTGTTATGACTTGCAAACAGTCAAATGTAGCAGATGTCACACTACTGAATAAAAGTGAGAGAGACAATACTGTTAGCCCCTGCACTGTTCACTGCTTCCTCCCAGGTCTTCCAAAGTGAAGATAATTTTTAAGTTAGATGGTTGTTTTGGCAAGAAAAAAAAAAAAAATTAGTTCTTACCAATTTCTAAATCAGCATTTAAGTGAGGAACTGCATAATCTTATCTCCACTAGATGTTTTCTATGTAAATTTCTTGATGCTTTGTAAACAGATCTCTGGAGCAATGGACAACTTTTGAAGGCAATATTCTTACTAGTCTTAAATGCTAACTGTTGTCCAGTTAAAATTACTCAGTGTAAGAACAAGGCAGATCAGAACAACAAGGGAGATTTATGACACTCCACCCAGTTTTTAAATAATGTCAGAGTGGATAAACTTTTTTATAGGATATTATCACATACTCTACTTGTTTTACTCTAAGCAGGGTTCCAGCAAGCCTCACTTCAGCTGAGTTAGGATTACTTTGAAATGGATGGCACTATTTAGACATTAATTGTGTTTAATCTGGTTATAATTGCATTGCAAACAAGAAAGCACCAAAGAAATCACTGTACCCTGATTGCTCAAGCTGCTTAATAGTTACCTACCTCTTTGACTTTTGCTTTCAGCCTTTTCAATGAATTTACTCAAAGAGAGATTTTCTCTGAAGGGCATAATAGGCATAAGGCATATAGGATGAGAGGAAATGAGTTTTAAGTTGTGCCAGGGGATGGTTAGACTGGATATTAGGAAAATATCAAAAATACTGAAAGCGTGGAGCATTGGAATAGACTGTCCAGGGAAGTTGTGGAGTCACCATTCCTGGAGGTGTTCAAAAATGTGTAGACATGGCACTTCAGGGTGTGGTTTAGACGTCATTATAAATGTTGGTTTGGTGGTTGGACTTGATGATCTTGTAAGTCCTTTCCAACCTTAATGATTCTGTGATTCTATGATATTTCTTAAGGACTGTGGATACAAATTAGTATGTGACATTTAGCATGAGGACCTCATTTTGAGCTCTGATTTTCTTTTGTTCAGCAGTGTAGAATTATGCACATATATCCGCATGTGTTTATATAGATATATAGTCTTCATATTAAAAAAAAAAAAAAATATTACATATGCTAACTTCAGTGTTATAGACCTGTACACAGCGTGCAGAGGAATAGCAGTGATTTACGTTTGCGTCAAAGCTGCGTTGTGACTCCCATAAAGTATTAGTGAAGACTGGAGACTATAATATGCATTAACTATACTGCAGCATGATAAGAATGATCAAAATAATGGGAAAATTCTCATTTAAAGTTACAAAAGTGTGATGTCTATGTCAGAGCATAAGAATAGTGAAAACTTTTAATGAAATTACAAAATGATGAAAATAGATATTCTCTTATAAAGTGCATGGAACTCATTCCTATTGGAAATTTGCAAAAAAAATAAAATAAAATAAATTAAAATGGATTATTTATCAGCAGATAGTGGTAGACATAGAATCTTGTGTCCCTGAAAGCCACTTAAAATGCAAGAAGATAAGTAGTCCACCTCTCTTAGGGGACTGTGTAACACAGTAAATACTTCAATTCATTGGACATCTACCTGAGTATCTGGTTTCAAAAAAAAACCAAACCTGCCAGTGAGCACAGATAAAGATTCTGGGAAAATTCACCATACACTGAAGTTGCATTTAAAGAGGATGTTTTGTTTGAATCTTGATATCAGAGATTGAAGAGAAAGTGTATAGTATCTTAACAGACGTTTTTGTTATTGAATCATAGGAAAAAAAGCAAAACCATGGAGAAATTAAGAAGAAAACAAGGTACTTATGCTGACAGTTTCAAAGAAGCAAATATCTAGAAAATGAACTTTTTCATTTAGCTACAAAGAGAAACATTTTTTGAGAGATGGCTTATGCCAGGTACTTTTTCATTTGATTCAGCATCCAGGTCCTAGCATAAGACCATAGAAAACTAGAGGTCATGTTTATGTACACCGTAGAGTTTTTTGGAAAGTACTGATTGCTGTATGTTTAGCACTTGTTGCCTGTCACTGGGAAATGTACTGGATTTATTTTATTGCATAGATTTAGTCTATTGCATAAAGTCAGGTAACTTCTGCACAGATGATGTTTTCTTCTAAGAAGTGACAGTAGAAGAGTGTGTCTGGAGACTCCAGGCAGACCTGGAGAAAGTCATAGCTTTGGGGCTAAAGATAAACAACAAAAAAACACCACCTTTTTTTTTTATTGGAAATCTACCTGGGAAGAAACTAAAGAGTAAGAGAACAAGACACTAACTGTTTTTATCCTCAGAATGACTACCATGCTGAGAAAAAATCACACTAAAAATAAATGGTAGAATTCCGTGGTTATGTCAGTAACCCCTGAGTGCTACTGTGCAAAATTGTCCAATGAAGCCAAGATACAAATGCTAACAAAGAATTTAAATAATTGAAATGCATTTTAATGATTTTATAGTATTGCATAGAATTACATAATTGTTCATAAAGCTTAGTGATCCTTAGCCCTTTAGAGCTGTTATGATAAACAGAAAATTAAGGATATGTTTCTGCTCTAATACAGAAAATACATCTTTGCAGGCTTCATGGTGGTAGGTTAGTTGTCTTGGAATTTTTTACAATACACCTAACTTTCTGATCTGACTGCATTGCAGTCATACCTTATGTTATTTGTAGTAATACATGAATGTTAAAAAAACGACGTTTCATCATAGCTGGTTCTAAATGTCATGGATTGTTTAAGCAACTGTGTTCTATTGTGTTCAAATAAAGAAGATAAATCTGTTCTGAGTGTTAGGCATAAAAAGCTTAACTTTAATTCTAGAGGGAAATTTGTAATTAAAACTGACCATAAGCTGCTTACTGCCAACTTCTGTGATTCTTTCCTGAAATTCAAATTGTGTTGGCAAACATCATAAATATAAAGATTTCCACTCTAAATGCACAAATCAGATAGGTTCTGGACTTCCAGATGTAATTTCTAGAGCAGTATTTAACTATTTTTGAAAAAGCAGTGACCAATTAACCTTTACAAAACATCTAAAACCCACCTTGTATAGTACTTCCATATTTTTTCATTATTCTTTGTTGATGGCACATTAAAATTCCACTTAGATTCCACTTCAAATATTATTTTTTACTCTTTATTTTAACTCATTTTTCAGGTAAATGTTTGTGCAATTTTGTCACAATCATTACACTATTTTTTACTCTTTTTTGGATCACCTTTATATGTCTTATTCTCTGAAAAAATAGAACACATTCACTAGGAGCAAGTCAGTGTATTATCTTAGGCAGAAAACATCACAAATTGAGCTCAAGTAAAATCTAGGTATTTCTAGAGTTTTAGTCATTAAAGTGAATAATGTCCTGCTACTCAAGACCTCGTAGGGGGCTAAGTAAACATAAGAATACGTATGGATTGCAATGTATTCCATTAGTCCTGTAAAACACTAGTAGGAACACAGATGGAACATCAGGTGGAATTTCTCTCATGTAAGTTTAAATAGCCTCAATGTACCTTCAACATCTAAGTTGAACAGTGTAGAAAATAATTTTAAAAGCAAATTTCATTTCATCCAAGAGTAAGAAATCTAAAATGTTTCAGATGAAGCTTACCCTGGAATACCTGTTTCTCTCCAATTTGCAGAAACAAAGACAGTAAAAAAGAATTTTTTTCTGACTGTAAGTGATGAAGTAAATTTTCTGCAAAGCCTGGAGTAAGTAAGTGGAAAAAGTTTTTCAAGAAAGATGGGGCTCAGCTGGAAAGAGTCTAGAGGACAATTATCCAGATGTAAAAAACATCATGCAGCAGCCATAGGAAATCTAGAGATCTTTTGATCATTTGTCCTTTTTCACAATAAAATCCAAGTAAAGATCAGAACTGAGGAGAAACTACATAACAGCAGCTGATTTTTTTTTGGTGATTTTTCTTTTTTTTTTCTCTTTTTTTACTGGAAGGTCCTCAGATATGTGTGACAGTGTCAGGCACTCGAGAAACTGATTTCACATTCCTAACTAGGTTTAGGTTGAAGGTGAACTACATGTTTTGTAAAAGAAAATATTTTTTAAAAAATTAATGTTGTGGATTACTAGTTAATATTGTATGCCAAAAAAAGGATATTGTGAAAGATCATAACTGGTCTAACATATATCAGCTCAACCATATTTTATGTTCTACAAAGGCTCATGTTGAGTACTGATCACAAAAGCTCAGATAGACTAAGTGAAGCAGTATGCTGACAAACTTAGCTTTTAGTGATTTCTGAACAACATAATTCACCATTTTCAAGGCTAAATAAATGTAATTAGGCAATTAAAAATATTTATTTTTAAAGATATTTGAGATTCAAACAGTCTTGACTTTTAAATCTCATGACTCTAATTCATATTTTCATGTAGAACCAGGAGAACCAGGATGTATGAGAAAGTTTGGCAAAGTTTCTGTAGGTCACTGCTTAAGCCTCTGCACAAAAGTAAGAAGCTGTACACAAGCTGTGAGTAGCTGTCATCTTCTGACTGGCAAAAGAGGAAGAAACACTGAGACTTGCCTGAGTTTTTCATTATAACCAAAGGTAAGCAAAAGCTCTATTATCTTGTCATTTGTCCATCAATCTGATGGAGCATTACACTAACCTCTGAAAAGGGTGCTATGCAGGCAAAAGAGGCACTACTGTTTTCTTTTTGTTTGTGACCAGTATGAGCAAGTTTCCAAGACTCTTCTACTTATTAAAATAAAATACTAGAGAAGGGTCATGGAGTGACCTTGGTATTCAGCTGATTTGAAGCGTCTGAAAAAACAATTCACTCAGATTTCTGAGAATCATATTCATTGGCTTTGTTTTGTTACACAAACACCTTTTGGAGCATCAGCCAGGACCCAGAGATACCTTTTTAGGCTTAATAGACACGTGATTTTATTCATCACCTCAGTCAATGGCATTGAAATTTCATAGTGAGAAGAGTCATGTTAATAATTACTGCAGTTCTTTGAGGGTCTCTGTTAATTGTCATACTCAGAACTGTAAATAGATCAATTAAATGTTTTCTTAGTAATTCTCACATAAGCAAGAATATGGTTTAAAAAGGATAATAACTGAAATCTTTGATCCTCAAGAGACAACCTCTTCAAGACTGGACCTTCAATTAATTATGGCCTCCATGATAAGCATATTTACTGGGTTTAATTAAAGGTTTGTTTTCATTTGGTTTGAGTGGATATAAAGAGATCATAAGGAGCTGTCTCAGTGTTTTACTCTTCTTATGTCACAACACTTCTAGGAAATTGCTGTTAACTATCTCAAAGAATTTGAGGAAAGGCAAGAGTTCGTGATTATAACTTCACTAGTTGCAGAGCACTCACAGAATTTATTAATGAAACAGTGTCTTCTGAAGCAGTCCTTTCTTATGTCTAATTCAGAATGTAATAGACCTCTTTTAAAATGTATTTGCATATAAATAGCAATATGGATATATGATTTTTTTTTCAAGAATCAAGGATAATCAGACAAATCATTAATGAAAAATAACAATACACATGTAATTTTATTTATGTCATTAAATATCTGTTGGATTGAAACAGTTTATTGCTATTACTTAGCCAAATTACATTGAAAAGGATGGCCAAAAGGTCACTGTCTTCAAAACCCATAATAATCTTTCCAGGCACCCTTTTCCTTAGGGTCACTTAAAACTGAGCTTTAGTTTATTATTGTGGGAAGATAATTTAAAGTTCTAGAGACCTAACCAGTAGAAAGGCCTGTACTAACCTCTTGACACTTTTAAAGACAATTAGCTAAGAATATTCTACAGCAGAGTACTGATGATTTTTTATCTTCCCACCCATGAAATGAATAACCTATGTGTGTCCTAAATTTTATCTGTCTTTTTTTTTTTTTTTTTAACAGAGTTGTACTAACAGAGATATCCTAACCTCATGGGGAGAATACAAAACCAGAGCATCATGAATTTGTGACTTCTCTATTGGCCTATAAAACATTCACTAACATTAACCATGCCGAGTGTCATACAAAGAAGGCTCAAGCGTTTCTGACTTCTACCTGCCTTTTTCACTTTTTAACCACCTCTGAGACTTAGACCTCACTTTGGACGAGAGTGTCGGAAGTATCCTCCTCATGAATCAGAAGCTATTCAAGACATGGTTGTTGAATATTCTGAGATCATCTTAAGTTGCCTCAATTGGTCTCAAGAGAGCTGTTAGTGTTAAAGATACGTGTCATAATGCCAGACTTGATCTAGGGAGGCACAGGTCAGAACACCAGAGCAAAGGCATGAGTCATTACTGACATGATGCCTACATGACTGCTATGGTTTTAATGTCTGATTTTATGCTGGTGTACAGTGATTATCAACAGTTTAAAATCCCACTTCCATAAAAGATAACTTAATAAGCAGTGTAGCTGCTAATTTCTAAAGAAGTTATGTTTACCAGTACTAAGATTAAGATGCTCTTGCAGCACACTTGAGAACATAATAGATAAAACTGTAAGGGTGGGAAAAGAGGTTATATAGACAGTCTGTTGAGGACTGGAAATGAGACATGCAGTTTTAAGTCATTCTATACTCTATGCTACGTAGGTTATTTTGTCATTGATCTCTTGTGTCTGAATCTTTTAGTAATATCTATTTTCTTTTTCACTCCCCAGCAGTAGAAGTATTTATCAATATTATGCTGCATACACGCGTGTCTAGAAAAATGTTTACAGATCTGTATATTTCTGTTAAAGAAAATGAGAGTTGTTATATGCATCTTGTACTTTGAGATATGTGACTGTCCTCAGTTGCTGTGAGAGCTAATTCTTCAGCTGGTCAGCCTCCAGAGGGGCTATTAATTTTCTCACCAATTAGACAAAAAGACCCACCATTTTTTTCATTCTAATTCAGTCACTAACTTTTGGTATCAATAATTTTTAGCAGGTATCTTAAATGTTGGTTCCAAGTTAGTGGATATGGCATGAAGGCAAAGGATTAAGAAATGAGTGTGTCCATATGGTCAGTTTCTTTCCCAGTTTTGCTCCAAGGCATTAGTCCATTGACTGTGCAAATTACACTCATGCTGATTTACTCCTGGGTTTTCTCTGTTCTGAAGGAGTCAGATAGCTGTCTCTGAAGTAAAATTCGAGCATGATTTAAATTTTAGCTTTTAATAGTGACAGATCCTCATGGACATTAGCTTTATCTAGATAGATAACAGATACACTGCACATCTTATTTTTGGCCAGACTATTCCAGGAGGCTGCAAAAACTCTGTACACATATCCACTAGTTCTTCAGTTTTAATCTTGTAACTGGGATGAAAACAGGATGTCTTACCCATCTTTGTGCTTTCATGTACAGTAAAAAAAGAAAAAAAAAGTTAGTATTAATAATCTTATATTGCTGTGGCTGAGATGACTTATAATGAACTATAAATAATAGTCATGTCCATACTGTTGCAACCAAGAAGACAGCTGAACAAGTGTTTTGGCTGTGTGAACATCTATTTAAATACAGTGTACTCTGGCAGGCACTTTAAACACTGTGTTGAAAAAACGTATGGATTCACAAAACTTGAAAGATGAAGCTTGATCCATATAAAATAAAGACAAAAATAGGTATGAGTAGCAATTTGCAATTCAAGACAATTATTTATGAAATGTCATGCATAGGAAGAATCTCTCCTCTGGTAATCCCCAGTCTGTTGGGATGACATGTAGCCTTTGTAAGGTATCTTGCTACAATTCAAACAGCTTGTAGTAAAATACCTTTGTAAGGTGTCTTACCACAAGCCTCACCTTGCATGTCTCCAGGGATGGGGCCTCCTCCACCTCTCTGGGCAGCCTGTTCCAATGCTCTGTCACCCTCAAAGTAAAGAAGTTTTTTTCTTACATTTAGATGGAACTTCCTGTTTTCCAGTTTGTGCCCATTATCTCATCCTATCAATGGGCACCATTGAAAAGAGATGGGCCACATCCTCTTCAGACTCACCCTTTAGATATTGATAAGCACTGATAAGATACCCTCTCAAGGAAGGATTCAAAGTACAAGTTTAGTATAAACATACTTTTTTTTTTAGGTGAAATGAAATATTGTATTTATTGCTGACTGAGGTATTTGTCTATATCTGCCTTCTAACATGTCTTTTCATTGCAGGTCTCATGTAGAGTTGAAATTACCGTTTATCTAATTTTGAGCTGTGGAATACTAAATTCCGTTTTAAAGGAGCAACCAAGCATATGCTGCCTTCTAGCTGATTTAGGATTGGAGAGCTTCAAGCTAAAGAGTTTCATCTATATTATACCATGATTTAGCATTTAATAAATGTTACACAAATATAGACTTAGTGTTTAGGAAATCAGTCAAGAAGAGTAGAAAAAAATCTGTGCAGGATACACCCTTACTTGATAAATGTTACTTTGTTTTTTTTAATGACTGGCCTAATTCTAACCTTTCATTGGTTTTAAATTTCTCTAGATGTAATGACCTCAATTGAGTTATTTTTAATTTACACAGGTATAATAAGGATTTGAGTAAGACCCAGATCTGCACCCATGATTGCTGCTGCACTTGATAGTTTTTATTATTTCTCTGAGAAGTTTAAGCAATGAAGCCATCCAATTTCTGAGAGTGTAAAACAGATCTTTTGTATTAATGTTTCTCCCAGCAGCTGCAGCAGTACAGTATGAACTGCTCTAATTGAGCAGATAAGAATTTTCCTGAAATCTTGCACTTTCTTTATATCATAATTGTTCTGGTAGAAACTCTTTCTTCATTTCTTGGGTTCTGTTGCATTCAGGGTCAAGGATGAAAGAGATAAAGTTTAATTATCTTGTACTCCCTTATACAAAGATCACAAGTATATGAAGAATGGAGACAAATAATAGATCACTATTATTTTGTGCTACTATGTTTATTTGTTTATTGCTAGAAACCAGACAGTGGAAATGTATTCTTGTGAATATGCCTTCCTATTTGGTAAGAATTTCAGAAGTTTTGAAATGGATCTGAAAATAGCATAAAATACCACCCAATTTTTCATGTCAATTCCCATCAATGAATGTGTCTAACTCTATGAAGAGTGAAAGAATCTGGAAGCTATGAGCTGATAGAGAAATTATACTAAACATAAACTCTGTTTTAGATGGTGATTATAAATATTATTCAAACTACAGTCTCCTTATGGGTTAAAGCCCAATTGTTGCATGAAAATAGGCATTGGCACTTCCAAACATAGAGAATTCTTTAAACCCTTCAAAATGCTTTTACTTCTAAGTGTGAAAAGCTTCATATTCATGTTTAGAAATAGCTATCTAGGATGTACAATCTCCCTTTATTCCAATATATAGTGAATCCAAACTTGTCTTTCATATTTTTTTCTTCAAAGATACCCTGATTTCAGATTGTCTATGCCCTTCTTGGTGTTGAGATTAGTCATATGGGTAGACTGTATGTTCTAGTCTTTTGTAAAATATAATCATGGTTACTAGTTATTGATATAAAACTATGAAAGAAAAGATTTACAGAACTGTTTGCCATTCCCAAGAATGTAAAAACGTGTTTCTTCACTGTGAGCCAAGACACAGACATGCTGTGTCCTCCATTTGTTTGTTAGTCCTGCCATTGTACAGAAGCTGTTAAGAAATTGAATCAAAGTTCTCATATTTCTTTCATGTAGTTCCTGTTGTAGGAATGCATGAAGCTTCTTATCATATATCACACTTAAGTGTATATTCTCACATATTCCTCTCTGTAAAGGTGTTACTCTGATTATTTCAAGTATAAGACAAAGAACAATTTGTCTTCCTGGCTGAAATGAAACAATACTTCAAGATACCTACTTCCAACAGCACTGAACTTCTCTTCAATTAGTACAGCTTGAATAGTCTCTCATAACCCTAGTAAAATCACAGAAAGAGCAGGCAGATATCCAGTTTGATTTTGAATTTCATCCTTTCTAGTTGTAAAGAAATCCAAACAGCATGCCATTTATCATATCCTAAATTAAACAACTGGAGAGCTGCTATAATTTGTCAGTGGATTGTGTGTTGTCATTTGCAAGGTTATTCAGAAATCCTTTGGTAATATGAACCACATGTGTGTACGTTGCAACTTTTTCCTTACAAAAGCACACATTGTCCAAATGCTGCTTTCTAGTTGATCTACCATTTATATTTTACAAATTATGCAGAACTCGTAATTTCTGAAATAATTGATCACCATTAATATTGCTTTCCTGCTGTGAGTCAAATTCATACTTTTTTTCCTTGATTTTATGAAGTATGCTTCATGGCCATCTAATGATTTAAACTCAGTCTAAGATTGTTTTTCTGTTAATTTTGTTAATTCAGCAATGTGCTTAGAAATTATTTCATTTTTTTTCTACATCTGTTTACAAACACAGAAGTACTCTACAAATATCAGTTGCTTTAAAGGTGGAAAATTATGCAGGTTTTCCAATAAAATTAAAAGTTTACTTGTGAATTCAGCGAAGGCAAAGTGTCTATGCAACAAGAAATATGTCAGTATCAAACATAGGAAATTTATTTTTTTTTACTTCCTCCTCCCCTAATAATTTCTTTATATTGGAATGAGTTATTAAATTAATTTATTTATCCGCTATTTAGACATATCTAATGAATTACTATCATGCGCCTGTCATAGTCGAGAGCGAGGTTTTGATCATATTCTTGGGGACAGAATTAAGACTCAAAACAGAGTCAAGTGCCAAGTGACTTTATTTGCCTGACAACAAGTTTGCAAAGTGAAGAGAGATAGAGAAAGGAAATAAGGAAGAAAAGGGTCAGTTGCGATAGATACCACCACAGGTATGTGGAGTCCTGTCAGGCTGATTTGTTTCCAAGTCCAGTGGGAGAACATTCCATCTGATGTTGGTTGTTCCTGTTCTTTTATTGGGTTGTCCTGTTGAATATTCATCCTTAACTGTTTTGCTTAACCTCACCCACCACTTGGCAGTGGCACACATGCCCAACACCACCTCTGAGTCTCTGGACCCCTTGGTCTTCCAAGCCATGGGTCTGGGCGCATGCATAGGGCTGATGTTGTGGTTTTCAGAGTTAATTCTGTATTTGAGCTCATGAGGAAACAGGAACTTCTAACTTGTGGTCCGGTCATTGCCCATTTTGTGGTTTGAAGTCTGCCTGCACCAGTGCAGCAATGTTGAGGCATACGACACATAGCCTCTATCACCACCTCTGACAATTACCCCCAGGAAGGTAAGAGTTTTGATTTTGTTGGGGCAATTGTAATTTTTCTGAGTCCCAGTAAATATTATTTCTCCTCAGGTTTCTTATCCTTGACTCCCTGTTCTGAATTCAGTTCCATTCTTGATTTAGAATGCCAGTCTTATTTTTATAATTGTGTCTTCTTCTTTACACAATGGCAAGCATGTGAAAGATACAGAAGAGAATAGTCCCTCCCACTGTATGTGAAAATCAAGTTTGTGATCACATGATGAACCTTAACATACATAAGTCTACGGGTCCTGATGAGATGCATCCCAGAGTCCTGAGAGACCTCCTAGAGGTCCTTTCCAACCCTAATAATTCTATGATTCTGTTTGAAGTCTAGCTGAAATATTTTATATGTGTGAAGATTATTGGTCAATGGTTCATTGTCAAAATCCAGGGATGTACTAGGAAGTCTGTGATTGTTACACAGGTTCAAAAAGTGAAAGAAAAATCCATGGCAGAAACTTCCGTTCTGGATAGTAAGCCATCATCTCTCACTCAGGAAGTTGCTGAGCTACCAGACAGACCCAAGCTCTTTTCAGTAGTGCCCAATGACAGGAGCATCAGTAAAAAAGTTTTAACTGTGAGAGTGACTGAGCACTAGCAAAGGTTGTTTGGAGATGTTGGGAGTCTCCGTTCTTGGAGATATTCAAAATATATCTGGTCATGGTCCTGGATAACCTCTAATAGGTGTCCCTGCTTGAGCAGGTGGTTGGATCAGATGACCTCCAAGGTCCTGTCCAACTTCAATAATTCTGTAAGTTAACTGAAAATTAATGTTCTCATGAATCATCATACTGTCCTTATGATGAATTCTGCATGGTATCTCAGTCTGGTACAATTTAATAATTTCATTAATGGCTTCAGTGGTAGAATAGATCATATATATGTCATAATGGCAGAACTTATTCTGGGAAAATCTTGATGGCTTGGTCTGAAAAACATAGCATGATATTTAACAGAAAGAAATGCAATGCAATGCAACAAATTATAATAAGGTTATTGTGGATCACAATATGAACGGACATGGAAAGAAATCATGCTGTTGAAAAAAAAACCCTCCTAATATCACATTTTCATCTATGAATAGAATAAGATATATGAAATAACTGGCTAACATTCCCAGGACTGGCAAGTTTTCAACTAGATATTTTGTCTTATTTTAGTTACTATATGTCTAGAAATTTATGCACCAGTTATAGACAATCTAGAAAAGAAAAATGCTTAATAATTCAGCATGCTGAATAAAAATCATCAGAAGAGAAAAGTAATTGTGGACAGGATACAAACCAAGAAGTTTCCAAAATTTATTTCATTAAAGCAAAAATTACCTGTGTTATATAATGTGAGAGCAGTATGTTTCAGCACTCACAGTAATGTTATAGTAAAATCAATCAATATTTACTTAGATTAAATGATATTTTAAAATTTTATTTTTATNCTTTTTTTCCTTGATTTTATGAAGTATGCTTCATGGCCATCTAATGATTTAAACTCAGTCTAAGATTGTTTTTCTGTTAATTTTGTTAATTCAGCAATGTGCTTAGAAATTATTTCATTTTTTTTCTACATCTGTTTACAAACACAGAAGTACTCTACAAATATCAGTTGCTTTAAAGGTGGAAAATTATGCAGGTTTTCCAATAAAATTAAAAGTTTACTTGTGAATTCAGCGAAGGCAAAGTGTCTATGCAACAAGAAATATGTCAGTATCAAACATAGGAAATTTATTTTTTTTTACTTCCTCCTCCCCTAATAATTTCTTTATATTGGAATGAGTTATTAAATTAATTTATTTATCCGCTATTTAGACATATCTAATGAATTACTATCATGCGCCTGTCATAGTCGAGAGCGAGGTTTTGATCATATTCTTGGGGACAGAATTAAGACTCAAAACAGAGTCAAGTGCCAAGTGACTTTATTTGCCTGACAACAAGTTTGCAAAGTGAAGAGAGATAGAGAAAGGAAATAAGGAAGAAAAGGGTCAGTTGCGATAGATACCACCACAGGTATGTGGAGTCCTGTCAGGCTGATTTGTTTCCAAGTCCAGTGGGAGAACATTCCATCTGATGTTGGTTGTTCCTGAAGCATGTTTGACTTGAGTAAAGTTGCATTTAATCTCAGACATTTAATAAGAACCTATCAAAAATTAAATGTAGCTTTCTTAGTCTTCGGTGGTTAAGCCTTGATAGAAAGTAGATATTTGGGATTTCAAGAATAGTTTGCAATAAACATGAGCAAAATCTTTATTCTATATTAGTCCACATATAATGTAAAAGATCCACACAATCAAACAATTATCATCTCAAATAATATAATAACTATAACAAATATAATTAATAGAAAAATAATATCTTATAATTAATATTATAGAAGAAGATAACCCTGTTTGTAGAAGTCAAATATGAATTTGTTTTTTAATCAACCTCAAACATTTGTGGAAACATACAATACTAATCAATGAAAATATGAATACGCAAG
>VWZY01001541.1:36256-50405 GCA_013399075.1 Chloroceryle aenea | reverse complement strand
CCAGTTATAGACAATCTAGAAAAGAAAAATGCTTAATAATTCAGCATGCTGAATAAAAATCATCAGAAGAGAAAAGTAATTGTGGACAGGATACAAACCAAGAAGTTTCCAAAATTTATTTCATTAAAGCAAAAATTACCTGTGTTATATAATGTGAGAGCAGTATGTTTCAGCACTCACAGTAATGTTATAGTAAAATCAATCAATATTTACTTAGATTAAATGATATTTTAAAATTTTATTTTTATAAATACACACACACACACAAAATAGCAATGAGCTGGAATCACTGTAAAGAAGGCTGAAGAGAGAAGAGAGTAACCACTTGAAAAGTGAAGGCACTGAGTCCATGGCATAGAACATGTTTTATCACTGCAGTTTGGACACAGCTGAAAACTTGCTGTTTTGCAGTCACATGTAGCTGTTATCTGTATATATATCCTAGAAAAGTTTAGCTTTTTATATCAGTGTAAAGTATTGTAAATATTTAGTGTGCTGATCAGAACTATATAAATATATGAAATGAAGATTCCATTAAAATCATCCAAATCTGTGCTTCCCTGAAGCATGTTTGACTTGAGTAAAGTTGCATTTAATCTCAGACATTTAATAAGAACCTATCAAAAATTAAATGTAGCTTTCTTAGTCTTCGGTGGTTAANTATTCTTGGGGACAGAATTAAGACTCAAAACAGAGTCAAGTGCCAAGTGACTTTATTTGCCTGACAACAAGTTTGCAAAGTGAAGAGAGATAGAGAAAGGAAATAAGGAAGAAAAGGGTCAGTTGCGATAGATACCACCACAGGTATGTGGAGTCCTGTCAGGNTTAGAATGGTTTGGGTTGGAAGAGACCTTAAAGATCATCTAATTCCAATCCCCCTGGCATGGACAGGGACACTAGGTCCAGCTTACATTGCCTTGACACTCAAGATTCTGTGCTAGTCTGTGTCAAAGTTGCACTTTTGCATAACTAATTCTGAAGTCTAGAAAATGGTAGGCTCATCTTTATGTGATAGTGATACTAATGCACTTTTTTGGGTTGTCTTCTATTCCCTCCATTCTATTGTCAAGCTTTCGCAGGAGTCTGCTTCCAGCTCATCTCTGCTGTATTTCTTTTTGGGACAATCCCCAAAAATCCCATGAATTTGTTCATTTCATTTCATGCTGATCTAGTTGCTAGAGGATATCTGTAAGTACAGAGATCACTATCCTGTAAGTGTCTGTAAGCTACCAGTATTTCTCAGATCATCCTTTCCTCAGATGCTGGGCAAAGCACTACTCTTTAGGGTAGAAACTTTCAACTTCAGCATCATATCCTTTCAGTTATGAAGTCTATATATTCTGGGAATTTCTTATTGTTTGGGAATGAAGTCTCTCATTCTTAGAATTTTCTCTGTTCTAGGCAATAACACTGAACACGAACAATTATGTAATTATAGCGGTAGTATAAGAGAGAATTTTCATGGATGATATAGCAGAAAAATTGGAAAGACAAACATCATGTTTCAGGGGCTTAATTTAGTCTGAAAAATTTGGAAATGAATCCTTGTATAGATGACTCAGATACGAGCCATTTTCCTGTCCTACTAAAGAAACTTCTCAGAAGCCTTCAGAGTTTCTTTCTCATTTATATTCTGTTGCATCCCCTTATTTACAGTTCCATTATGTTAATTCATAGAATCATAGAATGGTAAGAGTTGGAAGGAACCCCTGGAGATCACTGAGTCCAACCCCCGTGCCAATGCAGGAACACCTAGGGCAGGCCACACAGGAACAGATCAGGCAGGTGTTGAAAGTCTCTAGAGAAGGAGACTCCACAACCTCTCTGGGAAGCCTGTTCCAGTGCTCTGTCACTCTCCCAGTGAAGAAGTGTTTCCTCATGTTGAGGTGGAAGTTCCTATGTTTCACCTTGCTACCATTACCCCTTGTCCTATCACAGGACACAAGTGAAAAGAGACTGGCCCCTTCTACTTGACACCCACCCTTCAGATATTTGTAAACAATAATATTCCCTCTCAGTCTTCTCTTTTCCAAGCTAAACTGCCCCAGGACTCTCAGCCTTTCCTCATAAGAGAGGTGTTCCAGTCCCTTCATCATCTTTGTAGCTCTCCACTGGATTCTCTAGTATTTCCTCGTCGCACTTGAACAGGGGAGACCAGAACTGGACACAATACTCCACATGTGGTTTCACTAGCGCAGAGTAGAGGGGGAGCAGAACCTCCCTCGACCTGCTGGACACACTCTTCTTTATGCACCCCAGGATACTATTGGCCTTCCTGGCCACAAGGGCACATTGTTGTTCCATTGATAACTTACTGTCCACCAGGAGGCCAAGGTCCCTCTCCACGCTTTCCAGTGGGTCTACCCCTAACCTGTACTGGTACCTGGTGTTGTTCCTCCCCATGTGTAGGACTCTACACTTACCCTTGTTGAATTTAATTAGGTTTTCCTTTTCCCAGCTCTACAGTCTGTCCAGATCTCTCTGGATGGCAGCACAGCCTTGAGGTGTATCAGCCACTCCTCCCAGTTTAGTATAATAAGCAAACTTGCGGAGGGTACACTCCATCCCTTCATCCAGGTCATTGATGAAGATATTGAATAAGACTGGACCCAGAACTGGCCCCTGGGGGATCACCACTACTTACAGGTCTCCAGCTGGACTCTGCACCACTGGTCACAACCCACTGAGCTCTGTTGTTCACAGTTTTCAACCCTTCTCACTGTCTGCTCTTCTAACCCACACCTCCTGAGCTTTCCCATGAGGATATTATGGGAGAGAGTATCAAAAGCCTCGCTGAAGTCAAGGTAGACAATATCCACTGCTGTCCTTGCTGACCCATTCCCCTGCTGACCCATTCAGTCACACGAATGTAGAAGGCTATCAGATTAGTCAGACATGACTTCCCTTTAGTGAATCCATGTTGGCTACTGTTGATAACCTTCTTTTCTTCCATGTGCTGAGATATGATCTCTAGAATGAGATGCTCTGTTGTCTTTCCAGGGATGGAGGTAAGGCTGACTGGTCTGTAATTACCAGGGTCTTCCTTCTTGCCTTTTTTGAAGACTGGAGTGACAATGGCTGTCTTCCAGTCCTCAGGCACTTCACCTGTTCTCCGTGATCTTTCAAAAATGATGGAGAGGGGTAGAGCAATAACATAGCCAGCTCCCTCAGCACTCGTGGGTGCAGCCCATCAGGGCCCATGGATTTGTGTGTGTTCAGTTTATACAAGTGATTTCTAACTCAATCCTCAATTCACCTTTCAAACAGAAGTTCAATTGCAAATATATATACCAGTTGCATCTTGTTTCCCTCTCCAAGACTCATGAATAGTTGATGTTGTCAGTCAGTTATACTTTGATGATAATACCAGCCACTCAGTCCTAGAAAATGATACCAGGACAGGGGTTCTAAAACATTATGAGGCAGGGTTTTGCAAAATCTGCATAGAGTTTTCGGGTCTTACTGTTAGAAAAGGGAATTTCAATAGACAAATCACGCTGCTGTCAACATGATATAAGAGTCAAATTCTTTTAATAAGTGGATTACAGAGTTCTAGCTACAAATAACAAGGACAGTAAATAGTTCTGAAATGCAAACTTTTTCTTTACACACCTACCTCAGTACAAAATGCACATTGACCCTTTATAATGCTTATAATCTTGGAAACACTGAACATAACTGTTGAGGTGGTGTGGTTTTTTTTTTTGTTTGTGGGGTTTTTTTGTGTTTTTTTTTTTTTTTTTTGTGTTTGGGGGGGTTTTTTTTTTTTTTNTTTTGTTTGTTTGGTTTTTTGTTTTGTTTTGTTTTGTTTTGTTTGTTTTTTGTTGTTTTTGTTTGTTTTTTTTCCTAAAGCATGACAACATGTTTGAATAAGTGTTTGAAATAAAGTTATTTTTTGATGTCTAATCCTATTAAAATAAATTAAGAGGTTTCTGAGCTTGCTAAGACTATTGTTCAAGGAACTACACAAGATTTAGACAAGATTTATCAAAACTTTGGTTAGAATGACAGCTCAACATCTACCTCAAAGTAAGTTCAATTAAATTAACATTCCATCACAAAATATTAGTTTCAGGGTGCATACAGAAATTATAGATTGATATTTGCATAGTCTGAAACTCACAAGGGGATCCAAACATAGAGAAACAGGAGTGAGCAGCAATAATAATCAAATGAATTTATTATAATTATCTAGCAAATATATGGCAAGCTAAAATAACTTTTACAAGTGGTTCCAGTGAAAAATGCATCAACTCATTACTGAAAGATCTAAAATTGCCTTGCTTTACTACCTTTTCTCCATTGCTCGAGGTTTTCTTAGGCTATTAATTGACTGGTAAAAATAATAATAAAAAAAAGTAAGCAACAAACAAAAAATCAGCAACCCCCCCCAGGAGATATAGCAAAAAAACCCATGTTTAATATATTGCATAATCTTTTCAAAGTCTTTAGGTGGTGTTTGTCTATCCAAGATTTTTTGGCTATCCAAGCTTTTCATGAAAGTCTTACCTCATAGTCCATAAAATATGGTTGCTGTAGTCAGTGGAGTTTAATGCATGATTCATCTTATTGTAAGGCAAGCATTAAAACTGTTTAGAATAGCTTTTTATTCGTTGTTAAGAGACATTATGTGACTAAACAGGTTTTGTGACATCTGTAAGTTTTGTTTTCTAGGATGGGACTTGCATATCTGTAGTTATCCCAGAAATTTCTATTGTTTCCTTTTTTTGTGCCTCTATGTTCTTATTTGTGAAAAGTATTTCTCATACTGACATATAGTCAACTCTGTAGGACAGATGGATGCAAAGTGCTATAGAATAGATATTTCATGCATTTCTGAGTTTTTACTAATGAAAGTTGCATTTGATTTTTAAAAAAACAAACTTTATTTCTAAGACTGATAGATTTAATACTGGATTACTGCAGTAATCAACAGACTTATTTATCCATATAGAAGAAATTGAAATGTTACTCCCACCTCTTTAGTTTCCTCCTCAAAATCTGATATTCACTCCCCTCTTACCTTTTTTTTGCCTATTTCTTTGTGTTTCTATAAATCATATTCACTCCAAAACAGCAAGTTTTTATGGCCTAGTTGCAAGCAATATTATCTCATTGTGAGGAATGCATTTTAACACAAGATTCACAAAAAGTGATGTTTGGTGCCTGTGGCAAGATTTTGGTAGCCAGGGTGGCTGCAGAGTGGGTTCTGAGAAAAGCCCTGTTTGGAGTACAGTTAAGTCTAATAAACGGAGGAAATGTGTTTTCCCTAAGTGTTTAAATGTTTTTCTTTGTTTTCCAATTTCTGAATTAGTAATTAAATGTTTTAAATGGAGTTAAATTCCCCAATTCAAACTCACTTTTTTTCCATGAATGCAACTGCAGATTAGGGTCCTTGTCTTTATTTTGACATGTGTGTTCTCTTGCTCTTACTCTTC
The DNA here is from genome assembly GCA_013399075.1 of Chloroceryle aenea. NCBI lineage: Eukaryota > Metazoa > Chordata > Aves > Coraciiformes > Cerylidae > Chloroceryle > Chloroceryle aenea. The sequence goes on along the minus strand of VWZY01001541.1, from coordinate 44,967 downwards.
ATATTTTCTCCCCTGTTCTGCTGGACAGGGTTCAGGCCAGAGAGAAAGACTGAGTGTCTGTGTGGGTGCTTGACTGCTGGCCATGGCCAATCCACTACAAAGCACACTTAAATTAGTCAAAACACGAGGATCATTCACATCTCTTGGAAATACAGCTTTCAGAAGGAATTATCCATGCAGCTTAAGAATGCCTGGGTTGAAATAGAACTATAGATATTCTTACAATCCAGACATGACCTAATCAGGTGGAAAACTACTTACAAATAAAAATATATTGTCGAGAGAGAATACAAAATATGAAGATTTTTTTTTTGTTATTGTTTTTCTTTCCCAGAATGGACCACTGAGCTTGCATTCTAGATAACAGATCATCTGCTTGGTCAGTCACATCAACAAATAGACAATTTGTGTCTATTTGTGTTAATTAACAACTATGAAAACATATTTAATATTTGTAAATAAATAGCTGCTCTTTTCTGTAATAGAGGTGTTTATTTTGACCCAAGTACCCTAGCAACCCCCTTGGCTTACTACCTTAGTTTCTTGCTCTCTGTTACTACATGAACGATTGGTTTATGAATAAAATCAGTTCCTTTCTCATGCTAAAGCTATTGGCATACAAACAATCAGTGTACCTCTCCAGTTTGATGATTTTGGGGTTGTTTGAATTTGCTTGTAATGCTGGTTTAATTCATGTCATGAAATAACTAGCTAAGTTTTATATGAAAGTTTTAGATTTGTCTCTTTATTATACAGTAAACATGCCAGTGAAAATCTAGAAGGGATAAGACATGAGTCTAGTTAGTGTGACCAAAGTTAGACAGGATCCAAGGTATGGGAAAAACAAGAACTCAGCATGCAGAAGAAATAAAAGGAAGAAAAAGTTTAATTTTGAGTGGATCACAAATTTTTACTGAGTGCATGACTGAGATCCAGCATTGTAACTTGAATATCAGCATTGGTCTGTTTGGACCAATAGACAGATTAAATGCAGCTGGCAAAGGCAAAATATGCCAGCTTTAATAGTGGCACAGAAATAGTGGCAATGAACTAGGAAAATTACTTTAGATGATCACCAATAATTTTAATTGATGAAGAAAACACATCCAGTGGAAATAACCTAATTGGCAAACTAGTGAGTAAAAGTGATTTAATGTGTTCTATGGATCAGAAAATAAGACCTGGCATGGAGTATTGTCTATTAGTGCAGCTGTTGTGAAGATGATCTGCATTGGAAAATTGAACTGAAAAAAAAAGCCACCTTTGAGCAGAAGCTTTGGGAAAAATACTGGCATATAGCAGCATTTTCTGCAAGAAGTTTAGGATTTTTGTTTTCCTGAAGTTACCACTAATCACACAGCAAATCATCATAAAGACACTGTAAGAGTCAATAAGAACATGTAGTGATTTGTGAGGATTCAAATTATTAAATGAATAGCAAAACCAAGAAGGTGTGACCTTCCAATGAGATGTGAATATCATATATCTGAAGCTTAGCCCTCATTCTTCCTGGCATGGAAGTGTACAAAGCATATTGTGGACGTCTAGCTCAAAGTTAGATGCCTAACTTTTCTGTTAATAAAGGTAAGTGAGATGAATTACATGTTCTACGTTAAATTTTTGTATAGCTAAATATATCCAGATATTTTTAACTGTTTGGCAGCTTTTACGGAGAGTGTTGAATTCACTAGGAACATTTGAGTAGCATTTTATGAGTCAAGTGTGGTCTTGTCTCTTTTCCCTTTTGTAAGGCAAACTCTGATTGTGACCATTTAAAACATTAGACTACCCAAGACAGATTGTAAGGTATGAACTCTCATCAGTGAGATGGAAATCAATATTTTGTTGCTATGAACGACATATCTGCTAACAATGTTGTAGTTAACAACTAGATTTGCATTTTAGCTGAGATTTAGAGAGCCCAGAACAAGGATCAGCTTAAAAATGCCAAAATCACTTACAGCATAAGAACAAATGTACCAGTTTAAGTCAAATATTTTCCCTCCTACTGCTATGTGCTATAAACATTTCCCCCCACCAGGACAGATGGATAAATACAGTGTTTAATAAGATAACCTATTCTAAATAATTATCTAGCATGTGTTTTGTGCAAAAGAAAGTAGTTAAGGCCTGCATATTTTGAAACAGCTTACTGAATTTCAATTTAGCCATTCTAATATTTAATTGGGCTGCTGACTATGTCTACTGACTTCCAGTACTGCACAGTTACTCAAAGTCTTATATCTGATTGGTGATAGAAGCCTGTTTCTACCATCTTATATAAAATAGCATCTTATTTGAAGTCTAGTCCCACTGAAATCAGAAGGACATCCCATGTTATAAGTGGCTGCCATTGGTGAATAAAGGTGTCAGAAGCTAACTCAGTCTCTCTGTATTTGTATATAGCATCCATTTGGACAAGGTACAGCCATTTACTACCGCTTTATATTAATCTGATCAGCTGTACCTGTGGTTGGCTATCAGGTAAGCCAAGTCACTATTTGGATGTAAAATCCTCTGTTGAAGCTGGCTTGATTTGATTTAATGTTAAATTATCTGAAAGATCATTGATCTTTCTCTACTCTGGAATTTTTATTTTGTTTCCAAACTCTGCAGTGCTTTGAACTGTGTTTGCTGTTAAAAAGCTCTTTTGTAAAATAAAGTTGTGGTAAAAAAAAAAAATTAAAAAAAATGCATGGAGGTTACCTGGAGACTTCACAATGTGACATTTTCTCTGTAAAAGTACTGTGTAAGAAGTAAACAGCAATACAAGAAGAAAAATGTCCTTTTAAAAAGCACAAGCCTGCCACACAAGATAAGCAGAGGGGATAATGAATGTTATAAACCCTGAAAATTACTGCTTATTTTAGAAAAGTTTATATATCACAGAGAAAAAAAAAGTTGATTAAAAGAATGGAGTAATTTGTGTACACAAAACTGTAGTTTTTCCTCCAGTTAAAAGGAAAACAACCTCAAGTTTTATCACTTAACTTGCGTTTCTTTACAAATAAGAACATTCTGGTATTGCTGTTCAGGATACCAATAGTCATGTATTGTCAGCTCATGTAGGGTGTTACTTTGTCACGTCGCAGATTTGTTGGGATCGTCAGCTAATCAGTAGGTAATACTGAGTTACTAAGTTTTATTTAGATTACCAAAATACATTCTGTAAAAAGCAGGAATAACAGTAGAAATTCAATGTGAGCAAAAATGTAGCTGTGAATGCCTAGAAGCAGTGATTTATAGGACAAGAATGTTTGTCCAACTGTCTTTTGCACTAAGTCCTTAACATCTCTCTTGTTGGTGACAAGGGTTTTCAGTGGTGTGGGCACCTGACTGCTAAGGATTAGAAAGATATCCCAAATTCATTTCAAACACCAATGTCAGACACCAATGAATCAAATTTTCCAGTTCTACATCAAAGAAACTTCCTTAGGCTTCTTCCAAAGTTTTTCCAGTCAATGACTGGAATTTGATGCCATAGACTTAAGAATTAGTTAAATCAATCAGTTGCCTTCTTTAGTTTTGATTTAATTTTGTTTTTAATTGAATAATCTCCTCTGTTTTCAAGGGACTAGATTAATGCCGAACTGTGATCCTACCAGATCTCTGTACATGTTAATTTCAAGGGCTCACAAACTGGAAATCCCTGATTTTGTGCATCCAAACAAAGGAAATTACACAGCTGCCCTTTCATCTCTGCAGACAGTCTGTAAGTGCAAATAGTAGAAGCACTGTAAAAACCAAAGTTTTGTAAACTTTTAATTCTTCACTCATACGTTCTCTGGAGTTCTTCTGCCTGCTTGTTCTTGATTTCTTCTCCCTGCCTTCAGAAAGAGACGCTACTGCAACCTATCCTCAGTATTGAAAGGGAGAGACACTGTCTCTCCTCATCTTTGAAGATAGTCTCATCTTTGGATAAGTACTAAAATATCTGGAATAAACTGGGAGTGCCACTGCTTCTCTGTAGACTATTCAGTCTAACAGGTTAGATGTTAAACCTTCAGGAAATTAAAATTCTGCCAGATGAATCCTACTATTAATCAAATATATGTCAAAGAATAAGAATTATGAAACATTCCTTGTATGTCACATTTCATTAAAAAGACAATGTTTTTAAGAGTATTTTTTTATTATTTATTTTTTAGTGTCTAAACATTTTCCTCAGGCAGATGACTGTGAGACTAGAATAAGATAAAATAAAGAACATTGACCTGTGCTGCACCTATGACAGAAGAATTGGACTTGACTGAAAACTAAACTTCTTCCATTAAAAAAAGGAGAAAATATGCAAAGGAGCCCAGTAACAGTGCTGATTAACAAGACACATGATAGACAGCTGTGGGACATAAAGGTCATCACTAAACATGAAACACATTTACCCTTTTAGCTACAGTACTGTGCTCTTGTTCAGGCAACAAGCCCTTGAGATTTCACTGTTACTTGTCTATGTTGAGTTACATTGCTAATTTGAATGCCTAGTGATTATGCTGTGTTATGATATCAATTGAAATGTCAATGAATTCAGGAAATTACCTTCTTATAGCTTATATGACAGTCTTTTCGTGATTTTCAACAAAAATTTAATAGTTGATTACAACTAATATCAAATAAGACAACATTTAGAGAATATGAAGATAATATTCACAGAGACATATGATGTACTTGTTACAGGTTTTAAAATAATAAGATTAATGAATGAAAAAAAAACCCAACAATTGAGGTTCCCCTATATAAAATATTAGCTCTATTTCATATAATGAAAAAGGCAAATTAAAAAAAAAATAAATAATTGTTTCAAATGCTCCATGGTTCATATTTTTTTCTTTCTTCTGCATTTTAAAAAGTATGAGGGTTAAACATTTATGCAAACAGATATGGAGAATAAAACAATGCTTACAAATATTTGTTTAAATTCCAGATGGGTGTTTGGTTTAACTGTTTTCAAACTGCTTTTGTTTGCAAACTAAATATTTATAGGAAGAAGTTTTGCTTGGAAGGATGCTTGGGGGAATACCATTTTTTCTGTTGATACTCACATGAGAAAAAGACATATGGACATACATATTTGTTATTTGCTGTTTAATATTCTTTACTGTTCTCTTTACAGTCAACTATACCAGGAGCAGAAGCAACACTATCTGATGGTGATGATTAATCTTGTACAGCAAATTTTGAATAGCTATTGGAAATCGCAGACTGCATTTATTCACATTTACTGTCCAGTGAATTATTTTAAAAAATATAGAAAACTAAATAATGAAAAATTTATTAGTAATCAATGGCAAAAAATGGTTATTTTTTTTCCCCTTGTGATTTATTAATTTTAAGGAGCTTTTTGCAAAACAGTTTGTTTCTTTCTTACAGAGCTTTTCTGACTTGGTCCTCTTAGAACACTAGCTTTGGCAACAGTATGAAAAATTGAGAAACTGTGAGTTCACATCATGCATTCTATGAAAGTCTAGTGTGAAATTAATTTTACATAGAAAATTAACAATCTTCTGGATTTAATTACTACTTTTAGAGGTTAAAACGTATTTACATGTGAACAAGACCACTCTTAAGTTACAGTTCTGTACTCAGAATTCCTATATGAATTTGTGTCATTTGAGCATTTGAACTTGCAAAATCTTAAATTTCGAAGATCAGATCTAACTAAGCATTTAAGCTATGTCCTTAATTTAAAAATTAAAACATGAACAATCACTGATGACCACTTTTCTGGATAGAGCTATGGAAGCTTTCTCTTTTTTTTTTCCCCTCTTTTCCGTAGGAATGCAATTTCAAACTTGCCACATCTTTGTATGTGATGTTAAAGTTGTGATTCTGGTTTTTGACCACTATTGTCAGTATAAGCCCTGCATAATGTTTTTTGCTGCTGTTCATTATAATCTATATTATAGCACAGAAGGAAGCTAATAAAGCCTTTGTTTCTGTTTTTTTTTCTCCAATTTTCTTGTTCTCCATGCAATATCAATTCATCAGAAAGTCATGAGAAGCATAAAATCAAATGCTTCTCCCAAAAATACCTAAAAAGCATACTCTGAAATTGTATGAAATTATGACCCAGATTAATTAAATCTTTTTATTGATCTATTTTGTCTCAGATGTATGACTTTTATTTTCTTTGATCTCTCTAACCACTTACTTACTAAAATATTATGTGAATTTAAATTTATTCATACCTGCATTGTTAGTGCAGCCCTTCAAGACTGAAGTTATTTGATAAGGCTGGCTGTGTCATCCAATATATTTCACCTTCTAGTTCTTAAAATTCAGTAAAAATACTACCAAGAACTGAAGAGAGGGAGGAACACTCAAAAAAATACTGATTTTTAAAATATTTTGTCAACAGCTAGATCTTGAAAAGTGAAATGTAAAATGAAACTCTTGATAGGAAGAACAAGACATGAATGAGGCATATATCTGTAATAGAGGAAATGAACACTCCAACACAAAGATCACTTTCTAAGTATTTCTGTCTCATTATCAGCTCTCAGTGTAGACTTGAATGTCTCAGTAGGCTAATAAAGTCCTTTAAGGACAAAACAGGATTTTGAGGAGGGGATGTGCATATTCATGCTACTAGCACATGTACCCAAGAAGTAATGTAAGTCAGACTGTTCTGGATATAAAATATAACAGTATAAGAACTAGAAAGTTTGACTGCCATGCACTCAACATTTCTAAATTAATTTTATCTAGCTTGTGATAGTAATAGTCAATATTCTTTATAATAATCCACTAAAAATGTATATCACTTGAAAGAGTGAAATATTTGTGGCATATGTTTACAAAGTCAAAATCAATTTGGTTTACAGTGGTACTTCATTTCAGCTGAAATTTATGTCAGGGAAATTACCTATTGAAGAATGCAATTTAAATTGCAAGCAAATGCTTCAGCTACACAACTTTTATAGTTTTTTATAAGAAGAGACATTCATGTACCCAATATGTGTTTTCCTCCACCCATTGAAGAGTACTAGACCTCTGCACTGTCAACACTAAACCTAAGTATAAAAGGAATAAATATAACATGTCTGTCATTTTTGAAGGGCCAGTCCAGTAGTTTTCGAAAACTGTGGAAGAAGGGAGGAAGGGTTCAAACACAGCTACTAGTATACTTAGAAGTTAAGATGAGCATTCAGTTGTGATTCTTTTGCAAAGTGAAAGGATGTGGCAGTTTTAAGAAGAAATATTTAGTGTGTACTTGTCTATAAATGTGACTAATATAGCAAGAATATTGAATTTTGTGGATGTGACAGGCAGATAACATAGAAGCACAATGGTTTCCCTGAGTTTTCCTAGTGTTTGCTTGATGTTTTGAGGGACCTTGCAACTAAAATCATTCTACTTTTTGCCAATGCATGATGATCACAACATTCAGAAAGCGATTTTTTCTTTCTAAGCTGGACAGCACAAAGTCTACGTCAGCTGTTCTTAATATAGAAAACAAGCAGGGAGATGCCTGTCTGCTTCAGAAAAATTATGATCACTGTATACAGATGAATCTATTTGACCTGTACTGAGCCTCTCAAACAAACTGACCATCTGTCAGCCTTCTCTGACCCTTGTTTTCAGCATTGCTTTCATGGAGTACCCGTGTTTTCCACAAACAGGATTTTTTGCCCTCAGACCAATCAGACACATAATGATTTGTTTTTTCAGAGGTCTTGGCATTCAGAACATTTGAAATGCTAGAATGTGACAAAATAAAGGCACTAGAAATTTTGTGAGAGACAAGATGATACTGCTTTTGCTCTAGAATATGGAACAGTCCAGCTTTAGTAGCACAGAATTTTGTAAAATTCAACATCTCTGTCATGAAATATTTTTTAATATCTTGTAAATATGTCATGTTGGCATTTAAATTTATAAATAGGTCTTAAGCTGACATTTGTTTTATTACCAACCATTCCCATATAACCCCTCAACCTGAACACATGGATTTAGTTATAGATCTTCATATCTGGAATCCTTTATGATTACTGTTAGAAAAGTGCCCTGCCCCTGGGTTAAGCACTTCAGTATAAGTTATACACTCAATCTTGACTTCCAGCCATAACCATTTTATTGAAAATAAGTAACTTCCTTTTTATCTTTTTTTTTTTATTTTTTTAAACTGCTGTTTTGCTTAGTCAATTTTTATGTGGTGATTAAACACTGAAATGAGTCAATGTTTTTCACTTGCTGAATAAGTGAGAATAAATCACATATACTATTGCTTTGCTCTAACACCTGCAGTAATCCCCTGGTTTTGAGTTAATTTTCTTTCTAATATCTGATTCAGTGCTGTGTTTTGGATTCAGTGTGAGAATAATGTTGATAATTGTGACATTTAGGATGTCTAGTGCTTGTCTTGAACAATCCAAGAGATAAGTGCTGTACTTAGGCACTCAGGATATCTGTTGTCTGTCTTGAGACATCTAAGAGTTAAAGAAGATTTCTGGATGGACTAAAGAGATATCTCAGCAACCCAACAAACTGTTTTACTCCCCACCTCGACCTGAGAACTGGAGAGTTTAGTGTGGAACATGCTGAGATTGGAAACAAAGATGTTCTACAGCTGATGCTGGGAGCGGAATGTCCAACAATAACCAGGCCTTGAAAAACCACCAACTTAGCAGGAAAAGATAAAGAGTGCCACTCTCGAGCCGGCTCTAGGACTGAACCTCCCCTGTAATAAATTAATCCAGGGGCGCCAGTTGTCT
>VWZY01001541.1:24365-36165 GCA_013399075.1 Chloroceryle aenea | reverse complement strand
TCCCCCCCTCTCCTATCTCGGAGGAGCATGGAAAAGATAGAAGTTTCTGATCTGTACAGGGAGGAAAGCAGGGGTGCAGTGGGCAAGAACTGTATAAAAATCTGGGACACTATGAAGAAGAAGAAGAAGAAGCACTTCCCTACCGAGGACATCACTGGACAATGGTGGTAACTATCCTATCGCATGCTATCCTCTGCATTTCTGCTTTCTCCTTTCTTTTCTGTCTTGGTTTTCTTCCCTGTCCTATCTGCTCTAGGGGCTTTGTTGTGTACATGACATCTGGCCTCGTCTGCATCTTAATTTCACCATTTGGGATCACCTTTAAACCTTTTCACAGGTCCTGCCAGACAACAGAGGGGTGCAGCTGCTGTGCGGCTTAGACCAGGGGAGGGAAGGCAGAATCCAGCTGCACCCAGTCTCCCACCGTGGTGAGGAGCATTAGAAAGTAAGGGGGTTCTGCCGGATCTCTCATAAGACCACAGACCAGCTCCAGTGCCTATTTGTGCACCTTATGGGGTGTTATCTTTGTTTTGTCCTGGCAAGATCATAAGAATGGCTATGTATCCGAATATCGGATCATGACAATAATACACTCATGTTTTAGTTGTTGCTAAGTAGTACTTACCCTAAGTTAAGGATTTTCAGTTTCCCATGCTCTGCCAGCAAGCAGATACACAAGAATCTGGGAGGGAGCATGGCCAGGACAGCTGACCTGAACTAGCCAAGGGGATATTCCATACCATAGGATGTCATGCTCAGTATATAAACTGGGAAGAGTTGGCTGCGAGGTGCAGATCACTGCTTGGACATTGTTCAGTGAGTGGTGAGCAATGGCATTGTATATCGCTTGTTTTTTCTTTCTCTCTCTGTTATATTCCATTCCATTAAAATTAATATATTATTATCGTCATTGTTTTGTTATTATTATATTTTATTTTTATCATTAAACTATTCTTATCGAAAGCTGCACATGCTGGAGATTAATACTTGCTTAGTAGTATTTTCATTTACTGAATGTGTCTGGCCAGGTCCATGTTATTGTGACAAAATGTATTTGGTGCATCTGGATGATCCTGGTGATAGATTTTAAATTTGGAGTAAGTACAAAGATTTTTCTTAAATCAATCTAAGGTATTTGATTTCTTGGTTTCAAATAACTAGATCTGTCATACATCAGTTCCATTAGCTCACAGAACCTTTTAAACAGATCACAAGTCCCTTCAACATATTTTTGTATTATCATTAATTCTTTTTAAAACTGATATCATGAATATGCCATAATGTGTTTCAATGTGATTCTTACAACTTTGCTACATGTCAAGAGTCCTGCCTGGCTGCTAGTGGACACTGAAAGAATCCACTTTTTCCTGAACTCTATTTTTCTTTTTAGCTGCTGCAGGTTACATATAATATTGTTCAGAAATAGTAGAATTTACTTACTTATTGAAGAAAATTAAATAAAAAAGAAGCAGAAATCAGTAGTTAGCTATGCTGATACAGATTGTTGTTCTTCTCTGAGCTACATTTTCCCTCTACTAATTTTACATAGAAGTTGTCTTACTGTGCTAAATAGCTGTTGATAACCCTAATTCTCTACCACCATCCCAGAAGAGAGGAAGAACATAAAGGAAAAGTTTTGACTGTTTTCATATTCCTTAAATTTTCCTACTATCTGATTACACAATATTCCTTCCTTTTTCTTGCAATTGTTTTCTGCAGAACCACCAATTACAGTGTGAAACATCCTTCCTACTTTCTCTTTTCATGAACATACATAATGCATACATACTAGGCCCTATTCTTTTCTAATTTGAGACAGTTTTCCTTTGTGATTTTGAGAGACACTACATACTCTATAAGGGAAGTATTAAATTTGTATTCCTTTTTTTAGAATTATTGCTATGCTTTACCTGTAAGTACAATGAAGCCAGATTCCACATATTTTGAATTTAAGAATGGAAACCTTAACTTAAATAATATCCCCATGACCTCATTCTATGCCAGTTGTGAGCTTTATGGATGATCCATCAAGGGAATATATTATGATGGTACATCCCCTTCAAATAATTTGCACTTGGTAATCATACTTTAGCCCCAGACATGCAATCTGATCAGACATGCTAGAGGAGTTTCATTGTGTAAATGGGCTGAGATTCAGGTCAGTAAATTATAAGTAAGCACAGTAATAGTGACAGTTGCTAATATCAGTAGTAAGTGAAGGCTGTCCAAATAAACTTATTTACTTAATGTCAAGTTCAATTGAAATAGTTATCCAAACAACAGTAACAAGTTGCATACAAGGTGTACATACTGTCCTGATACCACTTTCTTACAAAAGGAACAATAATGTATGTTTTACCAACATTTCCTAAATACAACCACTCTCATTTTTCTCTGATGTCATTAATAAACACTAAAAAAAAAAGGCTGATTTACTTATGAAAAAAAAAAAAAAGGCTCATATGTACTGCTTTGCCCCAGGAAAAATTTTGACAGCTTCTGTTACAATTTGCTGCCAGAGATTTACTAGAACAAATAGCTGGTGTGCCAGGGTCATAATCTCTCTATCATTCCAGTTTAGGACAGCATATATATGTTCATTTAGAAGAGAACTCTGTTATGTAAATTCATGTAGATATAAGACAGATTTAACAAAAGTGTTCTTGTCAAAAAGATGGGCAAGTGAGTTCATGTAATAACAGCTTCATGGCCTTCAGCTATAGTTTATTTCTTCTGCGGTAGCTTTGGCCCCAGTCCTTGAAGACTGCAAGCACTTTCTGAGAGAGACTGTTGACAGGACAAGGGGTAAGTCACACAAAATAGAACACAGGAAGTTCCACCTAAACATAGGAAACAAGGAAAAACTTCTTTCCTGTGAGGGTGACAGAACACTGGACCAGGCTGCCCAGAGAGGTTGTGGAGTCCCCTTTTCTGGAGGCTTTCAAAACCTACCTGGACATGTTCCTGTGCAGGCTGATCTAAATGAACCTGCTTTATCAGTGGGGTTGGACTGGATGATTCCCAGAGGTCCCTTCAAACCCCTACTATTCTGTGATTCTGTGAAATTGATTTCCCTGCGTTGAATCTGTTTTCCCTATGGCAGGAATTGCAGTGATCTCCCTGTCCTTCTTTTGAACTGAGAGCCTTTTGTCATATTTTTCTTCCCTGTGCAGCTGAGGAGGTGGAGTGATAAAGCAACTTGGTAGCACCAGACATCCAGCCAGGGTCAACCCACTAAATATGTAGTGGAGTTTTGTAGTCTTTCAGGATGGAACACGCAGTTAATATTCCCACAGAGCTGTCTTTTACTTTCTTTCCTGTTCTCTAACTCATGAAAAATTATTCTATTGTGGAACAAAATTGTTTGAAATAATCTTCTCTCTTTCATAGAATCATCTAGGTTGGAAAAGGCCTTTAAGTTCATCGAGTCCAACCATTAACCATACTTTACCAAGTCCACCACTAAGCCATATCCCCAAGCACCACATCTATACGGCTTTTAAATACATCCAGGGAAAGTGACTCAACCACCTTACTGGGGAGCACGTTCCCATGCCTGACAACCCTTTCAGTGAAAAGATATTTCCTAATATCCAGTTTAAACTTCCACTGGTGCAGCTTGAGGCCATTCCCTCTTGTTTTATCACTAGGTACTTGTGAGAAGAGACCAACGCCTATCGCTCTACAACATCATTTCAGGTAGTTGTAGAGAGCAGTAAGGTCTCCCTTCAGCCTCCTCCTCTTTAGACTAAATAGGCTTAGTTCCCTCAGCCACTCCTCATGAGACTTCTCTCCAGGCCCTTCACCAAATTAGTTGCTCTTCTCTGGACCTGGTCCATCACCTTGATGTCTTTCTTGTATTGAGGTGCCCAAAACTGAACACAGTACTAGAGGTGCAGCCTCCAGATAAATTTCCCATAATTCAAAATTGTTTCAGATAAGGCATTAAAGTCTAATTAAATTGTGTGAGTTAAATAATTTCTAGAAAGCTTTTAAATCTCTAATAAAGAGTTTGGTGTAATATAAATCCCAAAACTTTTCAAATTAATAAAATAATTCTTTACAAGAGACAAAAATTACTGATCAACTCAGAATGAGCATCACATATTGTAAAACTGATCAAAGACAGCAGAGAGTATAATGTCTGCTTTTAAAAGGATTGAACTTTCTCATTCAAAGATGTTTTAATTAGAAAGTTTCTGGCTTTTGCTTTGTAAAATATTGCTGCATAACTTGAAAATTTACAAAATAAATTAGGAGTGTGATTAGGAAGCAAAATAGTATAAATATTCTATTAAAATAAATTGAAAGAAAACCATTAGATTTTGGGCTTTATCAAAGAAAATAATCAAGAGCAATATCAGAAGCTATTAATTATGCAATAAAATTCACTGTGAAGAGCAGAAGGAAAAAAGATAGGAACTGAAAGCAGAATGCACATCAGCTAACTTTAGACATTTATGATGTAATATCTGCATTTGTAATACTCATCATGCCTTCTTTTAAAGCCAATAGGGAAAAAAAAAGTTATTCCAGGATGTATGTAACCTGAGATCAGTTTTAAATAGCCTTTTTCTGAAGTCAACTACTAAACTGAGCAAGCTAATTTCTGAAAAGGTTATGGCAGGATTATGTGATACCTTTGCAGTTAGAAATAGGTTTCTATGTTTAGGATCAGGATTTAGCTCCACAAAAAATTTACTCACAAATAATAGATTCCAAAACTACATGGAATTGAAAGGAGCTACACTGATGTAGCTTCAGTTGAAGCAGTTGATGGTAGGTATAGCACAGTTAATCTAAAGCAGTACTAGCCATCTTTATTTGAGCAGTTATAATCTTTGTGTAAGTCCCCATGGGTGTTGTGGTTTAACTTGTCAGGCAGCTAAACAACACACAGCTGCACCCCTCAATGTGGTTCACAAGATCCAGCAGTGGCCTTGGTCTGCATACCAATTCTTGGTAGTAACTCTAAACATGGGCTGTTATCACTGCCAGCAGCAGACACTGCCTGTGAAGACAGGCTTCTAACTTCAGAAAGTACAGTTAGTTAGAAGAGCTGAGATGAAAAGTAAAATCATTGAACAGAATTAGTTCTGTTCTCACTCAAGCCAGGACATGGTTCAAGACCCTGAACAGTTTTTACAGTGTTAAAAATCACTACCATTGTTTCTGGCTTTGTTTTTATTTTAGTGCCATATATAGTTGATCTGTTTCAAGGGTAAAGACTTGAACTCATAAAATCGCCCACGATTTTAAGTTTATGATTTGGCATAATCTGATGCAAGGTGACAGAAGGGACAAAATGGGGAATATGGGATCATGGATTTTTTTATAATGAAAGATATATGATAAGCATGATGGATGTTATATATGTATAGACTTTTCATTAGTCTTTTGCTTCTAGATTTACATTAATATAATGGCTGCATAAGTGGTGCCTAGACTGAGGTCTAAAGGGCAGGAGAAGTTAAATAAAAAGAAGTCAGTTCTCTGCAGGTATTGGAAGGAGAAGAGCAAATTTTCATTTTGAGGCTGCACAGCAAAAGCTGTATCTGGCTAGCTGGTGAAGGAGGAAAGGGACACATCACAGTTTGTATGCTCACTGAATGCAGTATGCAAGACATTTACAGAAGTGAAAGTGAGGAAGTGGAGATTGACTGGGCTCAGTTCAGCTGCTGACTGAGGCCACAGTTACAAGTCTGCAGAAGACAGGATCCTGGCTGCCAGCAGCTGCTGCAGAAGGTAACAGGTCTCCCATAGGTTCCTGTGACAGTGAGAAGATAGACCTATATGGATTTCCATGTACATCTGGGTCTCTGAACTCGTGGTTAGTTACTGTGCTTAGGCAACTTCGACAGAGGAAAAAAGACAGGGTGATACTTTTTTAAATACATGAAAATAACACCTTTTCAGGCAACTGCCTCTGCGCTAGCTACTTTAAATACTCTATAATTGATGGAGACAGAAAGCATGTATATGTGAATTAGTTCTTCCAGCAATATTGCTCTGAAAGAGGTCAGGTGAATGTATATTACATGTAACTATTTCTCTCCATTGTCTGTAAAACAAGCATAGGTTGAGAGGTAGACATCAGCACTTCAAAGACAGGACTCTTCTGAAGTATCAGGTTCAGGATGGAGTATCAAGCATTGTTAGGGCTGTGAGCAGGGGATTGACATATCATTTTAAGGGTCTAAAGAGAGGCAATTGGCATGGTAAATTAATTTTAACAGCAGAGCTGGAAAGGATAAATTTAGAGGAGGCAATAAAGAAGAAAATGTTGATAAGGAAACTGGAGGCACACATCTCAAACCCATGAGTTAAAAATTTTGCCACTCATACAGAAAGTTTTTTTCTTGGGCTGAGAACAAAAGAGTTCACATCCTATATCTGCCACTTGTTTTAGATATTAGTGTCTGTTTTAGATATTGATGCCTCAGTTTATTCAGACCAGAGCAGGAAATTATAATGCTTTAAATAATTTTAAAATGTGTTAATGTGAAAGGTTATGGAAAAGTTTCTAATTCTGTAGACTGCTTTTTGTCATGTATTTGTAAGTTAAATGTGGAAAGAGGACAATCTGAACAGTACATAAAATTACAGAAAATGACTATTTGAATTGCTAAGAGGAGTAAGAAGTAACAATAATAATTAAAATAACCCTTTGCTTACAATAAGAGACTAAGCCTGTTATAAAATGATTTAAAATCCAGTTTGAGGAAATAATCACACATACACAGGCTGCTGTTGGGGCTTCTTAATCCAGTAGGTGTAAAATTGAAATCCTTACATTACTAAGGGAGAACTATTTTAGGTAATTAGGGCAAAGCTTGTGTAAGATGTGTTAGACATAAAAAACCCAGGGTAACGAATTAAACTGTGATCAAATTAGGATGTTATAAACTTTGCAGAGTACAAGATGATTTGAACTGGTGAACTACATTAGTTTTGAGCAGTTTTACAATATAATTTATTTGATTTTCTCTAGCACTAATACATCAGCATTTCTAGTCTCCAGTTTCTACTTTTTCCACTTTACTGTTCATTATCCATCACTGTGAACACCATCAACAATAATCCTCTGCACTAACTGTTAAGGCACCTTTGAGTCCTGGTTTGCTCTTCAGATCCATCTAGAATCTAAACTTTTCTGTGGGTTATTGACAAGATTTCAAGCTGATTTCTTCACTGTATATATCTAAATGTTGTAAGGTCTTAATCCCATTCTTAAGCAGCTCTTCCTAGTATTTGGGCACTGGATTCAGCTCCCAAATTATAGATTGTAGATGTTGATTGAAGGTAATTAAATTTAGTTGTCTGAGTGCACAATTCTACATCTATCTAGGTATTTATGTTGCCATTAGAGTCGAAGAGGATCTAGCAATCACTAGGGAAGAGAGTTTAGAGAACAATTAAATACCATGGAAAATAGACAGTTCTGTTCATCTGAAATTTTCTACTCTCCATTAATTTAAACTCATCCAAATGCTAATTTTGTGTATCTAAATATAGCTATACAGGATCTTCCTCTGTGATACTCAGAAGTTGGTGCTTATTTCATCTGTCTATGTGGAAAAGTATATTTTATTTTTCTACAGAAAAAAAAAAAAAGATGTGTGTGAAAGGTGGGTGCCTAAATTAGGCAGATTTCACTTCACTTTATGTGGGATAGCTGTCCCCATAAAAACATATAGTGGGAGTACTAGAGATGAATGAAAAGTGCTAGTGTCATGGCAAAAACTAACTTGCACACATTGCAGTTAATTACATATAATAGATCAAAAGCCACAGTTATGTAGTTAGAAGTTCCAGCAACAGAGAAGACTGTGGAATGTTACCCTGGTCTAGAATTGCTAGAGAGCTTAACAGTCATAAGGGTATATGAGTCAAAATATGCAATTTAGGGAGAACCAGTACAGAAACAGATATAAAAGTGGTTACTGACAGTATAAAGGTCTGTAGCGAGAGAACAACGATTGACAAGCACTATAAAGAAATATGCAAGCTTCTGTGACACCATTGGACTGAATATTCGAGCCCTGCTTTTCATATAAGTTGTTCAGGTATTCAAGTATAGGTGTACATAGACATATCTGAGTATCTGACCTTTCCTACAAGGAAAATTTAAAAATGAAAGAAGTTTGAGTCTGCTAATGTAATTTCTCAGCACAGAAATTGAATAGACATTCTTCAGTTTTCATAGAAATACTTACAGTTTGGTATCAGAAATACTTAATAGGGCTTTCAAAGGAATTCTATTCTTTCAAAGCACAGTTTTAAATGCTGATAGTATTTTTTTATCACATACTAGAACTTGCTAATTCTCATTTATGTTGTGTTTCATATCTAATTTAAACTATATGAAATACTCAGACTGAAACTTTTCCAAGTGTGCATAAGAAAATGCTTAATGCTAAGTTCTAGGTGCTGACAATCACTGTCACAGACAGTTAATTTGTATAAAATTTTATAAGTATTTGTAGTACTATACAACATATCAACAAAATTATGTGTAATATACAAAACACTTTCATCACTTAAAAGGTCAGAAAGATCAATCATTTTCAAATAAACATTTTTCATACATGATTTCTTTATGACTTATCAAAAATAGTAATACATTTTGTATACATTTCCGTTGATTTCTCTCAACTCTGAAGAGGTGAGGTACTTCTTGTAAGATTGCCGTAAGATATTGCAGCTCATGTACAGATAAAAAAAAAAAAAACAACAACAAACTTTTAAAAGAATCTGTCTGTATTTTATGGATTATTGATCTCTAAGTTATTGATTATTACAGTAGGGACAAATTAGTAGATCTTAATGAATCGTGTAGAAAGGCTTGTATAAACACAAATTGTTTGGAGCTTTCAAGGGTATGTTTTGTTAACTGAAAAGTAGAAAACTGCAAGTAGAAAATAAAAAATGTACTACTGCAAAATAAACTCCTGTCCTGTAGAACTCATGGCCAAGATGCTCAAAACTGTGTGATAAAGAATAGAAGATTACAGTCTTCTAGGTTATTTTTTCTTTCATAGGCATTCTTGAACAGAATCTATTTGGCTAGTTTTATTTACGTTATGCTGATCTTTCTACAGATGTGTTCAAAGACTGTAAAAGCAAGCCTTTCTTTCAGGAATGCAGGAAAGTTGTGGAGTACCAATGTCAGGACCCTGCAATAGTTCACTTCTATGGAAAGGTTAAAGCAAAGCAAAAGGTTCCATTCTGTTTGCAACAATATTCCAAAATAATAATAGTAATAATAATATATACAAATACATACATGCACAGAGTATGACAGCTCCTCATACAGAACTATATTTGACTATATAGAAAAGCAACTTTATGTAGTGAGGTTTATTGTATCACCAAGGCTAAGAGTTTGGCAAGGATTAAAATTAAAAACCTATCAATTTAGTCAAAATGCAAATTTGTATGCCTCAGGTCTCTGGTAAGAGAATTAAGAAAAGACACTGCTAGGAACAAAGAATCAAAGAATTCCCCACTTCATTGCTTGAGCATTTGCATAGAGAAGTAATGGGCAGTGGAGGTGTTTGTACTAGAATGGATGCTTAACAAGTGGAGATGTAAATCTTCTGCTGTGTTACTCTGCTTTGTTCTGCTGTTTTAGATTCAGACTCAGTTCCCATCTCAGTAAAGTAAATCCTTATAGTCCCATAATAAATACTTGTAGAAGACTTGCAGATCTGTTAATAGTCTAGAGGTGCTGTACTCTCCTGAGACTCAAATATAGCACAGAATGAAGATGAAGAATAACATTCTATGTGACTGCTTCAATTTGCTTGATGTTGAAGAGCAAAGCTTCCTTTCTGAGACAATCTCAGTCAAACTCTGATAACAAGGCTACAATGAGAATACATAAAATAGAGTTTGAAGGATAGTGTCATATTAGCAGCTTCGGTTCATCTAAGCACAAATAAAGCTTCACAGCATTATAAAGACAAAGAAAAAAAAATACAAATCCCTGCACCCCAGCAGATCTAATACCTTAAGTCTCTCTTTAAAGACCCTCTCACGAACTGACAACTGTAATATTAACTTCATACAACAAGAAGGTGACTTTTGGAGTTTGAATTCAATGCCTTAATGTCCTCTAGAATAAGTCATACGTATTGTTTGTTTATTTATAACAACAGTTTTGTGCAGTAATGTAAATAGTTCTTAAGAAAAAGAGAGGGACTGAATACAGTGACCACAGAGAACACAGCTTTTCCACACTTCTTCTCTAATAAGAATGCAGCTCTTGGGGGCCTTCAGGAGCTAACAGCTTATATATCAGTGATTGTTGACAAACCATGATATACTGTTAGTCCTTAAACTCCTTTTTCAAACACTGTGATCAGTGACATCGAGAGAAACTCGTTCTTAATGCATAAAAAAAACCCAACCAACCAAACAATAAGGATATAACCATTTAAATGTGTGATGAAGAAGGAAAAAACCTCTCAAAATTCTGAAGTCTTCTAAAAAGATTGAAATATGAAAGAATTAAAAATCATAGATATTGTCTAAAGATGAGACCAGTACAATGATAGTGGAAGGACAATAAAGACAGCAGGACCTTGGTTTTGAAATTTACAACAAGAACCTTTGTTTGAACTGGATTTTCTGCTCTGGTAAACAGAATTCTTTTAACACTTAGGCTTACATTTTCCAATGCTACATTTTCCAAGGGTAAAGATTCCATTTTTATGCTGGCTTAATGTTTGTTTTCTACCAGAAAAACAAGGTTGTGAGCTGAGTGTGTGTAAAGGGAGACCTGGAGACACAATGACAAGAAGATACTGAAAAGTGGGATGTAGGACATTCCAACTTTCTGATACCTGTTTAAGGGAGTTGCTATTGACTGCAGGTCTTTGCCATTGGGTGTCTATTTCCTTCCTGTATGTGAAACAAACTGATGATACTGTTTCAGTGTCAGATTCATCTTAATAGGTGTTCACATCACAAAGATCTCACACACTTGGTTTTGTCAGAGCTCTCAGAGGGGGCAAAGATTCATTAAGCACAGTTCTCTCTTCTGTAAATGTGTTTCTTTCAGGCAGTGATAAGACCCATGATCAATGTGGAGATTGTAATGCCATTACTACTGTTTTATCTTTTGGATCTAGTGAAGATACAGACTCAGTGGAGGTTTAAAATGTACCTGAGGGCAGATAAAAACCCTCTGAGGAGAGGTTCACGTTACATGGTCATCAGTTCAATGCTTGCAAAGAAATTGTATGACTCATTCAGTTCCTACCTATTTTAAGATGTATTTGGTAGGTCTTAGTGTTTGTTAGGGCTTTGTTAGGGCTTGTTCAACAAGGAATTTCCCCTACAGATATCCTTTCCAGCCTGTTCTTTTGCTAACCCAAATTTTTTTTGAGGTCAAATTCTATTCTCTCAGCATTTTTGCAAAAGCCCCTATATGGATGGGCAGGTAGCTTAGGGCCATGTTCAGTTGGTTCTATTTAGATAGTTGGTTCTATTTATCTCTAGGGATGGAGATAGCCTTGATAGGCTCTTGGGGCAATATGCTGTAATGTTCGATTGATGCTGCATTAAAAGTTTTTTTTTTCTTATGTTCAAGCAGGATTTTCTGTATTTCAGTAAGGGTACATTGCCTCTTTTCCTGTCACTGGTTATTACTGTGAAGAGTATCGACTGGTTTTCTTTATTACATAAAAACATACAGGATAGATCAGGCCTCAGCATGAGCTGGGTGTTAGTCAGATCTGAGCAAGAACTGAGTGAAGAGTCGTCAGGGAGACATTTCGGGGGGTTTTCGGAGCCG
>VWZY01001541.1:3518-24266 GCA_013399075.1 Chloroceryle aenea | reverse complement strand
CACTGGTGAGACCGCAGCTTGAGCACTCTCTTCAGTTTTGGATACCATAGTATAAGAAAGATATCAAGGTGTTGGAGCGGGTACAGAGAAGGGCAATAAAGCTGGTGAAGGGGCTCGAGAATAAGTCCTATGATGAGCAGGTGAAGGAGCTGGGGTTGTTTAGTCTGAAGAAAAGGTGTCTGAGAGGAGACCTTGTCACTCTCTAGAACTCCTTGAAAGGAGGTTGTAAGAGAGGTGGGTGTTGGTCTCTTCTTACAAGTCACAACTGATAGGACAAGAAGAAATGTCATCAAGTTGTGGCAGGGGAGGTTTAAGTTGTACGTTAGAAAAAGCTTCTACACCAGAAGGGTTATCAAAGACTGGAACAGGCTGCCCAGGGAGTTGGTTGAATTACCATCCCTAGATGTATACTCACAGGAAGACCTTTTCAGTTTCCAAAAAATACATTATTATAAATTTCTTATATATTGTATCTACAACTGCCTCCAGATCTTCCAGTTAATGCAACAACAAATTTCATTGGTCCATGAATGGAATATGCAAGCCATGGCCTAATGCAACAGCTTAATTAGTCTATTCTGCTTGGAAAGGGTAACTCTGCATTGCAGGCAATGTATGCATTTTGTAGTACACACTTGATGGATGAAAACCAGAACTAAAATGATTCGTAGGTCTACGATTCCACTCTTAGGAAGCAGAGCATTTCTTAAAAGATGATAATATCATAAAAGTAACTTATAAAAGGTAAATAAATTATTTTCCTAACACATTATTTTGTACCATTGGAAAATCTTTACTTTAGTATTGTTATATATATATCAGAAAAAATGTGATTAATAATTTCTATTTTGCATAGTAATTTTTACTTGTTTTTCTGTAACTCTTCAGAAAGATGAGCCCAAACCCTGTCATTCTGAAGAGATATGTGTGCAGATTTGAAGGAGGGGACGGGGGATGGGACGGGATGGCATACACATGCCAGGAAATTGTTCTTAGGACTTGAAATGGGCTTTAGAAATGTCATTTTCAGAACAGGACTGGAAGTGAGATTGCAGTGCAGATATCACTAAGCATAAAAGCATATTATGTAACTTTTATAGCTCTCTTTTGTGCAATGACTTTCTATGCTGATTAACTGGAAAATTTTATCATTGTCATTTTGTGGCCCAGAGTGCAATGTGATGTTATTTAATAAGATGTATAACCTTCCTGACTGCTTATTCGTGTTGGCACTGTTAAATGGGGTACATATACATTATCATGATCGTGGCAATGTTTTTTGTTGATCCAGTTATGGTTTCCAAAATACTTCATTGTAAGACATGTTGACATTATTAAAAAAAAAAAAAAAATCCAAAAGAGAGAAGAGAAATGTATTTAACATTAGTTTCATAATCTCTCTTTCCATAACTTGACAGTACATTTTCTGAGTCAGGAAAGAGGATAGATTTCAGAATTGCCTGAGAATTAAAATCAGAGAAGCCAGTCACCAGTTATAACATTCTCCAATTAGATTTCATGGAAAAAGTCCTCGTGTTTTGTCTTCTACTCACTGCTCTATTGCTCATTTGTGAAAGCAAACATTTGCCATGAAGACATAACTGCCAATTTAGACTAACTAAGACAAATGAGTTAATGAGGCCAGTGGCAGCTTTGAGTTGACAGACCCAGCTGAGTGCCCAGCTCCAAGTAGAATGCTTTCTTTTTCTGCCAGAAGGTCTATATCCTAATACTAACTAATTTGCCAGCCTTGGCCCTATGGTGTTTGACAACAGGAGAGCGTACTGTTTTGTTACAGATGTGACATTAATTTGGATGTAAACTAAAACTGGAACAGGTAATCTCTGCAATCTTCTAACCAAGAAGGCATTCACCAGAAAGATAAAATCTTACCTTGAAAAAATAAATGCAAAAATATGTAAGTGTGAAGTACAGATTATTTAAAAGTAAATGCTGATGAATGGATGAGAAAGTCTATAGTAAATAACGAAAGAAGTAAGCCACTATTGTCTGCACCTTCTTATAACCCTTTGGTTTAATCTCCTTAATTTAGCATTAAAATTAAAAACAAAGGGTTTGTCCAAATTCCAGACCCAACACAAAAAGACCACTTGTGACCTGATACTCTTTTGAAGTGATGTATGTAGAGAAAACTTTCCAGTGGATTTAGAAATGCCTTGATTAATTTATTTCACAATTATTTTTGAGGGAGTTTTTTTCCTAAAGGAAAGGTCTTTGTTTTTCTTCCCTCCTGTCCCTCCCCCGGTCTTCATAAAGTACATAAAGGAGAATGAGTTAGGAATATTGTTAGGAATTCCAGCTCGGAATATTGTTTGGTTTTTATAAATATTTTGATTTGCAAAATTTCTTTTATTTATAAGTTCTTTCCAGATACAAGGATTTCATAAGTATGTGAAAGAAATTTTAATAGATATATAGTACACGAAATAACAGACTCAAACCATCCACCCCCTATGAATTTATATGTTTTTTCTCTCTGGGACTGAGAAGAATGTGTAATTTTTAAAGGCATATTATCAGATTTTTATTTCCCATCCCCCCCTACAAAGTACCATCTTATGTTGCAAACAAAGCTATATACTGTCCCTAAACAACAATGGAGCTGCTGGTAATTTCAATGGCAGTTAAGTACAATGACCAAGGACATTATATGGCCTTACACTAAGACACCTCACAGAAAAAAGGAGTTGTTTATGTAATTGTTCAGATTTAATCTGAAAAAATATCTATGCTCAGATAATTGAAATATCTAGAAATATAATGTCATTTTCCTACAATTTATAATGCAGCCATTACAAAATTCTTATTATGGATCAGTAGAATTAATCATTATCTATAACTATTGCACTTGAAACATATATATGGGCTTATGCTGACTTACTAAATGATCCATAAATAAAATATAGGCTTTCTCTTATGAAAAACAATCAAACATTGTATCAGGTAATTATGTATTTGACCATTTACTTAAAGAACAGTTTTATAGTTTTGTTTTATCTTCTATAGTTTTGTCCTAATCTACTGTATTTTAAATGTTATGTGAACTAAATAATGAAAAAATATTGATGCAGGTCTCAATGAACAAAAAGAAAATTGTATTCTAAATTTAAAATAACCAAATTCACTAATCTAATGTGGTTTCTGAAGTATTTTCAATAAAATCATAGCTTCTGATAGATTAAAAGAATTATTTGATATTATACCCTTGCTCAGGTCTCTTAAGTTAGATGAATGCAATATTCTTCTGTAAAACTTACAATACACCTGCCCTCTCCCTTGACAACCAGGGGGAACTCAGTCATTTACCATGGGAGGACTGGTTTTCAATATGCCCACAATTTATGTGCAGGTTTGATTCCAGCGCTAGTCATTATGAGAATAATTATGAATTCTACTGATTTCTGGTTTGTTGTTGTACTGCAAGTTGCTTAGTCTTTATAGCTATAAACAATTGCAATTCTACCTTGTAATCATTAAGTGCATGCTGCTGTAATCATTATAGCTTATATCAGTAGCATTACTTTCAAATACTGAGTATTGAATACTGGACAACAATAGGTCAAGTGGAAAGTCTTCAACTATCTTTAAAGGATAAAAAAAATCTTTTATTACAGTGTGAATTACTGAATGGAAAAGGTTTATCAAGTTGCATTTCATTCTGCATATTGATTTAATGTGAGCAGGGTTTGTTAGACACAGTTGTTACCTATAACTTCCGAGGAAGGTGTATATATGTACATAAACATTTGCTGATCCCAGTAATGAGACCACTCACAATATATAATGAGTCTTTATGTATTAAATATGAAAAACTTTAAGACAACAATTGCCCAAAGACTAAACAGCTTCTGAAATGAAATGGTATAATGATTCTTGTAGTGATCAGAAAAGAATATAACACAAATTAAATAGTGAGACTGGTTTGAAAGAGATGACCATTGATGTCATGTTCTCTTCTTTGGCCTGATAGAGAGTAGCAGACTATTCAAGTATAACTAGACAGCATAATAGGATTATATGGGCAATTTAATGATTCATAATTCAGTATGATGATTTGGAGGACACTATACTCCAACTTTGAAAAGCTAGGCAGGATTCCATCAGTTTAACTCTGTGTTTCATATTTCCTCAACTTCAAACTCTATGAACTTCTTTTGTCAGTTTTATATGTCTCATGTAATATTTTTGATCATTTTCTCAGTATAGTTGATAAAAAGTAGGCTAACACTGGAAAAAGTACAGATTACTACAGGATTCCTGTAGAAACAGTTGTTTTGATGATAATTTTCTATTATGTTTTAAGGTCTATCAGTCATTGAATTTTATTCCATTTAAACTATAGTACATGAATTGTGTATTTTTAATTGTAATATCAAGATTGACTATTTTGAGCATTTAACATAGTTTAAATAAATTATATCAACATAGTTTGTCTTGGTTTACTCAATCATATTAAAAAAATAAGATTTATCTGGCATTTCTGATTATTATTATTTTTTTAATAGCCTGTTGATCACCATTAATTACTGAAATCATAGTTAAGCCTTTAATGAAGAACTGATCTACCTTTTTTTTCATGTTCTACTTGTGGACATTTTAGTATTATTTTAAGTCTTTTTGTTTCAGGAAAAACAAAACTGTAATAAAAAGTTTGAAAATGCTGACACATTTCTAACTTAATATACTTTTTAAAGTACCTAAAACTTTGGATTCCCCTAAATGAAAACTGACAACAAGAGCCTCTGATATTTTCAAACAGCCAAATAATGCTTTGTGACAGATATCGGTCTTTCCTCTGTTCTTAAAAGAAGTACAGTGAAGAGAAGACAGAACGTGTCTTTTACCTTCCCTGTAGCAGTGCTATTTTGTACTGGCAAGGAACTGAGGAAATAATAGTCATGAAATCCTAAGATATTTCTTTCCCCATGAAAGCAAAGATTAGCTTTCAGTTTAGACTAATTTGTTTATAGGCTGCTTTTTGTGGTAAAGTGTAGTAGATGTATAAGGTTTAGAAACTATAAAATTAGGTTTAGCTGATCTGGATGATTAATTGGCAAAGAACTGATTATGTTAATTTTCTACATTTGGATTAATAATCATTGGACTGTAAATTCATCTTGAACTCATAATGAACTGGAAGAAACAGAGTAAATACTGGCTAGAAGTGACAAGCAAAAGGAGTAGAGGGGCTCCTTTAGGAGTGAAAAGTGCAAACTAGTGATATATGACCTGGAAAATGAAGGTGGAAAAGAAGCTTAAAATGACATGGTGCCTTTAGAGTGAGTAGTATTTTATTAAAAATAAATAAATAAATAAGTACATTTGGAGAGAGTTTGAACTAAGACAGAGAGAAGAGCAGTAGCTGTTCGTAGAATGAAGTCAGCATATTTTCCTAATGGGGGAAAATAAACCAATCTCAATTTAGAGCGTGATTTATCACAACTTATTTTATGCACCTACTATACAGATAATGTCATTAATGCAAATGAACTGAGCTCTTTTTATCATTTGTGAAGAGAAACAGAATTCTCCAGGTGTCAGTTCAGACAAGTGATTTTTGTATGCCTATTTTAAAATTACATGTGTTACTTTCTTTAACTGTACCTTTCTTCATTGACCATAACTGAAATCTAGACAATAAGCTCAGATGAAGACATCAAATGCAGATATTACCTAAAGTCTATCTGTCTGAAAAAAAGATGTATTCCCACCTAGTTCATATTGCTCATCTAGAATATTAGAAATTAAACAGGTTTGCTCCTTGGGTCATCAAAATTATTGGAAAGGAGAAGCTGATTCTGATTACAAGCCTTATGTATCTTGGACAATATACTTCACTGCCTTTGATCCCGTGTTCCTGAATCTGGTAGCAGAATCCAGCTCCTGATCACAGCTCCCGTATGATGCAGTGCCCAGTCTGGGGGACCCCCAGTGACTCCTCTACAACATCAGTGGTGACGGTGATGTCATTACCATCAGGGGGGTTGGGTTTGATACTGGTTTTGTATATATTTGTACATATTCTATTTTATTATTATTAGCCATCATTAAAGCTGTTCTAGTTTCTTTTTCTAATCACTAAGTCTCGCTCCTTTATTCCTTTTCTCTTCCCCTTTGGAGAGGGAGGGGGGTTACAGAGAGCATCTGTTAGGTCTATTGGGCTGCCCTGACCCTAAACTGCCACACAGATATTCCTGAAGAGGGGATATTACAAGTCAAATGGAGATCTGAAAATAAAGTACTTGAATTTCAGGGGCTGAGGTGAACTGTGGACTCTATCTTCAAAGAAGAAATACTAGATGGTGAAACCTTACCGAGAATGTGAACTTGAAACTACTGGAAAAAGTATATGTCTTTTGGGTTGGTGCTAGTGTGAAAGCAGCTGATTTATTAAAATCATGTCTCTTATATCTTGATCCATGGCCAGATGTTCAGCCCCATGGGTTAAACCAGTGTAGAACAAATGCTTAGATCTCTGTGTCCAAAGTGATAACAGTGGGAAATGTGCACTGCAGAAAATCTAACTGAGCTTTATATAAAAATAATACTGTATGAAGACTTATTTGAATTTTATGATTAAAAACATTCTTAGTTTATCACTAAAAATATGAAAATAAGAGATTTTTCTATAAATGAGAATATTTGGGCCACAATTCATAACATTTGATCTACTTCATCTGCATTATCAGTAACTTTAAATGATATTCTTTTATAGAAATACTTGAACTTCTCTAGAAGAAAAAATAAGAACAGCCAGTAACAATACAAAACAGTATGAAAGAAAAAAAGTGAACATGTTAAAACCCCTTCATTTTGATTAACATGAATCTGACATAATTTATGCTTTAGTTTTAAATGTTTAAAGTCAAAACACAGGAATTTTCTGCTAATGCCTACGCACTAGGAAACCGAATCACAAAAAGTATCCAGTTTTTACAATGAAGCACAGAGTAAGCTTGGCATTTCCTTGAAAAGAAGATGCAAACTCTTGAGGCTAAAGAAAAATTTAATGTCACTCTTTCAGGTAAATGTATAATGTAACAACATAAAAAAACACTCCATTCTTGGAGTATTGTTTACATTATCAGAAATCAAAATGTAATTCATTTTTCTATATCTGTTTGTGCAGTCGATTACACTGGTCAATTGTAACTGCATATTACTAATATCTTAGTATACGTTATGATTAGATAAAGTTAAAGCACCAGTACTTTTAAGATCAGAAGAGACATCTGTAGGAAGCTGGTAAGAAGTCTGATATGCCATTGAGCTTCTTTCTATAGATTCATTCAGCTCCAAAAAATGCTTACAAATGGCTGATCCTTTTAAAGTACTAGGGTTTAACAATCTCCATAAATGTTCACATAATTTCCAGGTATAATCCAGGGATTATATGCTAGTGAAAACAGAGCAAAGTCATGGCCAGTAGCAATGGTATGTGATGATCTGTCATTTTTCTCTTTGGTGCAAAATGCACAGGGAAGCTTTAGGGAACAGTATGAACCAGGGATCTCACCTGGTAGCATTATCAGTAAGGGAATCCTTTTCAGGGAGAGAGAGGCACTTCAATAATGTGGAAAAGAGCTATGGTTCTCCCTCAAGGGTCAGAGAATGGCCTATGGTCTTTCCTATTTTTGTGTATAGACATGTTTGTCAATACAGTGGGGAAAACCTGATGTTACAGTTTTATTACAAAAAGTAAAGGAATCTTAATATTCTTCCTTAAAAAGCTAATATCTAATAAAATATAAAAAGGAAAGAAAAAAATACAAAAAAGGTCTCAGAGACCTGCTCTGCTAATGCATAGTAGCAGTAGAATATTTTGGACTTAGAGATCCTGTAGTATATGCTGTGATACTGCTCATCAGCTGTCTCTATAGTGTACTGAAGGTATGGAAAGTCCATAAAGGACAGGAGTTTTGGCCAAAAAATAAGGCAACTGCAATAAATAATTTTGTTACTACATGATTAGTTTTTTTCTAACAAATGCTTATTTCTCTTGTTTTGTAGTAGTAGAACTGTTAGTCAGTCTATTTTGGCAAGGATTACATTGTAGGAAGCCATCTGCAACATAAGACAAGAAAATCTCTGAATGAAAAAAACCCTAAATCATCTAACTGAGAAGAAATACAGAAAAGGATATCTCTTAGAAGAAGATTGTCCTTTAACATTCCAGGCCTTGATTCAACATACTATTTCTCCAATCTGATATACCAAAATGTCAAAAAATGATGCAGTATGTGAATATTTATTTTTTATATATATAATTTTATGTGTAAGAAACTATGTTCATTGAAGTTTATGTGTGGCTACTTGTATTTTTTAAGTACAGAAACTGTGTGTACATAAGAATTTCACAGCCTACTAGAAGAATGCTAAGTGCAAAATAAGAATGTAATTAAGAGATGCCTACACTGTGCATTAACAGCTGGCACAGCATATTTCTCTTGATTACAGCAGGAGATTTCCAGGAGGAAAGCTGTGCAGAATGGATTTGAAAATTTTTGTTTGAAGGCAACACATTACTGCTATGAACTCAGACTACTTTTATTACCATGTCTGGAACTTGTCATTAAAGCTTTGATTAAATTCCCATTTCTAAGAGAATAAGAAGACTGCAGCATGACAGTAATTGAAGTTTTCTAGAATCATTAGTCTTTTTTAACTTCAGTTAGTGAGGTTGCATACCAAGAGATGAAGCACAGAATGCATTGACTGCATTTGTTAGTGATCTTTTCCTGACGAAAAAACACCCTAAACACTCTTGGTATGTAACTTTGCTAACCGAAGAGGCAACACGCAGCTTATTTTTCAGATCCGTTGACAAACTTTCATACTCCCATTTGTACACTTGAGTTGTTTCTGCATTTATCTTAGGCAATAATAAAATATTTTCTTTCCTGCAAGACTTTTCTTCCTTTTCAAAGAAATACGGTGAAAGGATGCCATTAAAAAAATACAATAAAGATTGTCTCTTGTCTCATCTCTAGTATATTAAATTTAAACTAATTTTAATCCCTTAGACTCAGTATAATTATATATGATTTATTTTTCTGTAAAAGGAATTTAAATCTGAGCCCAAACTTCAAGTGGTTCCAACTCATGAAAGCCTATTAATCAAAAGATTGCAGTTATTCCCTAAAGATAATTAAGGTTTTCAGTCAGGTCATGACATGTCATAAAACAACATCCAGGGACATATTACCCTTTATACAAATTACACTTTTGTTCCTTCCAAAGGGATCACTGATGACATTTAACTGTTGCAAGTGAATTTGATACTGTTCTTCTGCATGAAAATACACAAAAGTTGCTAATATTTTGCTTGTAAATGGAAAAGGATGAAAAATATGTGTCAAGCCTAATGCAACATGAGCAAAGACTTATGTCATGTTTTAAATGAGATCTATTCAGACTTAAATATCTGCAATAGATCTTAAATGTTTTAGTAGTTAATGTAGTTAAGAGTATTTCCTCAGACCAAATGTTTATTTAGCTTTGTGTTTGTAGACCATTCTTTCTTCTGTATAAAGTAATCATTCTTCATATGGCTATAGGTACTTGGTAGCTGTTTAAAATTCAATATGCATTTAAAGTCCATTAATAATATTATATGTTGCTATGGTCCCAGTTACACCAACACCATTATGGAGAACTTCCTGGAAGCTTCTGATGTAAGGATGACTCTAAAAAATCAGAGGAACTTCATCTTTTTCATTGGATTTGCATCCATGACAGGATTTTGGATATTTTGTATATCAATATAATGACTTCTTATCTTCAACTTTACTATATGAATTATTTTGAAAGAATCACTACTATATATTACACATCTTGATATTCCAAGTTGAAAGATGATACAAAAATGAAATATATTACTATTATCATGTTTTAATATTATAATTCTGTAATTTAAGAACATGGCGCCCTTCATGCTTTAAATGACTCATATGTAAATTCCACACAGTCTTTTTAATTTATCAACTAAGCTATAAAAGTTAAAGGCTTGGAACTAATTCTTTTTCATTAACATAGGTGTTTTGATACGAATATTTTTCCAGTACAATTAAGTTTAATGCAAGAAATTGGAAACTAGAAATTATTAAGCCATTTTGTCTATCCATCCTTGGTGGAGTTTGAAGTAGAGTTTACCTGACACATACTGGTTTCACTTTACCATTATATGAGTTTAAAGAAAGGTCATGATTAGTTAAGGACTATTACTGTTCTAGTTCACAAAATCTTTTGGGAATTGGACTGGCATATCTTTTAAGGTGTCACAAAAAAACCCCAAAAATTGAAATGAAATGTAATGTACACACTAACTGACCCAAAAGCACACTGAAAAACTCCTAGTAGAATTAATTAAATGACCCAAGATAGATGTTTCTCAGTAGTCTTGATAAGGCTCAGCGCTATTGTGGTGTTTATATATAAAGAGGATCTTGGAGTAGATATTTCAGTCATCTGGATAATTATTGACCATTTTGTTATATACTAATGAAGTTATATGGGAGGGAATTTTAGAGGTTTGTGTACATCTTCCATGTCTGAGGACCCTTTTCTGGTCATCAGATATATCTTCAATATATGTGTTTTGCATTTTAGATGATGATAGTCTAAGGGAAAGCACATATATATATTTCTGAGAGACAAATACTCCAAATGTCTCTTCCTCAACACCTCTTGACTCTTTCCATTGGCTTGGAAACCCTTTCTTCACCATAAATAAATCTCTGCTTCCAAATTTATTGTAAAAGAACTGTAAGCACCTTAGTGTACTTGCAGAACTGTCTGAATGATTCCAAAGAACATAATATCAAGAGAAGAACTCTAAGCTACAGACTATGGAATGCGCAAGACATTTCTACTGCCTAATTAGCTGCTTTCTACTTCAAAACTGCACAGACAAAGCCTATGAAAACAGCATTAAAAAAAAAACCACAAAATCAACAAACACAAAACAAACAGAACAAAAATCAAACCAACCAACCAAAAAAAAACAAAAAACCCACCTAAAAAAACAGTGATAAAAATACAGTTCAATTTTGCCAAAAGAAGATACAAATTTCCAAAGAGATGATTGATCTCACAAGGAAGTCAAAGAAGACTCCAGGACTAGAAGCTAGAGTCAGGAAAATAACACGTGTTCAACATTGACCTTAGAGCCATTATTAGTTAAAAATAAACTGCAAAAAGAAATATTAAATATTTTATTCCTTTTAGTATTTCTTTCAGGATCAAGCAACATTTTGAAATTTATCCTTTACCAAAGCTATATGATCTGTTTGCTTACAAAATCTTCATTTATTTTAAAAATCATTAGTGATCGGCTGTTTTGTCATGTTTCTAAAATATATACATATGTGAGCATTGCTAGCCATAAGGAACAGCCAAAGTGCTCAAGAAAAGAATTTGTGACTATGTATGGAGCAGTATTACATCTTGACCCACTGTAATAGAATTTGTGAATGATTACTGTGGTGGAAACAACTGAAATTATTTTTCTTAGTGCTTGGATACAGAATTAGTTGAGTTTCTTTGAAGGAATTTCTTAATCTCTGGAGAATGTACAAATGTCTTTCCTAGCAAGTTTTAAATAATCTTTGTACTCTTCAGAACATATAACTCCTTTTATAAGCATGAAAGATGATAATGTGCACACTGTATAGTTTAAAATAGTGGAAAATAATGTAAACATATTCACATCAGATGTGAGAGTCATATTTTTGACCTTTTTTACTGGTGCTTGAAATGCAGCTGAATTCCAAAGCTCGGCTGTGCACCTCAAACACATCCTCCCACCTCCAGCCCGAAAGATAAAATCCAGGATGTGCACCAACTGTACACCACATGTGTTCAGATTTCCGTAAACTCAAGCTTATGGAGCAGAGAGATTAAACGAGGCATCCTAAAAATATTATCCTTTTCATTTGTTCTCCGGTATGTACTTGATATACTGCACACATAGAGCAGTAGCAGGTTTTTCATTTGCAATGATAAAAAAGTAGTTAAAATCGTTAACAAGTTATTGGTTATCCATATTGTCAAAACCAAGATGTAGGTAGTGCAAGACTGATTTAACTAAATTTAACTAAATATAACTAGTTTTCTATTATAAACATGTATATCAAACCACAGGTCTTTAAATGGTCAGGTGAACTGGACCTTTAGAGAGCCTGTTTCTGTTAGCTGCAAAAGGATGCCAGGCTGCCAGTTCACATACAGGTATTGATAACAATAGACATCTAAAGTTAAGCCCTCCCCAAACGGAATGTAGATTTCAGGGCATTCAGGGCTGAACTCTGTATCCTACAGAAAAAAAAAAGAGAATCTCATTAGCAACCTAATGAACCTTTTTAAGTCATCTAGAGATAGGATTTATGATATTAAAGATTACTTTAAAATATGAAAGCAGATTAAGAACCCCTAGTTAGACACTAAATACATGCATACTGCAATTACTTTATTTTTTTTAGAAAAAAGAGTAATTATCAATAGAACATGTTACCTGAGACTAGTCTCTCCATCCTTGAAGACTTTTAATTAAATGTAAAAAAAACAGGTGGCACAGAGAATGAGAATCTCTGTAAACTGTATCACATGTAAATCCATTTAAAGCTAAAGTCCATTGTCACTTTAAAATCTACTGATCTATTAATATGTAATTAGAATTATTTATTATGCAGTTACTTCTGGGGAATAATCCCTTTGAATATACTTGTTTCTGTGCTTGGATCCTTCAGGCAGTCCATATATGTTCTGTGCTTTTTAATCTGACAGGTTTTCAAGTCTTAAAAATTATCTGGTTTAATATTTTGTTTTAAAGCCATCTTACAAGCTCTTCATTACATAGTGGTTTACTGTTATTAATAAAAATCAAAAAATTTTAATGGTATTTTATATGCTATTGACAAAATCATTTTACCTCAAGAATATTCTTGCCCTCTTCTTTGTATTAGCCACTCATGGCATAAAAGAAGACAGATGTTTCACAGACGTGGAGGAATAAGAACTCATTAATAATTTATATACATAATTTCATAATTACATAAACTATATAGATAAGTACCACACAAGGAATTTGTTTTACCACATAGGGATGTAGAGAAACATGACACTGAAAACTAGTTTTTCTTTGTGCTGTGTTATGCATATGCAAATTCTAACTGCAGTCTTCTTTCTGTGTATGAATTGATTTTTTCTGTTTATTTTCTTTTAACAGAAGTCCCTAAGATCTCTGGCTACTTTGATCACATATTTTGACAAGCAGCTTTTGTTTGTTACCCCTCTAGGTCCACATTCTCTGTTGTGTTATGTCACTACTGGTTGTGTCAATCATGTATCTCCACAACAAATGCTGTTAGAGAAGAGTGGAGAGTAATAGCAAAAATATAAAATAAATTTAAAAACATATGTTATTACACTATAATACTGAACAACACATTATCATTGTAGCAGTATAGCTTATAGCAGTATAGATGTGTTTAAGATCAGCTTGTGCATTCTAATCAAATTGCACACATAATGGCGGTTTATGCAAACGATATTTTCTGAAATTTTTTACAAAGGTTCTGTCTATTCCTTTTTTGGTAAGTTTTGAAATTAGAATGTGGCAAATTTTCTAAAACTCAGAAGTTTTTACTAATATGTGGTGGAAGAAGGAAAAGTTATATCCTGGGAAAGATAAATAAAGGAGGATGCAGGAAGTTGTACTCATATAGAAAGTGCAACCATGGGTTGTTTTATATTATGTTGCTGCAAGAAAGTTCCATTAGGATTAGACATTCTTGATTAAGAAAGTCACGTGCTATATCACCTTCCATGAATTAAGAGAAACTAATTGTTCACCTCTTTTTGGAACTGGCAAATGTACATAGCTGCATAAACAATCCTAATATTGGCACTAGAAATGCATATTACATTGATTTGCTATAATGCACTGCAAGGTAACATGAAACTTCTGAGTAGTCTCTGCAGCATATTTTCTTGTTTGGGGTGAATGGAATGTATACAGGGGCTGTTGTAGTACATCACTAGAATTAGTTTCCTGGGATTAGCATAATGCTATTCTATGAATCCTCCTTTCCATTTTACTGCATCTGTGTGGCTGTTTGTTTATAGAAAATCCTATCAATCACCTGGATTCATTAAAAGTCTGCCTAAACAACACAGTTGTGCATAATTTTCTGTACCATTATTTTTAAAACTGTACATGGGAAACCAGCATCTATGCAGTTTTTTTATTCAGTATAAAATTCTCCTTTGAGAGGTAGACTAGATTTACATCAAAGCTGATTATGCCAAGATATGAGCAAGCTGCTAAAAAAGTATGCAAAAACATCTACACTTTTCATTAAAAAGGATCATTTTGATACAGAAAAGTTGTTTGGTCTGGGATAGCAAGGAAAATGCTTTGCAAATGCTATTCCAGAATGATGATATTCAGGCACTGCCAAACAACCCATTTCAACATAAAGGTTTGGAAACACTCTAGAGAAACCTGCTTCTGTAGATACAGATTAAAAAACACCTTTGAAACTTATTTTCCAGCAAATCCAAGTCTACTGAAGGGCAAGCTTACCTTTTTCTCACCTTCCTTTCTTTCCTCTGCCCCTCATCCAAGTGATACTAGAAATGTATTTATCTGAATACAGCTCCTATCTACAGCATTATGTATGTCTTTTAGTGACTTGCACTGAAAGTTTCATATCGTAAAAGAGCCTTTAGATACTCAATCACTTTTTTTTTTTTTTTCCACATTTAAATAGGAACTGTGTTCTTCTCATGACTGTGGGGGAAATATTCCAAATCCTTTTAAATATGTGTGAGAGGGTGAAGGTGTGAGTTCACTGGATCCAATGGAAAAAAAAAATTATTCAAGGGGCCTAAAATAATATCTTGCGTGTTTAAAAGAATCATGGAGTGGTTTCTTGGAATAATTCTTCTGAAAGCTTTTTAATTTTCATTGGTAGTTTTGAGGTAGCTGTGTTTACCTTGGTAGAATAGTTACTTGTTTTCCATATATCTTCCATCCCTTGCTGTCTTTCACAATTTACTTTTATAATTTTGACATCTGGATATGGACTTAGTTATGTTCTCCTCCATATTATAAAAGGAAATGCATTGAAGATAAAAAGCATACATGTGTTGTGAAAATATTAAATTCCTTTGACATAACTAAAGCCTCCATAAGATTTTAAATCCATGGACAAAATTCAGAGATTTCCTCCCTCAGAAAAAAATAAAAATAAAAAAAAATTGAAGAGGCTTGTAGTATATTGGGGTATTTTGGTTCATCTCCATTTAACCTGTAGATGGCATCACTACATTTACAAATAGAACTATCCAAAACAGGTGCAGTACCTCCTGAAAAGATGAAGTTTCTTAAAACACTTCAGTACTGATCATAATGGATGAAATACATTAGAAACTGTGATTTTCCTCAGTATTTCAGTGCCTTTTAGGTCATTTGGTGCACATTTTGTGAGCCATACATATACTGAGACATCTTTGGGAGTAATTTTGTTAGATGAGGGACATGATGTTAGATAAATACTCTTGAGCATGCTGCCCCAGTTTCTTTGTCTTTCTTAGAATTCATTACTCATACTGGGATGACATCTCTAAGACATGGATGCCCTTTTATGTGTTGTACATGCATGGGAAAGACAAGTTTCCCATTGCCTTGCTTTTATTCTTTGGGAAATACTACAAGCAGTTGATGAAGGGTTTCTATCCTTTTTGCCCATTTTCTTGGTGATCATTGTGCAGAGTCACACTCTTTGTGCCTCAGTTTCCAGTGCTCACAGGTATTTCAAGCTGAATTGATACAAACTGGCCAGTGCTTTGCAGCTGACTTCATGATCAAAACAACCCTTTTTAACTGCAGGAAAATACATAATGGATTTTAATGCATGAGGTCATAATACTGATTATTGTCATGAAATGGTGTCAGAACACATTGTAAATAGTGTTCGGTGGAACCGTGGTCAGAACAAAAGACTCAGTAACAGTTCAACCAGAATCCTAGCAAAATACATGGTTTCTGTAAGTCTTTCTAACATATGGTTTAGGGCAGAATTTGTGATCAGCAGCTTTCAAATATTTCCTGTATTCACTGCAGTAATCTGCTTACCTTGCCTGCAAGAACAGCGGCTAAAAGGACCTGTGATAATAAAATCTATTTGAGATTTCATCAGTAACTCCTGCCATGATGTGTTAAATTTCTATCAATCAAATGTATGTAAATTCCAGGAAATTTATTAAAATTTTAAATCCCTCAGTGATAGTTTCTTGCTTCTGTGATTAATAATACTGTCAACATGGGGTCAAACATCTAGTCAACACACTATTGCAAATATAACTGAAATTTCTTTGTAATTTTGGAAACATTTTTTTTAATTTTGGATAAGGAGAAAATAAGTTGATGAAAAAATGAAAGCCATGAAGAGTGTTCTGCAATAACAGTTATCTATTGTTTTTCTTTGTATTTAATGCACAGGAAATAAAAATGTTATAACTTACTGCAACTTTCTTTCCCTCCTCCCGGACTCTTCTCCCCTCTTAGACCGCTTTGCCAGCTTTGCTTGGATTGTCTCAGGTCCTCTTTCAGTTGCTTCCACTGAGCATCCAAGGAGACTCCATTTTGTCTTCAATCCCAGTCAGAGTGTTCCTGAATCTGGTACCAGAATCTAGCTCCTGAGCACAGCTCCCATCTGCTGCAGGGCCCAGTCTGGGACCCCCCAGTGCCTGCTCTACAGCATCAGTGGTGACAGTGATGTAATTACCATCAGGGGGGTTGGGTTCAATACGGGGTTTATATATATTTGTACATATTCTATTTTATTATTGCTATTATCATCATTAAAGCTGTTCTTACAGAGAATGGTCATCTGCCACAAGTTGGCACTAGGCTATCACGACAAGTTTCCCATGCATGAGTTCCCATGCAAATATTGTTACCTTCCTAACACAA
Source organism: Chloroceryle aenea (assembly GCA_013399075.1). Lineage (NCBI taxonomy): Eukaryota > Metazoa > Chordata > Aves > Coraciiformes > Cerylidae > Chloroceryle > Chloroceryle aenea. Next base: position 7,267 of record VWZY01001541.1, on the reverse strand, counting down.
ATTGAAAGACTCTATCTACTCTCTGGTAAGGAAATGTGTCAGTCTTCCCTAAAATTTAATGTATATAATATTTTTGATGAACATCTACCAATATCTATTGGAGACAGATGAGATTGTTCAGCCTGGAGAAGAGAAGGCTCCAGGGACAGCTTACTGCATCTTTGCCATGTATAAAGGGATCTTACAAGAAATACAGAGAGGGTTTTTTTACCAGGGCCTATAGCAATACAATGAGGAGCAAAAGTTTTCAACTGAAAGAGGGTAGATTTAAATTGTACATAAGAAAGAATTTTTTTACAAGGAGGGTGATGAGACACTGGAATGTATTACCCAGAAGCTGTGGATGCCCATCACTGGCAATGTTCAAGGTCAGGTTGGACAGAACCTTGAGCCCCCTGATCTAGGGAAAAATGGCCCTGCCCATCCCCAAAGGGATTGGACTAGGTGATCTTTCAAGGTCCCTTCCAACCAAAATCATTCTGTAGTTCTATGATTTTGTAATTCTATTCCAAGTTTTTTGTCTTGCCATTGCCTTCAGTGATGGCTAGTTCTGCTTCTGCACAGTTTCAACAGCTTAAAGTTTCTTTCAGTGACCTAAAACTTATGCATTAATAATTTAGTATCTTCTTTTATGAACTCCAGATAGTAATTTTTCTTTCTTTCTTGTAATTACAATACATATTTAACCTGATACAATACATATTTAACCTATGCCTGTACACAATTCTCATTCAAATGGATTCTCCAGAAAGACTTTTACCTGTACCTTGCATGCATTTAAAAAATAATGGTGATTGATGAACTGCAAGCCCTCAGTTTAACCAGGTTTTTGACAGTTCATTTAATTCAGGTACCTTCAGTTTTACTTATCTCATAGGTTTGCCCAGCTGAAAGGGCCTTGTACTTTTCCTGAAGGCAATTCCACTTTTTATGTCTTACTTTACTCTTTTAAGAAGTGCCTAAATTAAAGTATCTGTGACCATCTTGAGATGAGTAGGTAATGTCTGGACTGGTTCTTTCATAACTGAAGTGACATTATTTAAACTTTAGTGTAATTTACTAAAAGTACATGCATTTACACTAAGGAAACAAATTGATTTCCCTAAAAGAATTACCTATTACTGTCTATGTCTGAGGGAAAATTAGAGGCTGAGGGATAAATGTTCTTTTGTATCAAATCAGGCACTCCTGAAAATGACATCAGTATATTCTGAAGTGAGTTATCCACTGAGCAGTTTAAACCATAAGGGCTTTAAGCTTCTAAGCTGTAGGTTATGCTTTATAGCATGTTATTGTACAGTAAGTGAACAAGAGACAACGTTGCTTGTTCTGCATGCAACAGATCGTGATGTTTGCTATACAATACTTTGTTGGTGAATTTAATTCATTCTACAGAGCATACATATCAAATAAATATTATTTCATCCGGAATGTCAGATGGTTCAATCACTAGTATTCAAAACATTTAAGTTTTTTTAAATTCCATGTCAGATAGGGCATTTTGCACAAAGGATACCACAAATCGTGTTATAATTTAAAAGAAGAATTTCCTTCGACTATCTGTAATAATCTAAAGGAAAAAAACAAAACAATAAACAAGTATATTTTAACTAAATAAAAACAGCAAAGCCTGATACTGTTTTGCAAATTTCTCCTGTAAAGTATTTAGATCTGATCTAGTGAACAGTGTCTCTTGAATCACATCACTAAAAATGGGATGATGGCCTAGTTAGATAGCTTTCTTTAATTATTTTCAATTGCATAACAACGTTAAAGTCAATTAACAGGATTTTATAAATCTTCTGCCTCATAGCACATTCTTTTCTCAATAAAGGCTAAGATGCTGACAATTACAGTGACTTATGTACAGGTAAAACATTTTATATCCAACAGTTGTCTGAGTAATTAGAGTGGAATAATAACCAACCTTACACCTGCCTCATAGCCCTTGTCTTATAGTGTGGAGGCCCTCAAATTACTTTAATTTTCAATCACAACACATTGCCGTATTATATTTCATATTTCAGAGTTCTTCAAATCTGTTTTAGTTTCATCTTGATTTTTAATTCTAAGAAGGTATTTTTTTCACGTGTTCTATAGCAGTTTCTAATCTTTTCATTTTCAGTAAAAATATTCCATTTCAGTTTCATTGTTTAAATAAGCTGATGAACTTGATGTAACATTTTCTTATCCAGCTGCCAAAAAAGCCAGACCAGTAAAGAAATAGGATACAGGCAATAAAATGGGATAAATGACCTGAGAGATGAGTACATATTTAAAGGGTTTGGTACTTTCTTTGCTTACTTTACTTTCTAGACCATGATCAAGATAGTTCTGTGAAAAAATAGGAAAACTCATTTTTCAAAGACGTTAATGGAATTTCAGAGGCAGAGTGTGCCAGAAGAAGCAATAGCTTCCATTAGATCTTTATTCACTGAAAAAATAGACAAGCTTTTGGTTCCAAATCACTTCATCAGCCAGTACAATATAGTTCCGGTAGGAAAAAAAAACAACAGAAATCTCAATTTTTTTAAATGAGGACGTTAAGCCTACTTTGCTGTATTACTTGCTCATAAGTTAACAAAGGCTGTGAAACTATTCTTGTGAATGTTACAAGATCCCAGCCCTTTGTGCTGCTGCCTCTAGATCATAGAAGCTTCCTCATAATCAGAATAATATAAAAATAAATTGAATGCATGAGCACACCTGGAGAGCAATTGGCAATCGAGCTTTAGCCATCTGAAATGGCTAAAATATGGCTTAACTTCTTTCAGATTGGGAAGAGGCAAAGCAACTGTCAAGACCAGTGTGTACCGAATATTTGAGGAGGAGCATAAAGATGAATATAGAGCTTAGTTTTTTAAATCTATTTTAAAAGTAATAGTGTTGGAGTATGATCAAAAAAAAAAAAAAAGCGATATAAGAGTGAAGAACATTTGAGGTGTACTGATTAGGTGTCAGAAATTACACTGTTAAAACAACAACAGAAAACTTATATCACTGTTAAGTTTAAATGTTTCTGAAAGCTCAGTGAAAGGACCTCAACATTTCTCAAGGACAAAACATTGCAGGTACATGTAAACTACAAAGACAACCTTCGCTTTTCCAGAGACAAATTCTGAATGTCAGTCAATGTCTTTCTGTTGGGTGTGAGGTTCTGAAGGAAGTTTCAATGTAGATTAAAGAACAGAATATTTTTTTTTTTCCTTAAGACTTATAAATTAAAAACTTTTAACTCTCTGCCAGTTCTAGACATTTCTCTGGAATATAAACAACAGTGCCAGAATATATAAAAATGTAACTTGGATAAAATGGAAAATAGGACTGAATGATATATATCACAGATCTCCCTAGGTCACATTAGTAGTTAAGAGATTCAGGGAAATTCTGGAACGAACTCTGCAGAAACCTGAGGCAGAATCATGAGGATTCAAATGGTAACTTCTATGAAAGAAGGCCTCTGTGACATGAAAACAGGGATAGCATCACATTACTGGGGTTTTCTCCAACCCAACTTTTGGCTTTCAGCAGAATGTCTAATCTTTTAGAAGAGACCAAACCTTTCACAGTTCCTACTGATGGTCCTCTGAAATGGTGAAAGAGCACAGATCTTTGCAAAAAGTTTTTAAAAGCAAATATTATCTGGGTATGGACTATGTAGGAGATGAAGGATTCGGCATATAATGAAAGCTTAAGGATGCATTTAAAGTGACGAATATATCAAACACATTGTTACTTGAATTTCTGCC